>CM024765.1:64034650-64434650 GCA_014218235.1 Colocasia esculenta
AGTGTTGGCGTCCATGGTGTTGACGCCGACACCACCTCGACGTCTACTGATATTGACGCCAATCTGGCCTTCGGCCAGAAGTCTAAAACATGTAGAAACTATGCACATCTTATACCTATATATATGCCATATGTATACGCTATCAAGTACACACTACCATCATACCATTCATACAATATTTACACTAATTATACACATGCATACATAAGTATACCAACTAGTACTTACGTAGATATTTACATACGTACATACACAACATAAATTATTTACATGCAATACAATAATGCAACAAAATTCGAGGGCCTTACATAATAACTCGAGTAAATAGGCATGCTTTAAGTGATTAATGTCATGTCAAGTATGATAGCTATAGAGAACGATCAAGTATAGTCGAGAGAGTAATGTAATGATAGCAAGAGAACAATAGTACTTCCACATGAAAATGGCACAACTAGCCTAATATGGGATTGGCCATATAACGAAATAGCACGTAACGTTTGCACAAAAGTGCACTAGTCGAGATAGCACGTTTGATCGATCTTCTTGTCAACCGAGAGAACATATTATTGTGATTGATTGTCTTTGATTAAATCTTGATAGTATGGCACTTGGATGTTATGTCGTACACCCTGATCATTAAACCCCCGCAAGTTAAAGCCTTTCGGGCGCACCTCCCAGGACCAGATCGGGCCCTTCATAATGTTGCTTGGCATGGTTATGTTTGTTATCTTAGACAATCAAGTAGATGGCCAAATAGAGTACCAAGAATAGATGAGAGTAATTGAAGAATAGATGAGAGTATAGAGAGAATGTGAATATATAAGAGTGTAAAGGGAGTAGATGAGAAAGAGGGTCATATTTGTAAATCGACGATAATGGCGATAGTAACAATTGCACAACACACACGATCGTTGCCGGCAGTCTAGTAGAAGTCACTAACCGCCTACTATCCATGCTATGAACACAGACCAGAGGTCCGGCCTGATCTCAAGCTACGAGAGAACAATCTAAGGCCGTTGGATTATGCTGATCCCTAAGGGTAAAATAAGTATTGATGTTACAACGAGCAAAGCCAAGGAGTCTTACGGAGGCCTCGACAAGGAGTTCCTAGTCTAGCCTAGAGTATTCCCAATGGAGAGGTCGTCCAAGCCAAGTTAAAGTGTGTAAAGAAATGGTTGTCCGTCTTGCCTTGAGTGCTCGAAGGCAGAAGGACGCGATAACGGTATTAGATCACGTGAATAAATCGAAGACTAGTTCATTTAATAAAATAGAGAAATTTACATGGATAATTGCACTTAGTTACCATATATATTATTGAGTAATTTTAGTAGAGTCTTATGGCCAAATTCACGTTTGGTGTGTGCAAGTGAGAGGAAGTCAAAGACGACATGAGAGGATTGTGCACACATTTTAAATTAGTAAAACCGTGTGAATTTTATCAAAAATACTCTGGCATGATGTTACTATTTACAATAGTGCATTACAGTGATTAAACAATGATTATAAAGCTTGACTAACAAGGCTTGCATCCAGATTAAGGTTTCTGAAAATACAGTCAAAACGCGACTGGTGTACCCGTCGCGTTCAAATTGCAATGGGTAGATTTGTCACGCCCACATGATCTGGTTCTGTCGCATTCAGGGTGGTCAGTGTAGGATAGGTAATCACGACATGTCGGGCCGTCGCATTCAGAACGCGATGTATACCCGTGTCTTGACCAAGCTGAGAACGGGACCAGTCGGGCCGTCGGTTCTTAGAGGTCCTGGTCGAGCCCAAAGGTGCAATGGGTCACTTTGGGTTACGGTCCAGTCCTCCAAGGACTTGACACAGGGATCTTCAGAAATTCATATAAAATCATATGCTCGACAAAAAATCACGAAACCACTTTTAAACAAAACTAGACACACATGTATCAACAGTAACGAGTAATTAGAGATTGAACATGGTATGGGCATGCTATGGTTAGGTTATTTCACGATGACCCAAAACCATGCACAGTGATGAAAAATGATTTAATTAGAGAAGATTACTTGATAAAAATTGGGGGAAATGATATCATTCGACCTCTGACATCATGTAGCATGTATGATAAAAGTTCTAAGACACAAAATCAAGTGTGAACATGAATTTAAGGTGAACATGTTGAGTCGGGCACATGTTCCTAGCAGGATTTGGAGCATGAAATACTCATCAACAACATGATCAAAATTGGGGAAAATAATGGGCTTTTGAAGAGGGGATCATGATCTTCCTATGGTCGAATTTAATTGATCTTTTGCTTGAGAGATTGCCTACCTTTGAGCGCTTTGAAATCCTAGTGTTAGAAGATGTGAAGAACTTGAAGAAGCTCTTCGTTCCTAGCCTTCTCCTCCTTGATCTCCACGTCCAAAAGCTCCTCTTCCTTGTTCACCAAGCTTCAGATGGTGTCTAGGTTGGCTAGAGATGTAATGGAGAAGTATTTGTATATTTTAAGTCTCTATTACACTTAAAACTCTTCCCTCTCATCCAACTCTGAATTTCCTATATTTATCTCTCTTTTTCTTAGCCTTTATCCATCTAATTGGCATGGGGTGGGCTCTAGATCTGTGGCCAAGGGTTAGGATAGGCCTAGGAATTTGTTTTAGATAATTATGAGTTAAAACAATGATTATCTTAACCCTTTCTTAATTTATTGTTAATTTAAGTACGAATTTGGCTTAATTGTCTTTAATCCAACATTGGGCTCTTAGCTTTTGGGCCCATTAATTCACACATGAACAATTAGTGTAAACCCATCACCTATTTTGACTTAATGGGTTTTAATTATTCCCATTTTGTTCTAATTTAAATTTGTTTATCAATTTTAAAAATTTAGAGTTGCTACATCCTCCCCTTCTTAAAAAGAATTTGGTCCCCAATTCATATGATCATAAGAGGAAGAATGGCTTATTGAATAGATCCGGATAGTTTCGTCTCATTGTCGCTTCGGGTTCCCACATGGCTTTTTTGACTCCATGATTATTGCAGAGTATCTTTACCATAAATATTGTAACGACCCTCTTTATATCAGTACGGTTCTACCAACCCACGTCGATATAGAAAGCATCTCCACAGTGGGACATTTACCCAACACTAGTATGATAGGCTGAATCATACACAAATATATAACATATGACAGCGGAATTGAAAGAACTGAAAATAAATTCTTATTCCATCATCCACATTCTATTCACAGTCTGTATAGAAGAAAAGAGAACTAACTTTTCATAACTGAAAATAAAATAAATACATTGTCCACATGAGACTACGCAGAGTCTTTATTACATACTATGAAGTAAGGAAAAGTACAATGCTAAATCCACAACAAGATCTCCTACTCCCGCTCCGAGTCGCTCCTAACGATCTCCTCGGAAGAAGTAGAAACGTCTGCACCTGTACGCCGAAGCAAGAATGAGTTCAAAAGAACTCAACAAGTAACACCAAACACACTAAACATACATGCATCAAGTAATATTCATATCCTTATGCTACACCATTAACACATAATTCATGGATTTGACAATTTATTCAAATAGAGACCTATGCATAATTTCTACACATATTACACATGGAATTTCTTTTGTACAACATAACTTAAGCCTATCACATGCTTTCTACATACTCTCAATATGTTAAACTAATTTCATTCAACCATTCATATGCTAAATATTGATCATTTTAAACATAGATTTACACATTTCATAACGACTATTTTAGCATGAATTCTAAAATAAATTTCACATAGTTAACACATTTACATTCATGAAAAGCTCACTGTTTTGCTACTATCATGTCACATTCACAAAAAATTTATCCTTTTTGCATGTTATCATAAGAACTACATGAACACATATTCACCTACACAGTTTCACAATTTACACATTTCTTTTCACTTAAACACATTTTCACAATTTCTTAATGCCGTGACACATAGCCCAAACCACTTTAGAAGGACACACACTAATCACATCACATATCTATCACCTAGGCATTCCAGTGATAAATCTTAGTTACTGCGCAGAACCGGGAGAAGCACTCTCCACCCTAACCAGCGATACTTGTTCGCCTCCAGGATTTAATCCCAATGCCCATGGGACATCACACACTTTGAACTTTCCCGTGGGGACTTTACCACAGTACAGTTCCACAGCCCTCTAAGGTAGCAGTGTCACCCATTGACACATTTATACATTTTCTCAAGTTTCAACACACTTCTAAATGCACAATTTTTACACATTCATCTCATGCTCGCACATTTACATTCTTTAGTATTACCTAGCATGGTACTACTGTCTTCAGTATTAACCAAGTTTTAAAAACAAGTCTAATCATGCTGAAATTTACAGAATTAAACACTAATCATATTAACATGCATATTTGTTAATATCTAACATAAAACAAACATATATAGCTATTGTCATCAGTTCAGTACAGAAATTAAACCAGAAATCTATCACAGTCTAACCATCATGCATACCAAGATCCAAATTTTTCTAAATCACGCATAATTTCTGAAAATTCTAACAGTGATGTTATCAAATGTAAAAATAGTCAAACTGACATAATTTTTCATTGTTCAGACCCACAACTTATTATATACATGAATACTGACAGTACTAATTATATGTCAATTTGTAGGAATTTAACTAATTTTGCACAAATTATTAACATTTCTACACTGAGTAGACATATTCACTATTTTTCGGTTCAGAAAATTTAATACACTATACAGATATTATAAATTTCCCAAATTTTTACATCATGCATTAGACCTCATAAACAGTGTACAAAAATTTTATGATAGTTAAATTCTATACACATTTCACAAACGAGATTTTTCAAGATTAAAATTCTGTCGGTCGAACATTCAAAGAATTCTAATAATTAGGGCAGATTACAAAATTTCACAATAACTCACAGTACACCCCAACATGTATATTTACATATCATATAAAATTTATCGTATATCCTCATGCGGAAAATCTCGAAAATTAGCTTATAGAAAGGCAGACCTGCACACTGTTGCAGTCTGAAGAAAAATCCATAAAATTCCTTGGACATACTAGACACATGTAGGGTTGATGTGAGTGGGGTACTTGCCTCTTGTAAAATCCTCAAACAACGGTTTAAGCCGGAGAAGCCCTCCTTGGCCTGTGCCAAAGAGCGTTCAAATCTCTCCTTATTCGGGTTCTCTGTTGATCTTCACTGCACACCATCATGGGGAAGTCATTCTCGGATGTTCAGAGTTGTCACCAGTCGATGCAGATCACCGGGTGAAGCCTCCCGACGTCGGATCTCCCAGATTCAAGTTGGAGGTTCGCACAGAAAAGCTAGGTTTTTGACCCAAGAGTCAAAAGGATAGATCTGGCCGAAAACTGGGCAATATAAAGGGTTGAGGGCCAGACATGCGTAAGGGGTAAGTCATAGAGCCGTTGGGGACGGTTTCTAAAACAGATGGCGAAGTTTCTGGAGGCGTTTCTGGATCTGGAAACGTAACTGGTCTGGGATATTGACGTCCACATCTCTGGTCGCCTATTCAGAGTGGGAGTCCATCGATATTGCCGCCTATTACTAGTCAACGTCAGCTGATGTTGACGCCGACTGGTCAACAAAACACACTTAAAATATGCCAAATCTATAAACACCACACATAAATAAAAATATATATATATATATATATATATATATATATATATATATATATATATATACTTAAGCAAACAAGGTGAAAATGAAGGGCCTTACACCCTCTCCCCCTTAAAGAAACTTCGTCCTCGAAGTTAGACTGACACTACTCAAACAACTGAGGATACTTCTTCTTCATTGCATCCTCAAGCTCCCAAGTAGCCTCCTCTCGCGAGAAGTTACGCCATAAGACCTTCACTGACACAATGCTCTTGTTCCGGAGATGCTGAACCTTCCGATCAAGAATAGCTACTGGTTGCTCCACATAAGAAAGATCTGGCTGGATCTCCACTGGCTCGTGGCTAATAACATGAGACGGATCTCTGACATACTTCCTGAGCATAGATACGTGAAAAACAGGATGAACACTAGCCAATGTTGGAGGTAAAGCTAGCTCATATGCCACGTTGCCCAATCGTCGGGGAATCTCATACGGGCCAATGAATCTAGGGCTCAACTTACTATGCCTGCCAAATCTAACTACACCACGTGTAGGCGAAATCTTCAAAAAGACATGCTCACCTACCTCGAACTCCAAATCCTTCCTCTTGTTGTCGGCATAACTCTTTTGTCTATCCTGTGCCGCAACAAGCCTCTTCCTAATAAGCTGGACCTTATCCGAAGTCTCCTGAACTAACTCTGGACCGATCAACTGCCTATCACCGGTCTCCTCCCAAATAAAGGAGATCTGCAAGGCCTACCATACAAAGCCTCAAATGGAGCCATGCCAATGCTCGCATGAAAACTGTTGTTATATGCGAACTCCACTAAAGGTAAATGGCGCTCCCAATCATCCTTCCAATCCAGCACACATGCCCTCAACATATCCTCAAGCGTCTGGATAGTCCTCTCGGACTGTCCATCTGTCTGGGGATGAAACGCCGAACTGAGCTTCAGCTCCGAACCTAACGCATCCTGAAGACCCTTCCACAGCCTCGAAGTAAATCTCGGATCTCGATCCGAAATGATCGACTTCGGTACCCCATGCAATCTAATAATACTACTAACATACAGTCTAGCTAAACTCTCTACTGACTGCTTCTTCTTCATAGGCATGAAATGGGCAGTCTTCGAGAATCTATCCACCACTACCCAAATCGAGTCATTACCTCATCTAGATCGAGGCAAACCCATAACAAAATCCATAGTGACAGCTTCCCACTTCCAAACTGGGATCTCCATCTTCTGCATAAGACCAAATGGTCGCTGCCGCTCGACCTTCACTTGCTGGCACACTAGACATCTAGACACAAACTCAGCTACATCCTTCTTCATGCCAGACCACCAAAAAGATCTCTTCAAATCCTGGTACATCTTAGTGTTACCCGGATGAATAGAGAACCTAGATCTATGAGTTTCTGCTAAAACATGCTCACGAATATCTACAATGTCTGGAACACAGACACGGTGATGGAATCTAATCACACCATCCTCATCACGAGCAATACCCGCCTTTCCCACTAACTCTTGGAGTCTAGGGTCAGCTTTCTGATGCTCGATCACCTCATCCAACACCGAAGATCTAATGGACAACTGAGCTACAAAAGCATGGCACAATGATGGCTCCAACTCAGTCTTCGCACAAGCTGCATCCTCCAACATCTTCCAATCCTGCTGGAGAGACGACCTCTTTCTACTAAGGGCATCTGCTATGACATTCGCCTTTCCAGGATGATACTGGAGGTCGAAGTCATAGTCCTTCAGGAACTCAATCCATCTTCTCTGCCTAAGGTTTAATTCCTTTTGGGAGAAAAGATACTTTAGGCTCTTGTGGTCAGTGAACACCTCAAATCTGACACCATAAAGATAGTGCCTCCAGATTTTTAGTGCATGAACCACTGCCGCAAGCTCAAGATCATGAGTCGGATAGTTTCGCTCATGCTCCTTCAATTGCCTCGAAGCATATGCTACTACCCTTCCTTGCTGCATCAACACACAGCCAAGGCCAATCCGAGATGCATCCGTGTAGATAGCAAAATACTCTACACCGCTCGGTAAAACTAATACAGGAGTCGATGTGAGTTTAGTCTTCAATAATTGAAAACTACTCTCACACTCCTCAGACCAGACAAACTTCACTCCCTTCCTGGTTAGATGAGTCAGTGGTGCGGCGATGGATGAAAATCCCTCAATAAATCGCCGATAATAACCTGCCAAACCAAGAAAACTCCGAATCTCCGAAGGAGTCTTGGGAATCTCCCAATCCATAACAGCTTGGACTTTCGCTGGATCCACTGCTACACCAGCACCGGAGATAACATGCCCAAGGAAATGAACCTCGCACATCCAAAAATCGCACTTGCTGAATTTTGCATACAGCTTGTGCTCACGGAGAACCCCTAACACTATCCTCAAATGCTGACGATGTGTGGCCTCATCCGGAGAGTAGACCAACACGTCATCAATGAAGACTACAACAAAACTATCTAGATATGGTCTAAACACCCTGTTCATGAGATCCATGAACGCTGCAGGGGCATTGGTTAGACCAAACGGAAGGACCAAAAACTCATAATGTCCATAACAGGTTCTAAATGCCGTCTTGGACACATCCTCACTTCTAATCCTCAACTGATGATAGCCAGAACGCAAATCAATCTTAGATAAGACCGATGCATTCTGCAGCTGGTCAAACAAATCATCAATTCGAGGTAAGGGATACCTGTTCTTCACCGTCACTTGGTTTAGCTTCCTATAATCGATGCATAACCGAAGTGACCCATCTTTCTTCTTCACGAATAAGTCAGGTGCGCCCCAAGGGGAAACGCTAGGGCGAATAAAACCCTTATCTAACAAATCCTGCAACTGCCTCCTTAACTCAGCTAATTCTGCAGGTGCCATCCGATAAGGTGCCTTCGAGATAGGAGAGGTGCCTGGAAGCAACTCTAGAGTGAACTCTATCTCTCTAGCCGGTGGCAATCCAGATAAATCATCAGGAAAGACATCTGAAAAATCCTGCACTACATCTATCTCTGCAAGAGTAAGTGACTCATCAGCCTTGGGTACTAAAACCACGCTGGCAAGAAAAGCGTCACAACCCTTGTTCACCATTCTCATTGTCCTCATGGCGGAGATGACAAACTTTCCTGCTAAGTTCCTCGGCAAAGGATGAGAAAATTCATCCTCACCAGGAATGCAGAAAACAATCTTCTTCCCACGGCAATCTACTAATGCATAGTTCTCCTCTAGCCAATCCAGACCAAGAATAGCATCATAGTCCTTCATCTTAAGCAAGAAGAAACACACTTCTAGGACTCTATCCTCAATGCACACCGGTAAAGATGGAATACACTTCCTAGTCGATACCGTGCGCGCAGGTGTGTGAACAGACAAAGGAACTTCTAAATCCTCATACTCTAATCCTGACTCTAAAGCTAACTGCCTAGAAAAATGCTCAGAAATGAACGAGTGAGTAGCACCCGTATCGAACAAAACCCGAGCATGCACACCTAAGAACAAAACGGTACTTCGGTGACATGATCCGCCTGCTCGGCGTCCTCACGAGCTAAAGCAAACACTCAAGCTGGGGCTCGATGTAACGTCGCGTGCCTTTCGGATCCATGCGGATCATGTGTGTGTTGGTTGTGTAGGCCGTTGTGAGGCCAATGTGAGCTAGTTGTGCGGAATGTGTGATGTGAATGTGTGGTTTGAGCAGGTGAAGAGTAGGGTTGGTCCTGAAATGAAACAGGACCTGCTGCTGTTCAGTTGAAGTTGGCGGCCAGGGGTGGCCGTTGACTGGTTGGCGTCCAGGTTAGTGGACGTTGACTTCTTGAACTTAGTGGCAGTAGATGTGGATGCTAAGGGTGGCGGTTCTTGTTGGCGGCATAGGGGTTGACGCCAACCTGAGAATGGTGTAAGTTATAGGCTCACCCGAGGGCAGCTCTCTCAGCTCACTCTCTTTCCCTCTTGCCCCAACATCGCACCCCAGTGTTTCTGAAGCTTCTAACAGGTACCGAGGAGTAGTTGGACGATCGTAGAATGCGTGGCGTTGCCGAATTGCGCGAGGAAACGTCGCGGCGTGGTGCAATTCCTGTAGGAGCTCGTGGAGGGCTCGCCGTGAACCTGGAGATTTGCGGGAGATTCTAACACGTTCTGAGGTAGGGGATGAACCCATTTAGCTCCGTAGAAACATTAAAACACATCATAACCACTTGAACTAGCATGATAATGCATGTTTGGATAGAGTTGCACCATATGGGGATAATGGGTAATTTGAGTAGTTGAATGTATGAAGCATGTTGTAATGGGTTGTATTGGGTTCTGGCATGCTGTAGGAACTACATTTGCATGTTTTTCTGTAGTTAGAACGGTTAGAAAACCCGCAGAGCCGGATTAGGGTTTCTACAAGGTTTATGGCTGAAGAACTTGGCGTCAAGATCGCTTGTCGCCAAGCTCCTCAGCCAGGATGTTAACGGCCAGGTCCCTTTCCGTTGACTTGGTGTAAGCGGCAGTCGATGTTGCCGCCTACTGGCTATGAACAACAAAGACTGAATTATGATATTTATCGATAATGCATGTGTGTTGACGCATGAGGTGCACTGAGTGCACTTGGTTCTCGTGTTAAGCATACAAGGTATGCAGTTAGTTGCTTACTTCGGTGACTGCGTATTGTTTACGCGAGTCAGTTGGGTTTACGTGCAGTGGACCATGGTTTCTTGTGGTTTACGTGAGGGTTCACGTGGTTTGTGTGTGACGTGCACGTGGTTCTGTGTACGTGGCGAGTAGTACGACGCCTACCGTGGTTACCTCTCCAGTTGGGTGCCCCAGGTTCTTTGTGAGCCAGGCTGTTAGCTCGGGGCTTTGTCCCGATAGTTGTGTTGTACCGTCGAGGTCTGTGTCGTCTGACCTGGACACCCTCACTCCTGTGTTGAGTTGTACGTCCGGCTGAGGGAAAGATGACAGTGGGACTGTGACACTTGAGTTTGTTTTTAGTCACTTGTAGGGCGCTCGTAGTTGGGGGTACGGACACCAGTAGTCGACACTGGTCCCCAGCTAGTCCTTTTCCAGTGCCTCACTCTAGCGAGCCCAGGCCAGGGTCTCTGGAGGTGTCAGGCATGGGCCTGTGACCGTGTGGTCTGCAGGTGGTGGTGTTTAGTTGGTCTCCACAGTTGCTTGACCTTTTTACGTGGAGCGGCAGCTGGACCTTTCGTCCGTGGCTGCGAGACTGAGAGGTAGACCTATGTTAGTTGTCCGAGTCAGTTTCTGGTGTCGCGAACCAGTTCACGTGGCTCGTGTTGGCTGTCTCTACTTTAGCTTGTACACCTGTATTGGTTTGCCGTTTAATTATTATTGTTGTTTCTCGTAGTCGGCAGACGGTGAGTACTTTTACAGCTTTACTTACCTGCTTAGTTGTTCTATAAATTATTGGTATTGTTTATTGCTTTCGTACCTGTGGTGTTTGGTTTGCTCGGTTTTGGGGGAGTTCCCTACTGAGCCAGTGACTAGAGAGGCTCACCCCTACCCCCCCACAGGTGAGGGCGAGGAGGACATTTCTCGTCCGACGTCCAGTTCCGGGCCGCGTCGTAGCGGTGCAGGGTCAGCACCTCCAGCAGAGTAGCTCCAACAGTGTAGTTTTGTAGTTGTTTACTTTCTTCAGTTGTACCTCGGGGTATGCCCCAGGCTCTTGTACCTCTTTTCAGTTTTTGTGGAAATTTGGCTATGTAAAACTGTGAAATATATATGAAATGTGGTGTGTTCCTTTATGTTTACACGGACTGTGGTTTGGTATCCCTTGCGAGGCTTCGGCCCGTTCGCGGGAGGCGGACTCGGATCAAGTACGTTATCGGTTTAACGGGCTTGGCCGAGGCGTTCCGTCACAGTTGGTATCAGAGCAAGGTCCGTGTTAATATAAGGGAATTAGAAAGATACATAGCCTTATTTCGGTCATTATACACTGCTGGTAGGGACCCGAGTTTTTGATCACTTGTGGTTTTGATTTTTGTCTGGTGTTTTGTGTATGTAGAAATTTCTAAAATGGCTGATAGGAGAGATTGGGGTGGTGGAGGAGATGATCCGGAGGAAAGCACCCAGCGAATGATGAGAGAATTTGGGAGAGCCTCACGGATATTCGGGCGAGAATGGATCAGCAGGCGCCAGTACCACCGGTTGCAGTACCACCTGGGGATGGAGAGGCTGTACCTGTTGCCCCAATTCCGTCGAGAGTGGAGGTGCCTTTTGTAGCACCTGTGCCACCACCACCACCAGTGTTGATAGCAGAAGAACCAGTGATGCAGGTGGAAAAATTTCTGAGATTGCAGCCGCCTACTTATTCAGGAGGGCCGAATCCAGATACAGCCGAGCACTGGGTTCATGAATTAGAAAGAGTCTTTGCGACTATGAGGTGTCCGACAGCGGATAGAGTGGTATTAGCTGCTTATCAGTTGAGAGGTTGTGCCTTGGAATGGTGGCAATTGAAGATGCAAACAACTTTTGCAGGCAGGACGGAAGAAGCTATCACTTGGCCGGAGTTTCTTGATGTATTTAATGATACATTCTTTCCGATCCAAGTGCAGCAAGTGAAAAGAGAGCAATTCCGAACTCTCCAGCAAGGTAACTCTTCAGTCTTAGAGTACCATATGAGATTTATGGCACTTAGCCGTTATGCGCCATATGTGGTTTCAGATAATAATATGATGGTTGAGTACTTTATCAGAGGATTGAGAGTGGAATTGCAGGATGCGATAGTACCTCTCATGTGCAAGACAGTGGAAGAGGCAACGCAAAGGGCAGCTACTTTGGAGAGGTCTATCCGGACTCGCCAGGCAGGTGAGTCAGGTTCAGGTAGTTTTCGGCTACCGCAGCAGACAGTAGGTGCAAGTAAGGGTAAGGCACCAGCAGGACCTTCTTCCTCAGGCTTTGGGAAGTGGGGTCAGAAATTGAAGCAAGCACTTAAAGGAAAAGGAAGATGATGGGGAGGTCGTCCGCAGTTCCAGCAAGGCCGTGGTAGGCCTGAGGTGGAGGAGTCGCAGCAGAGCACTGCCAGGCAGCCTATTGTTCCTCCAGGGTATAGATGTTATAATTGCAATCAGCCGGGACATTTGATTCGCAATTCTCCCTATGCAAGAGAATATGGGTATGGCAGAGGTGTACAGCAGCAGCAGCCTCATCAGTTCCAGCAGCCACAGGCAGGTCGTGGCAGAGGAGCACCACAGCAGCGAGGGAGAGGCCGGGTTATGGCTATCACCCGAGCCCACGCAGAGGCGTCAAATATGATAGAAGGTACTTTACCTCTTTATGAATATTCAGCAAGAGTCTTATTTGATTCGGGTGCCTCTCATTCTTTTATTTCCCAAGAATTTCTGGATTGCATAGCTCATCCTTTGGAAGAGAAGTCTTGTGAGTTAGTGGTGGAGGTTCCTTCAGGTGAGTTCTTGCTCACTTCGAGCTATATAGATGAAGCTCCTGTTATGATTGAAGGGAACCAGATGCCGGGTCGGTTATATGCCCTGCAATTGTCAGATTATGATATCATTTTGGGTATGGATTGGCTTGAAATGTATGGAGCAATGTTAGATTGCAGAAAGAAAAGGATCAGATTTTGTCATCCTAATGGTGCAGTGTTTGAATATCAAGGTATGCCTTTTTATACCTCCAAGTTTCTAATTTCTGCAATTAAAGCTAGAAAGTTGATAAATGATGGGTGTGTGGCTTATTTAGCCTCGGTAAGTTTGGTAGAGGCCAGTCAGCCAATAGAAGCAGTTTCCGTGGTTAGGGAATTTGTTGATGTTTTTCCGGAAGATTTGCCTGGTTTAGCTCCACACAGAGAGGTGGACTTTTCTATTGAGTTGCTGCCAGGTACCATGCCGATTTCTAAAGCTCCATATCGGATGGCACCAGCAGAACTTAAAGAATTGAAAAAGCAATTAGAAGAGTTGTTGCAGAAAGGTTTTATTAGACCGAGTCATTCCCCGTGGGGAGCGCCGGTTTTATTTGTGAAAAAGAAAGATGGAAGTTTTCAGATGTGCATTGATTATAGAAAATTGAATGATGTGACCATCAAGAATAAGTACCCGTTGCCGAGGATAGATGATTTATTTGATCAGTTGCAATCAGCAAAGGTGTTTTCTAAGATTGATTTGAGGTCCGGGTACCATCAGTTAAGAATTAAAGAGGAAGATATAGATAAGACAGCGTTCAGAACCAGATATGGTTACTATGAGTTTGTGGTAATGCCTTTTGGGTTGACTAATGCTCCTGCAGGTTTTATGGATCTGATGAATAGAATTTTTCATCCATATTTAGATCAATTCATTGTGGTCTTTATTGATGATATTCTAATTTATTCAGCATCTGAAGAGGAGCATGCAGCTCATTTGAGGTTTACCTTGCAGTTGTTAAGAGATAACCAGCTGTTTGCTAAATTTAGTAAGTGTGAATTCTGGTTGAAGGAAATTCAGTTTTTGGGTCATGTTATCTCAGCTAAAGGAATAGCAGTGGACCCGAGTAAAGTGGAAGCTGTGTCAAGGTGGGGAGTGCCTAAGACAATAACCGAGATTAGAAGTTTTCTGGGATTAGCAGGTTATTATAGGCGCTTTATTCAAGATTTTTCTAAAATTGCAGTACCTATGACTAGACTAACCAGGAAAGGAGTGCCTTTTTGTGTGGTCCGGTGAATGTCAGAGAAGTTTCATGGAATTAAAGAAAAGACTCACATCAGCACCTATATTGACATTACCGGCAGGGAGTGGTGGTTTTGTATTATATACTGATGCTTCAAGAAGAGGTCTTGGTGCAGTGCTTATGCAGCATGGTAAAGTGATAGCCTATGCATCCAGGCAATTGAAGCCAGCAGAAGAGAATTACCCCACTCATGATTTGGAATTGGCTGCAGTTGTGTTTGCCTTGAAAATGTGGAGGCATTATCTGTATGGCGATAGATTTGAGATTTTTACAGATCATAAAAGCTTGAAGTATATCTTCTCGCAGAAAGATTTGAATCTTCGCCAGCGCAGATGGGTTGAATATTTGAAAGATTATGATTTCAGTTTGGCTTACCATCCGGGTAAGGCCAATGTTGTAGCAGATGCCTTGAGCAGAAAGGCATATATGAATCTGATAATGATTAAAGAATGGAAGTTGTATGAAGAAGTAGCAGAGAATTCCTTGTATGTGCCCAGCAGTCAGCGACGAGCAATTCTAGCTGCTAGTGCTGTAGAGCCGTCTTTGTATTGGCAGATCATTGAGGCTCAGAGAGCAGATGCAGTTTTACCTCAAATTGTGAAAATGGAAGGAGTTTCTATTGATGATAATTGTGTGGTTAGGCTTCGAGGCAGGTTGTTTGTTCCTGCAGAAAGAGAGGTGAAGCAGCGAGTTTTGGAAGAGGCTCATAAATCTAGGTACACTATTCATTCGGGTAGTACTAAAATGTACCATGATTTAAGGAAGCATTTTTGGTGGCCTCATATGAAGAAAGAAATAGCAGAATTTGTAGCAAGGTGTGCTATCTGTCAGCAGATTAAAGTAGAGCATCAGAAGCCTGGAGGTCTATTGCAACCGTTGCCTATTCCACAGTGGAAATGGGATGATATTGCAATGGACTTTGTGGCAGGTTTACCAAGGTCGAGTTCCGGGCATAATGGAATATGGGTGTTTGTTGACAGATTGACTAAGGTATGCAGATTAGTGGCAGTGAGTATGTCTTGGACAGTGGACAGGTTGGCAAATATTTATGTTGAAAGAATTGTTCCACTGCATGGTATTCCAAAGACTATTGTATCTGATAGAGATCCAAGAATTATTTCTGGTTTTTGGAGAAGTCTGCAGAAAGTAATTGGTTCTAAATTGAGATATAGCTCCGCTTATCATCCCCAGACAGATGGTCAGACAGAGAGGACTATTCAGACAATTGAAGATATGTTGCGAGCTTGTTGTTTAGTTTGGGGAGGCAGTTGGGAGCATCATTTGGGAATGGTTGAGTTTGCCTACAATAATAGTTATCATACCAGTCTTGGGATGGCACCGTATGAAGCTTTATATGGAAGGCCATGTAGAACCCCATTAAACTGGCATGAAGTGGGAGAAAGACAATTGGTGGGTTCTGAATTGATTCAGCAAACCACGGAAGTGGTGAAGCTTATTAAAGAAAAATTGCAGGCAGCTCAAAGTAGGCAGAAAAGTTATGCAGATGTGCGGAGGAGACCACTTCAGTTTGAGGTGGGAGATTTTGTTTTTCTGAGAGTTTCCCCGAGTAAAGGTATTATGAGATTTGGTAAGTCTGGGAAATTGAGTCCAAGGTATGTGGGACCTTTCCAGGTGATTGAAAGAATTGGGGAAACAGCTTATAGACTGGATTTGCCAGCTGATTTTGCAGATGTGCATGATATTTTCCATGTCTCCATGTTGAGAAAGTGTATTGAAGATCCAGCTCAAATAATCAGATACCAAGGTGGTGACCTGAGGTCGGACATGACTATGCCAGAATATCCGGTGCAGATCACAGATCGAAAGATGAAGAAGCTAAGGAATAAAGAAATTGAGCTAGTTAAAGTGAGATGGGAAAATAGATTAGGTGGTGAGGATACCTGGGAGTTGGCCGCGGAAATGGCTAAAGGGTATCCCTATCTGTTTGAGGAAGCTTGTGTATTTTCTTTTTAGTTGATAGTACTTGTAAAAGTGTGTATGTATGAGTTGTTTAACTTTGAAATGTGTTATGAATTTCGAGGTCAAAATTTTCTTTTTAGATGATAGTAATGTAACGTCGCGTGCCTTTCGGATCCATGCGGGTCATGTGTGTGTTGGTTGTGTAGGCCGTTGTGAGGCCAATGTGAGCTAGTTGTGCGGAATGTGTGATGTGAATGTGTGGTTTGAGCAGGTGAAGAGCAGGGTTGGTCCTGAAATGAAACAGGACCTGCTGCTGTTCAGTTGAAGTTGGCGGCCAGGGGTGGCCGTTGACTGGTTGGCGTCCAGGTTAGTGGACGTTGACTTCTTGAACTTAGCGGCAGTAGATGTGGACGCTAAGGGTGGCGGTTCTTGTTGGCGGCATAGGGGTTGACGCCAACCTGAGAATGGTGCAGGTTATAGGCTCACCCGAGGGCAGCTCTCTCAGCTCACTCTCTTTCCCTCTTGCCCCAACTTCGCGCCCCAGTGTTTCTGAAGCTTCTAACAGGTACCGAGGAGTAGTTGGACGATCGTAGAATGCGTGGCGTTGCCGAATTGCGCGAGGAAACGTCGCGGCGTGGTGCAATTCCCGTAGGAGCTCGCGGAGGGCTCGGCGTGAACCTGGAGATTTAGGGAGATTCTAACACGTTCTGAGGTAGGGGATGAACCCGTTTAGCTCCGTAGAAACATTAAAACACATCATAACCACTTGAACTAGCATGATAATGCATATTTGGATAGAGTTGCACCATATGGGGATAATTGGTGGTTTGAGTAGTTTAATGTATGAAGCATGTTGTAATGGGTTGTATTGGGTTCTGGCATGCTGTAGGAACTACATTTGCATGTTTTTCTGTAGTTAGAACGGTTAGAAAACCCGCAGAGCCGGATTAGGGTTTCTGCAGGGTTTATGGCTAAAGAACTTGGCGTCAAGATCGCTTGTCGCCAAGCTCCTCATCCAGGATGTTAACGGCCAGGTCCCTTGCCGTTGACTTGGTGTAAGCGGCAGTCGATGTTGCCGCCTACTGGCTATGAACAAAAAAGACTGAATTATGATATTTATCGATAATGCATGTGTGTTGACGCATGAGGTGCACTGAGTGCACTTGGTTCTCGTGTTAAGCATACTAGGTATGCAGTTAGTTGCTTACTTCGGTGACTGCGTATTGTTTACGCGAGTCAGTTGGGTTCACGTGTAGTGGACCATGGTTTCTTGTGGTTTACGTGAGGGTTCATGTGGTTTGTGTGTGACGTGCACGTGGTTCTGTGTACGTGGCGAGTAGTACGACGCCTACCGTGGTTACCTCTCCAGTTGGGTGCCCCGGGTTCTTTGTGAGCCAGGCTGTTAGCTCGGGGTTTTGTCCCGGTACTTGTGTTGTACCGTCGAGGTCTGTGTCGTCTGACCTGGACACCCTCACTCCTGTGTTGAGTTGTACGTCCGGCTGAGGGAAAGACGACAGTGGGACAGTGACACTTGAGTTTGTTTTTAGTCACTTGTAGCGCGCTCGTAGTTGGGGGTACGGACACCAGTAGTCGATACTGGTCCCCAGCTAGTCCTTTTCCAGTGCCTCACTCTAGCGAGCCCAGGCCAGGGTCTTTGGAGGTGTCAGGCATGGGCCTGTGACTGTGTGGTCTGCAGGTGGTGGTGTTTAGTTGGTCTCCACAATTGCTTGACCTTTTTACGTGGAGCGGTAGCTGGACCTTTCGTCCGTGGCTGCGAGACTGAGAGGTAGACCTGTGTTAGTTGTCCGAGTCAGTTTCTGGTGTCGCGAACCAGTTCACGTGGCTCGTGTTGGCTGTCTCTACTTTAGCTTGTACACCTGTACTGGTTTGCCGTTTAATTATTACTGTTGTTTCTCGTAGTCGGTAGACGGTGAGTACTTTTACAGCTTTACTTACCTGCTTAGCTGTTCTATAAATTGTTGGTATTGTTTATTGCTTTTGTACCTGTGGTGTTTGGTTTGCTCGGTTTTGGGGGAGTTCCCTACTGAGCCAGTGACTAGAGAGGCTCACCCCTACCCCCTCCACAGGTGAGGGCGAGGTGGACATTTCTCGTCCGACGTCCAGTTCCGGGCCGCGTCGTAGCGGTGCAGGGTCAGCACCTCCAGCAGAGTAGCTCCAGCAGTGTAGTTTTGTAGTTGTTTACTTTCTTCAGTTATACCTCAGGGTATGCCCCAGGCTCTTGTACCTCTTTTCAGTTTTTGTGAAAATTTGGCTATGTAAAACTGTGAAATATATATGAAATGTGGTGTGTTCCTTTATGTTTACACGGACTGTGGTTTGGTATCCCTTGCGAGGCTTCGGCCAGTTCGCGGGAGGCGGACTCGGATCAAGTACGTTATCGGTTTAACGGGCTTGGCCGAGGCGTTCCGTCACACTCGAGGTCTCCCTGGTCGTCCTGTCGCTGGCGCTACTGCTGCTGCTACTGAGGCTGGTCCACGCTGGGCTCCCTGCTGAAGCCTCGGACAATCCTTGATCTTATGGTCACTGCTCCCGCACTTCAAGCACTTCCCCGCTACCATCCAACACTCCGTACCACCATGTGCCCTCCCGCAATGAGGACACTCCTTCTTACCACTAGGGGAACGTTGAGAAGATAGCTGACCACTGCTCGATGCCACAGAACGTTGCGGTGACTGGAAAGTCGCTTTCTTCCTATCCTGCCTCTGGAATGGCGCTGCTGGCCTCTTTTGGGAAGCCTTCTTCTCCTCCAGATACTGCTCCATCTCTCCCTCCTGCCGACATGCCGCTGAGCGCCTGCTCGAGGGTACGATGGTCGAAAGCCACCAACCTCGTCCTCAGCGATGGTCTCAGACCCATCACGAATTTCTTCGCCTTCCTGCGCTCATCAGCTACAATATGAGGGGCATACTTCAATAGCTCAGCAAACCTGGCCTCGTACTCCAGCACAGTCATGGAGCCCTGAGTTAACGAGAGAAACTCCTGCTCCATCTTGTCCTAGATGTGCTCTGGAACAAACTTGTCTCGGAAGAGCCTCACGAATTCATCCCAACCAACCTCCACAGCACCATCCTCGAACCGAGTACGTAACAACGAGGACCACCACACATCGGCTCGCTCTGGCCAAAACCATCCATAAGAACTAACCAACATAATCTATACTTCAAGAAATAACCACTGGATTAAATTACACATACCTGTAGCATATAGGTGGCTAAAGTGACCTTGTCGTCCTCAACACACCTAATGGCCCGAAGATCTTCTCAATCTCCCTCATCCAGCTCTCAGCTAATAACGGATCGCTCTCCCCCTTAAAAGAGGGTGGCGACATCCTCTTGAACCTTTCCATGATGGAGGGTCCACCATGGTCAGCCTGGGGAGCTGGTACCTGAGCCTGCTACAACAAGCAACATAATTAACACATATAACATGACAATCATTCATTTAATAAAATAGACCACTTTATCTTATTATTCTAATCTGAGCCTCCAACTGAGCCTGGAGTGCAGCCTGAGTGTGGGCCTGCGTTTGCCTGGCCTGTACCAAACCCTGCATGAACACTCCATAGTCTACTGGTGGCGGTGGGGGAAGTACAGGACCCTGGGGTGCAGGGGCCTACTGCTCACCCTGATCCTCACGCCGAGGCTCATCTCTCCTCTGCTCGCCATCACGAGCAGGAACACCACGCCTACCACGCGAATCCATATCCTGCAAAACAGATTAATCACAATTTAGAACTAAACTATCTAATTTCTAACTATTTACTTATCTATGTGGACAATCTACACAGACTTAGCATACAATGAAGATGATGGTATATGCATATTTATGTACAATTTCAGCCTGACTCTCTGATACCAATCTCTGTAACGACCCTCTTTATATCGGTACGGTTCTACCAACCCACGTCGATATAGAAAGCATCGCCACAGTTGGACATTTACCCAACACTAGTATGATAGGCTGAAACATACACAAATATATAACATATGACAACGTAATTGAAAGAACTGAAAAGAAATTCTTATTCCATCATCCACATTCTATTCACAGTCCGTATAGAAGAAAAGAGAACTAACTTTTCATAACTGAAAATAAAATAAATACATTGTCCACATGAGACTACGCAGAGTCTTTATTACATACTATGAAGTAAGGAAAAGTACAATGCTAAATCCACAACAAGATCTCCTACTCCCGCTCCGAGTCGCTCCTAACGATCTCCTCGGAAGAAGTAGAAACGTCTGCACCTGTACGCCGAAGCAAGAATGAGTTCAAAACAACTCAACAAGTAACACCAAACACAATAAACATACATGCATCAAGTAATCTCCATATCCTTATGCTACACCATTAACACATAATGCATGGATTTGACAATTTATTCAAATAGAGACCTATGCATAATTTCTACACATATTACACATGGAATTTCTTTTGTACAACATAACTTAAGCCTATCACATGCTTTCTACATACTCTCAATATGTTAAACTAATTTCATTCAACCATTCATATGCTAAATATTGATCATTTTAAACATAGATTTACACATTTCATAACGACTATTTTAGCATGAATTCTAAAATAAATTTCACATAGTTAACACATTTACATTCATGAAAAGCTCGCTGTTTTGCTACTATCATGTCACATTCACAAAAATTTATCATTTTTGCATGTTATCATAAGAACTACATGAACACATATTCACCTACACAGTTTCACAATTTACACATTTCTTTTCACTTAAACACATTTTCACAATTTCTTAATGCCGTGACACATAGCCCAAACCACTTTAGAAGGACACACACTAATCACATCACATATCTATCACCTAGGCATTCCAGTGATAAATCTTAGTTACTGCGCAGAACCGGGAGAAGCACTCTCCACCCTAACCAGCGATACTTGTTCGCCTCCAGGATTTAAACCCAATGCCCATGGGACATCACACACTTTGAACTTTCTCGTGGGGACTTTACCACAGTACAGTTCCACAGCCCTCTAAGGTAGCAGTGTCACCCATTGGCACATTTATACATTTTCTCAAGTTTCAACACACTTCTAAATGCACAATTTTTACACATTCATCTCATGCTCGCACATTTACATTCTTCAGTATTACCTAGCATGGTACTACTGTCTTCAGTATTAACCAAGTTTTAAAAACAAGTCTAATCATGCTGAAATTTACAGAATTAAACACTAATCATATTAACATGCATATTTGTTAATATCTAACATAAAACAAACATATATAGCTATTGTCATCAGTTCAGTACAGAAATTTAACCACAAATCTATCACAGTCTATCCATCATGCATACCAAGATCCACATTTTTCTAAATCACGCATAATTTCTGAAAATTATAACAGTGATGTTATCAAATGTAAAAATAGTCAAACTGACATAAATTTTCATTGTTCGGACCCACAACTTATTATATACATGAATACTGACAGTACTAATTATATGTCAATTTATAGGAATTTAACTAATTTCGCACAAATTATTAACATTTCTACACTGAGTAGACATATTCACTATTTTTCGGTTCAGAAAAATTAATACACTATACATATATTATAAATTTCCCAAATTTTTACATCATGCATTAGACCTCATAAACAGTGTACAGAAATTTCATGATAGTTAAATTCTATACATATTTCACAAACGAGATTTTTCAAGATTAAAATTCTATCGGTCGAACATTCAAAGAATTCTAATAATTAGGGTAGATTACAAAATTTCACAATAACTCACAGTACACCCCAACATGTATATTTACATATCATATAAAATTTACCGTATATCCTCATGCGGAAAATCTCGAAAATTAGCTTATAGAAGGGCAGACCTACACACTGTTGCAGTCTGAAGAACTTGACGGCATGGGGTAGCCGTCTATAAGTTAACGGCAATATATGATGCTGCCAACATATGATATTAGCGGCAAGGGATCCTCCCGTTAATATCCTATCTGCATAAACACAGACTGAACGCTAACAGATCACTTGAATGGGGGGTTCCAGGACACGAGAAAAATCCGTAAAATTCCTGGGACATACTAGACACATGTAGGGTTGATGTGAGTGGGGTACTTGCCTCTTGTAAAATCCTCAAACAACGGTTTAAGCCGGAGAAGCCCTCCTCGGCCTGTGCCAAAGAGCCTTCAAATCTCTCCTTATTCGGGTTCTCTGTTGATCTTCACTGCACACCAGTGTGGGGAAGTCGTTCCCGGATGTTCAGAGTTGTCACCAGTCGATACAGATCACCGAGTGAAGCCTCCCGAAGTCGGATCTCCCAGATTCAAGTTGGAGGTTCGCACAGAAAAGCTAGGTTTTTGACCCAAGAGTCAAAAGGATAGATCTGGCCGAAAACTGGGCAATATAAAGGGTTGAGGGCCAGACATGCGTAAGGGGTAAGTCATAGAGCCGTTGGGGACGGTTTCTAAAATAGATGGCGAAGTTTCCGGAGGCGTTTCCGGATCTGGAAACGTAACTGGTCTGGGATATTGACGTCCACATCTCTAGTCGCCTATTCAGAGTGGGTGTCCATCGATATTGCCGCCTATTACTAGTCAACGTCAGCTGATGTTGACGCCGACTGGTCGACAAAACACACTTAAAATATGCAGAATCTATAAACACCACACATATAAATATATATATATATATATATATATATATATATATATTCTTGTATACAATATGTACATTACAATAATACTAATTCATACAATTCGTATAAATAATTACTATGCACAATAATCTATACATCAATAGTATACACTTATATATATATATATTATTCTTGTATACAATATGTACATTACAATAATACTAATTCATACAATTCGTATAAATAATTACTATGCACAATAATCTATACATCAATAGTATACACTTATATATATATATATATATATATATATATATATATATATATATATATATATACTTAAGCAAACAAGGTGAAAATGAAGGGCCTTACAAATATAGGTCGATTCCGAAGTTGTTTTATCATCTTATCAAGTATTCTGACTAGCTTATCTTCATAAGTCATATCTTTGTGTAAGATTATATTGTTATAGCGAATCACATGGGATGGGTCCTACACATACTTCCTTAGCATAGATACATGGAAAACATTGTGTACAGTAGAATATTGTGGAGGTAAATCCAGCTGATAAGCCACTTCGCTAACTCTCTCAAGTACCTGAAAAGGTCCTATGAATCTTGGCCGTAACTTGCCTTTGATTCCAAATCTCTGAAATCCTCTGGTTGGGGATACCTTGAGTAACACATGATCTCTGATCTGAAATTCTAGGTGTCTTCTACTTATGTCTGCATAGCTCTTTCGCCTGGACTGGGCTACTTTGATTATGTCTCTGATGATCTGTATGTCTCTACTAGTATTTTGCATCATGTCAGGTCCCAACCATTGTTGTTTGCCAACTTCATTCTAGCACACTGGTGATCTATAACTTCTCCCATACAATGCTTCAAATGGAGCCATCTTGATACTTGCTTGATAGTTGTTATTGTATGCGAACTCCATTAATGAAAGCTGCTCATTCCAGTACCCTTCAAAGTCTATAGTTCACACTTGCAGCATATCTTCCACGATCTGGTTTGTCCTCTCGGTCTACCCATCTATTTGTGGATGGAGTGTAGTGCTAAAGGTAAGTTTAGTACCTAATGTAGTTTGAAGTCCTTTCCAGAAATGATATGTAAACCTTGGGTCAAGATCAGAGACTATGGAAATTGGGACTCTATGTAGTCTCAGAATCTCCTTTACATATAATGCAGCTAACACATCCAAACTCCAGACACTCTTGATTGCTAAGAAGTATGCGAACTTAGTTAGTCGGTCCACTATGACCCAAATAGCATCGAGTCCACCACGAGTTTGGGATAAACCCATGACGATGTCCATGCCAATGCTCTCAAACTTCCACTCTAGTATGTCCAGGGGTCTGAGTACACCCGCGGGACGTCGGTGTTCTGCTTTGACTTGTTGACATGTGAGGCAGTGTGCAGCATGCTCAGCAACCTCACGCTTCATGTTTGGCCACCAAAATGATATTTTCATGTCTTGGTAAATCTTGGTTGCACTAGGATGGATTGTGTACTTCATTTTGTGAGCTTCATTCATCAGCTTCCTTTTCAACTCTTCATTGTCCGGCACACATGTCCTGCCATGAAATAACAATCTCCCATCTTCAATGACGGAGAAATCCGGTATGTCAGATAAGGTTTGCTTGACACAGATTAGAAGTGGGTCATTTGCTTGTTGTTCTCAGATCTCGACAAAAAATGTCAGGTTGTACCCTGAGGTTAGCAACCAGCACCTGGTCACTTCTTTGCTCAATATTTGTGTTTAGACTGGCGAATGGTTCTAATAGTTGCATCTCGCCCATGACTAAGCAAGATAAAGACACCACAGGCTTCTTGCTAAGTGCATCTGCTACAGCATTACCCTTGCTAGGGTGATATTGAATATTGGAATCAAAATTCTTCAGATACTCCAACCATCTCCTCTATCTCATGTTGAGCTCTTTCTGAGAGAATAGATACTTTAAGCTTTTGTGATCTGAATAGATAATGAATTGATCTCCATAAAGGTAATGTCTCCAGATCTTTAATACAAAGACAACTACAGCTAGTTCTAGGTCATGAACAAAGTAGTTGACCTCATGAGGCTTCAATTGTCTAGATGAATAATCTATCATCTTCTCATTCTGCATTAAAACACAGCTAGACCGATTCTAGAAGCATCAGTGTAGACTGAGAATCCTTTTCCCTCAACTGGTAATGCGAGGACAGGTGTAGAAGTCAAGCATTTCTTTAATGTCTAAAAGCTCTTCTCACATTCCTTGCTCCAGACATAGGGATTCTCCTTTTGCGTAAGGCTAGTAAGAGGTACAACAATCTTGGAGAAATCTTTCATGAACCGCCTGTAATAGCTAGCCAGTTCCAAAAAGCTTCTAATCTCCGTAACATTGGTAGGTTTCTCCCAGTTAAGTAATTCTTCAACGTTGGAAGGATCAACAACGATACCATCCTTGGATATGACATGGCCAAGAAATGAAACTTCTTCGAGCCAGAACTCACACTTGCTCAATTTTGCATAGAGCTTGTTGTCGTGTAAGATCTGTAGAGCGATCCTCAAATGCTCCTCATGCTCCTCCTTGGTTTTAGAATATATAAGAATATCATTAATAAATACCACAATGAATTTGCCAAGGTATGGCCGATAGATGTTGTTCATCAGTTGCATGAAAGCTGCAGGAGCATTTGTTAGATCAAAATGCATAACCACAAATTCATAATGTCCATACCTGCTCCTAAAAGCCGTCTTATAAATGTCTGCATCTTTGATTCTCATCTGATGATATCCCGATCTAAGTCCAATCTTAGAAAAATATTTGGCTCCTAATATTTGATCAAATAATTCATCGACACGAGGAAGAGTGTATTTGTTCTTGATAGTCAGCTGAATCAACTGCCTGTAGTCAATGCATAATCTCATAGATTTGTCCTTCTTCTTGACAAATAACACGAGTGCTCCCCAAGGGGAAGTACTCGGTCTGATGAAACCTTTCTCCAGTAACTCCATCAATTCCTCTTTCAGCTCCTTCAACTCGGCAGGAGACATTCTATAAGGCTGACGTGACACTGGTGTAGCTCTAGAGGTCAGATCGATAGAGAAGTTCACATCTCATTCAGGTGGAATGCCTGGCAGCTCATTGGGGAAAAAGTCAGAGTATTCTTGCACTATGTGTATGTCTGCTACCTTGGGTGCTTTCTTTTCAACTATTATAGCGGCAAGGAATGCCACACATCCCTTACTTATCATGCCTTGTGCACAAATAGCAGAGACTAGAGATAAGTGTCTCTTATGTCTTCGTCCCATGAAGGTCAACTTAGGGAATTCACTAAATGAAATCTTCCCTCTTCTACAATCAACACTAGCCCCATAAGTGGATAGCCAGTTGGCTCCTAATATGACATCATAGCCTTCCATGGGCATACACACCAGGTTGGATCTTAGATTGAGTTCTCCAATCATTACATCAGCTAATGAAAAATATTTGTTCAATTGGGCTTTCTCCCCTAGTGGTGTTGTGAAAAGAAATTCAAAACCCATAGATGTAGGTTTAATATTTAGGGTATCAGCAAATGCTTGTGATATGAACGAATGTGTAGTGCTAGTATCAAACAAAACAAATGCTGATTGAGGAAAGATTTGTAATGTACCTTCCACCACTCCACTCTCTTTCGTGGTTTTTGTTTCTTGGACAGCTTGGAGTCTACCCATCTTCTTCTGTCCAGTAGGACGCTTCTCATTCTCCTTGAGCATGGGACAGTCAGGAATGTGATGCTCTCGACTCCCATAATGCAAGCACGTGCCAACTTTCCTCCAACACTCTTCCGTAGTGTGGCCAAGCTTGTCACAATGCTTGCACTTGGGCTTGTTTCGGGTAGAGGGGGTGAAGATCTAGGGCTTCCGCTCTTGGCTTGGCCCATTAGTGATGTTGAACGGCTGCTTCTTGCTGTTGTTTGGTCTGCTTAAGGAGCTTGATGCATGTTCCTTCTTGACAATTTTGCCTTTGATGTGATTAGTATGATTGGTCGCATCCTCCAGCAGTTGAGCCTTCTTGACCATATCGGCATAGACCTGGATGTCGAGTGGTGCAAGCTGAGTAATGTATGAAGGCTTGAGCCCATTAAGGAAACGCCTTGCCTTCATTTTCTTGGTGCTGATAAGGTGATTGGCATATCGTGCTAATCGGGAAAATTGAGCCTCATATTCTACCACGGTGAGGTTCCTTTATTTCAATGCAGCAAATTCAGAGGCTTTCCTCTCCTGGACTCATTCAGAGAAATGCTTGGAGTTAAACTATTCCTTGAATTCATCCCATATGAATTGGCCATCTGCCCGAGTGGCCTCAACAGACTCCCACCACGCACGGGCGTCTCATTCTAGCTGGAAAGTGGCAAGCAACAATTTATCCCCATCCGCACATTGCATGACATGAAAGATGCGTTCTATCTCCTTCAGCCAGTGCTCGACCTCATCTGGATTAGTTGTTCCACTGAACTAAGGCAGGTTTATGCTACGGAAATTCCTATGTAAATCTCCAGCTCCTCGATTACCACCGCCTCCTTGGGTAGCTTGCAGTAGGGCTAGAGTCAATTTCTGAATCATTCGCTGTAGGTCACGGAGTTGTGCACGCTCCGTTGTCATTGCTATGTTCTAAGTTCCTTCAAGAGAAAATTTTAATGTAAGATTATGGAAGTGGCACTAAGTTAGTGCGTGTGTGAGTTTATTTTAACTTATCACCCATGGTTATACCCGTATCTCACATAGGTAGGATAATTGACTTTAGTCGAGGCAGGTCAATCTTAGATCATCCTATACTTAAGAACAACCTAGGCTCTGATACCACAAAACTGTAACGCACCAACGTAGAATACCAGAGCGATAAACAGTTAAATAAATAGTACAGAGCGACAAGTAGACATCAAACCATTGCATAATTTGGAATAATGCAAAATGAACCAACTTTATTGATAATTCCATCTAATTCTATTACATTCACTAATTCAGAGCCAAAACTATGGGCCGAGAGTACTTTATTCAAAACAAAACAAACTAAACTATCCAACTAACTACTAAAAAGCTTTGGTTGTCGAAAAGACGGGTCACTCCTGTACTTCCTCACTCCCTTCCTCATTCGTGTGGTAGTCCCCATTACACTCACCTAAAATACATGAAATAAATAGCGCAGGATGAGCAATAATCACCCAGTAGAACTTAATATTTCGTGTAATTTGGCATGCCTTAAGTGATTAATGTTTTGTCAAGCAAGATAACTATAGAGAATAATCAAGTATAGTCAATAGAGTAATGTAATGATAGCAAGAGAACAATAGTACTTTCACATCAAAATGGCACAACTAGCTTGATAACAGATTGGCCATATAACGAAATAGCATGTAACGTTTGCACAAAAGTGCACTAGTCGAGATAGCATGTTTGGTCGATCTTCTTGTCAACCGAGAGAACATAGTATTGTGATTGATTGTCTTTGATTAAATCTTGATAGTATGGCGCTTGGGTGTTATGTCGTACACCCTGATCATTAAACCCCCGCTACCCCCAGGTTCACTCCAGCCTTGAGACTGAAGCGCTAGCCTTAAGGGATGGTCTTACTCTGTGATGCACTCGTGGTGATGCTAATCTTATTGTTGAATCTGATTCTATGGTTCTAGTGCAAATCATCAAGGGACGATTCCTTTGTCCATGGCGGCTTGTCTTCCCTGTTCATGACATTTTATCCAAATGCCAGACCCTCCACGTCTCTATTTGTCATGTATTTAGAGAGACCAACTAGGTTGCAGATTCTCTTGCTAATTTTGGTTGTTCTTCTTCAGATCTTTGTAATCTCTGGTCTTCTTGGGCTGATCTCCCCCCTTCTGTAAAGGGACCTTGCCGTCTTGATAAGGCCGGGTTTCCTTCCATTAGGCCCTAATACCTATCATGTATTGTTGTTTCTCAATTTTATTAATAAAAGTCCCTGGGAGTTGTGTGGTGGTGAAGTGGTAACCTCATTCCTTCTTGAAGGGGTGAGCACTCTCCCTCTACCTCTTCAAGTATTTTCTTAAAAAAAAATTCATTAAACCCCCGCGAGTTAAAGCCTTTCGGGCTCACCTCCCAAGACCAGATCGAGCCCTTAATAATGTTGCATGGCATGGTTATCTTTGTTATCTTAGACAATCAAGTAGATGGACAAATAGAGTACCAAGAATAGATGAGAGTAATTGAAGAATAGATGAGAGTATAGAGAGAATGTTAATAGATAAGAGTGTAAAGGGAGTATATGAGAAAGAGGGTCGCATTTGTAAATTGACGATAATGTCGATAGTAACAATTACACAACACACATGATCGTTGTCGGCAGTCCAGTAGAAGTCACTAACCGCCCACTATCCATGCTATGAACATAGGCCAGAGGTCCGGCGTGATCTCAAGCTACGAGAGAACAATCTATGGCCGTTGGGTTATGTTGATCCCTAAGGGTAAAATAAGTATTGATGTTACAAGGAGTTCCTAGTCCAGTTAGGAGTATTCCCAATGGAGAGGTCATCCAAGCCAAGTTAAAGTGTGTAAAGAAATGGTTGTCCGTCTTGCCTTGAGTGCTCGACTGCAGAGGGATGCGATAACGGTATTAGATCATGCGAATAAATCAAAGACAAGTTCATTTAATAAAATAGATAAATTTGTTGGGTTCACATTCTAAATAATAAATACAACATGTTTTTGATGATGAACAATGATGAACAATGTGAATTGAGTTTAGATGATGAACAATGATGAACAATGTAAATTGAGTTTAATGGATGAGATCTTCATACAAATGACTTGTCACAATAACTTGGTACAATGCTTGATTATATATGTTCATAATATCTCACTAACTATGTTTACTAATGTAGGAGATATACTATGCAAGACATGTGCCAACAACAAGGTTGAAAGATCAAACAAAGCCAAAAGTCAATGTACCTGTCAACAGCCAGCAAACCCCCTGTTGACAGATAAGCAAGTCAGCAACATACAATGTTCTGGAAAGAACTACCTGTCGACAGCAAATCTGTCCCTGTCGACAGAAGCATACAGTCAGAAACTCATAGTCCTGGAAAACATGTGCCTGTCGACAGCACAAAGTTGTCTGTCGACAGATGCACACAGCAAGAGCTTCGACAGAACCTCCAGACTTCTGGAACTTGGCATATTGTTGATCCCTGTCGATAGCAGGTGTATGACCTGTCGACAGACATACAGAATCTTCAGAAACGGAAAGTTTGAAAGTTACCAAAGTTGGTGTTTCCAAAAACCACGTCTCTCCATATGTAAACACCACTATATAAACATATTTTTGAAGCAAATCACGAATACAAGCAGCCTCCAAGCAAAAACCCCAAAGAGTTCTCAAGAGAAGTCTTGTTTTGCTGCTCTGCTTCAACCTGCCGCCCAGAACCAAGAAGAGAAGTCTCTCCAGCGGAAGGTGAAGCCTGAATGTCGTGGATTCAAGTGTCTCCATCAACTTGTAATCATCAAGATGAAGCCTGAAGTCTAGCCAGACGTTCACAAGAGGAGTTTACAATCTTGATTTGTTCTTCAACTCTAAAACTCTTCTCTGTTTTGTTTTTTACAAATCTGTGTGTGTGTTGTGGTGTCTCAAGCAGTCCTTGTGCTTGATTCACGTGTGGGTGTTGATCTGATCGTGGTTGCACATCAGATAACACGTGTGTGTGTGAGTTGTAGTTTGTGAACTAGCTCATAAGCAGATTGTTCTGCGTGTGTGTGTGGCCCGTGGATGTAAGATACACGAGTTGTGTATTCCAAACTATGTAAATCTTCATGTCCTGTGGTTTGCACGAATTTACGATAGATGTTTGGTAGGCACGACATCACTATGCACATTTGATAATCTGTTTTCTATCTGTCTTCAAGTCACACACATCCACACATAGTTTGAAGTTTAACATTATTTTGATAATCCGTGTTTCAAAGAAAAGAAGGTGATAAACGTTTTTAATCGGCAGTAATCTATTCAACCCCCTTTCTAGATTACCATATAGGGAATTCCGCAACCCTTCAATTGGTATCAGAGCCGAGTTTCTCCGATTTACTGCTTTATCTGGTTGATCTTACGATCAGGAGATTCACGGTCAAATGGAATCTAACAAGGGGTATATGGCCGAGGGACACTCAGTGACCAGGCCACCCTTATTTGATGGCACTGACTATCTGTATTGGAAAAATCAAATGCAGGTGTTTCTACGAGCACAGAATTTCGAACTATGGAAAATAGTTAGAAAAGGAGCATACGAATTGCCTCAAGACGAGGATACCTGGACTAAGGACCAGATCGCCAAGGGGACACTCAACTGGAGCACCCTCAACATGATGCAGTGCGCGGTCCATCCAAAGGAATACTCGAGAGTCTCCACATGCACCTCAGCAAAGGAGATGTGGGATAAGCTTGAGCTGATCTATGAAGGTACGTCCGAGGTAAGAGAATCAAAGGTAAGCATGTTGGTTTAAAAATCTGAAATGTTCAAAATGAATAATAATGAAACCATCTCTGACATGTTTGCTAGATTCATGATAATTGTAAATGGATTGAAAGGTTTTAAAAAGGAATACTCAGAGAGTGACTTGGTGAGGAAGATACTTCGGTCTCTTCCATCCTCATGGAACACCAAAGCCATGGTCATTGAGGATTCCAAAGACCTCTTAAAAATGAAAGTAGATGAATTGATTGGCTCTCTGATGACTTATGAACTGAATGTCAAAAGAAAGGAAACTGAAGAAAATCCTAGGAAGTCACTTGCTTTGAAGGCTTCCAGGAAGAGTTCTTCAGCTTCCAAAAAGGAGATAAGTCAGGAAAGTGATGTGACTGAATCGTCTAGTGAGAGTGAGAATGACGAAATGGCTATGCTCACTAGACAATTCAAAACATTCCTGAAATACAGGAGGAGAGGTACATGTAACTCTAAACCTTTCCAAAAGAAAGACTTTGCTAATAAATTCGATACTAACAAAAAGTCTGAGATTGTCTGTCATAAGTGCAAGAAGCAAGAGCACATGACAGAAGAGTGCCCCGAGCTCAAAAAGAAGTTGAAGAAGGACAAGTTCACTTCAAGAAGGCCAAGGCAATGGTGGCCACTTGGAGTGATGAAGATGAAGATGAGGACAGTCAAGCTACCTCAAGAGATGATGAGATTCAGTGTCTCATGGCAAGGAGTGATGACTCCAACGAGGTAAGCTCTTCCTTTGAAACATATTCTATTACTGAATGGGAAGAAGCTTATACTGTTCTATTTGAAAAAGTCTGTGAATTAAAGTCTGAAAATAAAGCACTCAAGAAGAAAGTCAATTCCCTTGTTCATGAATTAAACAACAATGAAGAAATTGAATCCTTGAATAAGGTAATTGAAATGATGAAGATTGATGAACAAACACACAGTGATGAATTGGATAGCATGAAACTTAAGTTTCAAGAAGTTCAAAAGGAAAGAGATGATCTAATGAACTCTCTTGAAGCTCTTAAAAGTGAGCATGCTAATCTAAAAGAAAATTGGAACAAGCTAAAAAAATAAAAGGTAAGTCAAAAGATCTGTGTGGCTTTGTCAAAAGTAAACAGAATCTGGATGCAATTCTAGGTTCAAAAGTGTTTGTTGCAAGACATGGGATTGGGTTTCAAAATGCAAAGCCAAAGGAAATTGGCAAAAATCTGCTAACAGATTTCATTGATTCCAGCCCAAGTTCAAGTAAACAAACCCCTTCAAAGAATAAGAAAAATCCTTCAAAGGGTAAGAAACAAGAACCTAAATTGATCAAGTTTGTTCCTAGTCAATCTAAGGAATTTGCAACAAGCCCAAGACAGGACAAAAAGCATGCTCCTAAACCCAAATTAACAAGGCAACAAAAGGGTAAGATGCCAATGCATGCTTCCAAGTATCATGTCCACTGTTGTTCATAAACCTTCATCATGCAAAATCTGCAAAAAGGTCGGGCATACTGAAAAACAATGCTGGAACAATCCAAATAAATTGAAACTCAAATAGATTTGGATCCCTAAGCATTTACTATTTGGCATGAATGATACAACGGCACCCAAAGTAATTTGGGTACCAAAACCTCTTGTCTGATCCACATGTGCAGGAATGCCTAGCAGCCCACAATCAAAACAAATGGTACCTGGATAGTGGCTGCTCGAGGCACATGACGGGCGATAAAGAAAAATTCAGTTTGCTCGTGGAAAGAGACGGAGGTCAAGTGATTTTTGGAGGTAACAACAAAGGCCAGATCATCGGCTCAGGTAAGGTTGGTAAGTTTGCCTCTAACTCCATAGACAATGTTTTACTCGTTGATGGCCTTCATCACAACTTGCTTAGCATAAGTCAATTGTGTGATAAGGGTCATAAAATTGTCTTTGAATCCAATTCATGTCAAATTCTTGATAAGGAAACAGGAAGTCTGAAATTTTCTGGAAAAAGAATAAACAACATCTACATGGATGACTTAGATGATCCAGAAAATAATGATCTATGTCTTGTAGCAAACAAACAGGATGAGCTTACATTGTGGCATCGTAGGCTCAGTCACGCTAGCTATAATGTATTGCACAAGATCATGAGGCTTAAATTGGTAAGTGGAATTCCTGAAATCTCCTTTAACAAGAATGAAAATTTCTGTGATGCATGTGCACAGGGAAAACAAACCCGGAAATCCTTCAAATCAAAAGCACCGGTGAGTACTTCTAAAGCTTATGAACTGTTGCACATGGACCTATTTGGACCTACAAGAACGCTGAGTCTCAATGGCGAACGATTTGGTTTTATTATTGTAGATGATTTTTCTAGGTTCACATGGGTGAAATTTCTTGCTCAAAAGAATGAAGCACTGAATGTTTTTGAAGATTTTTTTAATAAGATTGAGCATGGAAATGTCAACAAAATATGCTCGATCCGCACTGATCACGGGGGAGAATTTGATAACAACTCCTTTACTGAATTTTGCAGGCTCCACGGGATAGAGCACTTGTTCTCCTCTCCAAGAACTCCGGAACAAAATGGAGTGGTGGAGAGAAAGAACATAACGTTGGTGGAGATGGCTCGCACGCTTCTGGTCGAGAATCAACTAGCAAGAACCTTTTGGGCAGAAGCGGTAAACACGTCATGCTACATTCTTAACAGAGCCATGGTAAGACCGGTATTCAAGAAAACCTCCTACGAACTACTGAAAGGTAAGAAACCCACTATTGGGTATTTCAGAGTTTTTGGCTCAAAAGTGTTCATACATAACAATGATAAAAATGATTTGGACAAGTTTGAAGCCAAAAGCGATCAAGGTATTTTTCTTGGATACTCAGAGCACTCTAGATCCTATAGGGTGTTTAATCTGAAAACTAGAAAAGTGGAAGAAACTCCACATGTTGTATTTGATGAATCTCAAACCAAGCCTAACAGTTCTAATCTTTATAGGTTTGCAGATGAAACTGAGATACAACACTTGGAGAACTACAAAGTAAATCAAATGCAATCTCTAAAACAACTCTCAAAACAAAAAGTGGATTGCTTCGCAGGTATGATGCGGAGGATGATGGAATACTGTTCAAAGAACAAGAAGAAGTACCTGACCAAGATCCATAAGAGGAAGAACCTCAAATTGAATCTCCTCAATTGCAAGATCTACCCGGGCCTTCAACAGTCACCAATGTGAGGTACAGTAAAGATCACCCCCTTGAGAATGTGATAGGAAACTTAAATGAGTCGGTTCAAACTAGATCTAAGGTTAATCAGATAGTTGAACATGACCATTTAGCTTTTGTCTCTCAAGTGGAACCAAAGAATGTTGAAGAAGCCTTAAAATAAGATTCATGGATTGATGCTATGCATGAGGAGCTAGGACAATTTCAAAGGAACAATGTTTGGAGTTTAGTTCCTAAAACCCCTGAAATGTCTATCATAGGTACAAGATGGGTCTCTAGAAACAAACTCAATGAAGAGGGTAAAGTGGTGAGAAACAAGGCTAGACTAGTTGCAAAGGGATATAATCAGGAGTTTGGTGTGGACTTTGAAGAATCCTTTGCACCTGTAGCTAGGCTAGAAGCAGTTAGAATCTTGTTAGCATATGCATGCTCAAACAAGTTTAAATTGTTTCAAATGGATGTCAAAACTGCCTTCCCGAATGGCTACATAAAAGAGGAAGTCTATGTCTCTCAACCACCTGGATTTGAGGATCATGATAAACCAAACCATGTATTTAAATTGCACAAAGCTCTTTATGGTTTGAAACAGGCACCCCGCGCTTGGTACGACAGGCTAAGCACATTTCTGGCAAGCAAAAACTACTCAAGAGGTAAGGTATGTTGGGTTCACATCCTAAATAATAAATACAACATGTTTTTGATGATGAACAATGATGAACAATGTGAATTGAGTTTATATGATGAACAATGTAAATTGAGTTTAATGGATGAGATCTTCATACAAATGACTTGTCACAATAACTTTGTACAATGCTTGATTATATATGTTCATAATATCTCACTAACTATGTTTACTAATGTAGGAGATATACTATGCAAGACATGTGCCAACAACAAGGTTGAAAGATCAAACAAAGCCAAAAGACAATGTACCTGTCGACAGCCAGCAAACCCCTGTCGACAGATAAGCAAGTCAGCAACATACAATGTTCTGGAAAGAACTGCATGTCGACAGTAAATCTGTCCCTGTCGACAGAAGCATACAGTCAGAAAACCAGTGTTCTGGAAAACATGTGCTTGTCGACAGCATAAAGTCGCCTGTCGACAGATGCACAGAGCACGAGCTTCGACAGAACCTCCAGACTTCTAGAACTTGGCATATTATTGATCCCTGTCGACAGCAGGTGTATGACCTGTCGACAGACGTACAGAGTCTTCAGAAACTGAAAGTTTGAAAGTTGCCAAAGTTGGTATTTCCAACAACCACGTCTCTCCATATGTAAACACCACTATATAAACATCTTTTTGAAGCAAATCACGAACAAAAGTAGCCTCCAAGCAAAAACCCTAAAGAGTTCTTAAGAGAAGTCTTGTTTTGATGCTCTGCTTCAACCTGCCACTCAGAAACCAGAAGAGAAGTCTCTCCAGCGGAAGGTGAAGCCTGAACGTCGTGGATTCAAGTGTCTCCATCAACTTGTGATCTTCAAGATGAAGCTTGAAGTCCAGCAAGACATTCACAAGAAGAGTTTACAAATTTGGATTTGTTCTTCAACTCTCAAACTCTTCTCTGTTCTATTTTTACAAATCTGTGTGTGTGTTGTGGTGTCTCAAGCAGTCCTTGTGTTTGATTCACGTGTGTGGGTGTTGATCTGATTGTGGTTGCACATCAGATAACACGTGTGTGAGTTGTAGTTTGTGAACTAGCTCATAAGCAGATTGTTCTGCGTGTGTGTGTGGCCCGTGGATGTAGGATACACGAGTTGTGTATTCCGAACCACGTAAATCTTCGTGTCCTGTGGTTTGCACGAATTTACGATAGATGTTTGGTAGGCACGGCATCACTACGCACGTTTGATAATCTGTTTTCTATCTGTCTTCAAGTCACACACATCCACACATAGTTTAAAATTTAACATTATTTTGATAATCCGTGTTTCAAAGAAAAGAAGGTGATAAACATTGTTAATCGGCAGTAATCTATTCAACCCCCCTTCTAGATTACCATATAGGGAATTCTGCAACCCTTCAATTGGTATCAGAGCCGAGTTTCTCCGATTTACTACTTTATCTGGTTGATCTTACGATCAGGAGATTCACGGTCAAATGGAATCTAACAAGGGGTATATGGCCGAGGGACACTCAGTGACTTGGCCACCCTTCTTTGATAGCACTGACTATCCGTGTTGGAAAAATCGAATGCAGGTGTTTCTACGAGCACAGGATTCGAACTATGGAAAATAGTCAGAAGAGGAGCATACAAATTGCCTCTGGACGAGGATACCTGGACTAAGGACCAGATCGCCAAGGGGACACTCAACTGGAGCGCCCTCAACATGATGCAGTGCGCGGTCCATCCGAAGGAATACTCGAGAGTCTCCACATGCACCTCAGCAAAGGAGATGTGGGACAAGCTTGAGCTGATCTATGAAGGTACGTCTGAGGTAAGAGAATCAAAGGTAAGCATGTTGGTTTCAGAATATGAAATGTTCAAAATGAATAATAATGAAACCATCTCTGACATGTTTGCTAGATTCATGATTATTATAAATGGATTGAAAGGTCTCAAAAAGGAATACTCAGAGAGTGACTTGGTGAGGAAGATACTTCGGTCTCTTCCATCCTCATGGAACACCAAAACCACTGTCATTGAGGATTCCAAAGACCTCTCAAAAATGAAAGTAGATGAATTGATTGGTTCTCTGATGACTTATGAACTGAATGTCAAAAGAAAGGAAACTGAAGAAAATCCTAGGAAGTCACTTGCTTTGAAGGCTTCCAGGAAGAGTTCTTCAGCTTCCAAAAAGGAGATAATTCAGGAAAGTGATGTGACTGAATCGTCTAGTGAAAGTGAGAATGACGAAATGGCTATGCTCACTAGACAATTCAAAAAATTCCTGAAATACAAGAGGAGAGGTATAGGTAACTCTAAACCTTTCCAAAAGAAAGACTTTGCTAATAAATTTGATACTAACAAAAAGTCTGAGTTGTCTGTTATGAGTGCAAGAAGCAAGGGCACATGAGAGGAGAGTGCCCCGAGCTCAAAAAGAAGCTAAAGAAGGACAAGTTCACTTTCAAGAAGGCCAAGGCAATGGTGGCCACTTGGAGTGATGAAGATGAAGACGAGGACAGTCAAGCTACCTCAAGAGATGATGAGATTCAGTGTCTCATGGCAAGGAGTGATGACTCCAACGAGATAAGTTCTTCCTTTGAAACATATTCTATTACTGAATGGGAAGAAGCTTATACTGTTCTATTTGAAAAATTCTGTGAATTCAAGTCTGAAAATAAAGCACTCAAGAAGAAAGTCAACTCCCTTGTTCATGAATCAAACAATAATGAAGAAATTGAATCCTTGAATAAGGTAATTGAAATGATGAAGATTGATGAACAAACACACAGTGATGAATTGGATAGCATGAAACTTAAGTTTCAAGAAGTTCAAAAGGAAAGAGATGATCTAATGAACTCTCTTGAAGCTCTTAAAAGTGAGCATGCTAATCTAAAAGAAAAATTGGAACAAGCTAAAAAATAAATAAAAGGTAAGTCAAAAGATCTGTGTGGCTTTGTCAAAAGTAAACAGAATCTGGATGCAATTCTAGGTTCAAAAGTGTTTGTTGCAAGACATGGGATTGGGTTTCAAAATGCAAAGCCAAAGGAAATTGGCAAAAATCTGCTAACAGATTTCATTGATTCCAGCCCAAGTTCAAGTAAACAAACCCCTTCAAAGAATAAGAAAAATCCTTCAAAGGATAAGAAACAAGAACCTAAATTGATCAAGTTTGTTCCTAGTCAATCTAAGGAATTTGCAACAAGCCCAAGACAGGACAAAAAGCATGCTCCTAAACCCAAATTAACAAGGCAACAAAAGGGTAAGATGCCAATGCATGCTTCCAAGTATCATGTCCACTGTTGTTCATAAACCTTCATCATGCAAAATTTGCAAAAAGGTCGGGCATACTGAAAAACAATGCTGGAACAATCCAAATAAATTGAAACTCAAACAGATTTGGATCCCTAAGCATTTACTGTTTGGCATGAATGATACAACAACACCCAAAGTAATTTGGGTACCAAAACCTCTTGTCTGATCCACATGTGAAGGAATGCCTAGCAGCCCACAATCAAAACAAATGGTACCTGGATAGTGGCTGCTCGAGGCACATGACGGGCGATAAAGAAAAATTCAGTTTGCTCGTGGAAAGAGACGGAGGTCAAGTGATTTTTGGAGGTAACAACAAAGGCCAGATCATCGGCTCAGGTAAGGTTGGTAAGTTTGCCTCTAACTCCATAGACAATGTTTTACTCGTTGATGGCCTTCATCACAACTTGCTTAGCATAAGTCAATTGTGTGATAAGGGTCATAAAATTGTATTTGAATCCAATTCATGTCAAATTCTTGATAAGGAAACAGGAAGTCTGAAATTTTCTGGAAAAAGAATAAACAACATCTACATGGTTGACTTAGATGATCCAGAAAATAATGATCTATATCTTGTAGCAAACAAACAGGATGAGCTTACATTGTGGCATCGTAGGCTCGGTCACGCTAGCTATAATGTATTGCATAAGATCATGAGGCTTAAATTGGTAAGTGGTCTTCCTGAAATCTCCTTTAACAAGAATTAAAATTTCTGTGATGCATGTGCACAGGGAAAAAAAACCCGGAAATCCTTCAAATCAAAAGCACCGGTGAGTACTTCAAAAGCTTATGAACTGTTGCACATGGACCTATTTGGACCTACAAGAACGCTGAGCCTCAATGGCAAATGATTTGGTTTTGTTATTGTAGATGATTTTTCTAGGCTCACATGGATGAAATTTCTTGCTCACAAGAATGAAGCACTGAAAGTTTTTGAAGATTTTTTTAATAAGATTGAGCATGGAAATGTCAACAAAATATGCTCCATCTGCACTGATCACGGGGGAGAATTTGATAACAACTCATTTACTGAATTTTGCAGGCTCCATGGGATAGAGCACTTGTTCTCCTCTCCAAGAACTCCGGAACAAAATGGAGTGGTGGAGAGAAAGAACAGAACATTGGTGGAGATGGCTCGCACGCTTCTGGTCGAGAATCAACTAGCAAGAACCTTTTGGGCAGAAGCGGTAAACACGTCATGCTACATCCTTAACAGAGCCATGGTAAGACCGGTATTCAAGAAAACCTCCTACGAACTACTGAAAGGTAAGAAACCCACTATTGGGTATTTCAGAGTTTTTGGCTCAAAAGTGTTCATACATAATAATGATAAAAATGATTTGGACAAGTTTGAAGCCAAAAGTGATCAAGGTATTTTTCTTGGATACTCAGAACACTCTAGAGCCTATAGGGTGTTTAATTTGAAAACTAGAAAAGTGAAAGAAACTCCACATGTTGTATTTGATGAATCTCAAACCAAGCCTAACAGTTCTAATCTTTACAGGTTTGCAGATGAAACTGAAGATACAACACTTGGAGAACTACAAAGTAAACCAAATGCAATCTCTAAAACAACTCTCAAAACAAAAAGTGGATTTGTTCATAGGTATCATGCGGAGGATGATAGAATACTGTTCAAAGAACAAGAAGAAGTACCTGACCAAGATCCACAAGAGGAAGAACCTCAAATTGAATCTCCTCAATTGCAAGATCTACCCGGGCCTTCAACAGTCGCCAATGAGGTACAATAAAGATCACCCCCTCGAGAATGTGATAGGAAACTTAAATGAGTCGGTTCAAACTAGATCTAAGGTTAATCAAATAGTTGAACATGACCATTTAGCTTTTGTCTCTCAAGTGGAACCAAAGAATGTTGAAGAAGCCTTAAAAGAAGATTCATGGATTGATGCTATGCATGAGGAGCTAGGACAATTTCAAAGGAACAATGTCTGGAGTTTAGTTCCTAAAACCCCTGAAATGTCTGTCATAGGTACAAGATGGGTCTTTAGAAACAAACTCAATGAAGAGGGTAAAGTGGTGAGAAACAAGGCTAGACTAGTTGCGAAGGAATATAATCAGGAGTTTGGTGTGGACTTTGAAGAATCCTTTGCACCTGTAGTTAGGCTAGAAGCAGTTAGAATCTTGTTAGCATATGCATGCTCAAACAAGTTTAAATTGTTTCAAATGGATGTCAAAACTGCCTTCCTGAATGGCTAAATAAAAGAGGAAGTCCATGTCTCTCAACCACCTGGATTTGAGGATCATGATAAACCAAACCATGTATTTAAATTGCACAAAGCTCTTTATGGTTTGAAACAGGCACCCCGCGCTTGGTACGACAGGCTAAGCACATTTCCGGTAAGCAAAAACTACTCAAGAGGTAAGGTAGACCAAACTCTCTTTACAAAGAAAGTTCGCAATCACATAATTATTGTTCAAGTCTTTGTGGACGACATTATCTTTGGTTCTACTAATCCTTCATTGTGTGAAGAATTCTCTAAACATATGCACAGTGAATTTGAGATGAGTCTTATGGGGGAGCTTCAATTTTTCCTTGGTTTGTAGGTCAAACAATTTGAAGACGGATTCTTCATCAACCAAGAAAAATATGTTAAAGAGCTACTGAAAAAGTTTCAGTTTGAACAAGCTAAACATGCCTCAACACCCATGAGCACAAGCATTAAGCTAGAAAGTGATGCGAAAGGTAAATCGGTAGATGCCAAACAATTTCGAGGTATGATTGGCTCACTTCTTTATCTTACTGCAAGTAGACCGGACATCCAGTTCAACGTTTGCCTTTGTGCTAGATACCAATCTAGTCCAAAGGAAAGCCATTTAATTGAAGTTAAGAGAATATTCAGATATCTCTCAGGTACGCATGACTTGGGTCTTTGGTATCCAGCAGGTAGTAGCTATAACTTGGTTTCATATTCTGATGCTGACTATGCTAGATGTAAAATTGACAGGAAAAGCACTAGTGGCTATTGCCAAATTCTTGGTGGTTGCATGGTTTCGTGGGCATCCTAGAAACAACACTCGGTTGCACTCTCCACTACAGAGGCAGAATATGTTGCTGCAGGGAGTTGTGCGGCACAAGTATTGTGGATAAAAAGTCAGTTGTGTGACTACAACATTGACATTGGATGCACACCTATCCTTTGTGACAACACTAGTGCAATCAGTCTATCAAAGAATCCAATTCAACATTCTAGGACAAAACACATAGAAATTCGTCATCATTTCTTGAGAGATGAGGTAGCCAATAAAACATTGGAGATAAGTTTCATACCCACTGAAAATCAACTGGCAGACATCTTTACCAAACCTCTGGCTGAAGATAGATTCACAACATTGAGACGAGAATTGGGTTTGTGCAAATTACAATGAAACTTAACCCAAATAGTAAGTATATGTTCCTTGTGTGAACTAACTATGAGGTATATCAAATGGTGATTTGTGGAAGAACAAGTCATGCTTGTTTGGAAACTTTCATTTTGCGTGAGAAAACATTCTCCGCCAAGTATCCATAGTTATGTTGCATGAAAGGGTCATTGACTTTCTATGAGGATTTAGTTTCTTTATATTTTGCCCACTCACTATTCCTTGTCAAAGGTTGAACATCTTCATGAAATCACTTCATACTTGCTTTGGTGTTTTTAGTTGCTTGGTCAAATTGTGCAAATGTGTCTTATTGTACTTGAATGTATGTGTACACAATAGCACACACTATGGGGGAGTAAATTAAGGTTAGATGGATGTCACTGTGAAGGAAATCACTCACCTCTTGAGCTTCTATAATTCCCTCACATGCTTTCCCCATTCTATACTTCACTCTGACCTTATACTGGCTCTAAACAGGTCTCTGTCGACAGCCAACAAGCATCCTGTCGACAGAGCAGGCCACACAGAACACTGATTCTGCACATTGTGTACATCTGTCAACAGGTGAAGTTCCCTCTGTCGACAGATATGCACAGTCTCTGCTGTGCCAGATGTTGGGTTCACATTCTAAATCATAAATACAACATGTTTTTGTTGATGATCAATGATGAACAAAGTAAACAAGTGAACAATGTGAATTGAGTTTAAAATTGCATAAGATCTTGATACATATGACTTGTCACAATATGTTGGTATAATGCTTGGTTATAAATGACTATAATGTCTCACTAACTATGTTCAATAATGTAGGAGACACACTACTCAAGACATGTACCAACAACATGTAGAAAAGGTCAACAAATGTCAAAATACAGTGTACATGTCGATAGCATCAAGAACCCTATCGACAAATACACACAGTCAGCACTCAACAGACTCTGGAAGACAAGCCCTATCGACAGTAGCCAGACACCTGTCGACAGAATTACACAGTCAGACACTTCAGGTTTCTGGAAAACCAGGTACCTGTCGACAGCACCAAAAGACCTGTCGACAGATGTACTCAGTCAGAGCCAAACCTGAACTTCGAGACTTCTGTCAAATGACAAACTGTCAAGACTTGTCGACAGCAGCCTGAAGACCTGTCGACAGCCGACCTGTTGCTTCAAATATGGGAAGTTTGGATGTTACCAAACTTGGTGTTTCCATGTACCACGTATCTCCATATGTAAACACCAATATATAAGCAATCTTTTGAAGCTATTCATGTACACAAGCAGCCTCCAAGCAAGAACCCTAAAAGCCTCTCAAGAAAAGTCTTGCCCTGCTGCTCTGCTTCTACCTGCTGCCCAGATTCAACAAGAGAAGTCTTCCGTGCAGCGGTGAAGTCTGAACGTCGTGGATTCAAGCCTCTCCATCAACTTCTGATCATCAAGACGAAGCTTGAAGTCTACCCAGACGTTCATCAGAAGAGTTTTCAATTGGATTTGATCCTCAACTCTCAAACTCTTCTTTGTTTCACTTTTATCCATACTTGTGTGTGTGTGGTGTGTTTCAAGCAGTCCTTGTGCTTGATACACGTGTGTGTGTTGTTCTGATCGTGGTTACACATCAGAGTACACGTGTGTGTGAGAGTTGTAGTTCGTGAACTAGCTCATAAGCAGGTGATTCTGTGTGTGTGTGTGGCCCGTGGATGTAGGATACACGAGTTGTGTATTCCGAACCACGTAAATCGTTGTGTCTCGTGGTTTGAACGTTTCTACGTTAGATGTTTGGTAGGCACGGCGCATATACACACGTCTAATCATCTGTTTGATATCTATCATCGAATCACACACATCCACACTAAGTTTAGTCCTTGCCATAACTTCTAGTAATTTGTATCTTATCGAAAAGAAGGCAACAAGTGTTCTTAATAGGCAGTAATCTATTCAACCCCCCTTCTAGATTACCATATAGGGAATTCCGCAACACTTCAATTGGTATCAGAGCGAGGTTTCTCCGTTTACTGTCACATCTATTTGATCTTACGATCAGGAGATCCTTGATCTTATGGATTCTAGTAAGGGGTATATGGCCGAGGGACATTCAGTCACTAGGCCACCCTTCTTTGATGGCACTGACTATCCCTATTGGAAAAACCGCATGCAGTGTTTCTACGTGCACAAAACTTTGAATTGTGGAAGATAGTCAGAACAGGACCATATGAATTGCCTCAAGACGAAGATACATGGACTAAAGACCAGATTGCCAAAGGGACTCTCAACTGGAGCGCCCTCAACATGATGCAGTGCGCGGTCCATCCAAAGGAATACTCGAGGGTCTCCACATGCACCTCAGCTAAGGAGATGTGGGACAAGCTCGAGTTAATATATGAAGGTACGTCTGAGGTGAGAGAATCTAAGGTAAGCATGCTAGTCTCAGAATATGAAATGTTTAAGATGAATCATGATGAGACAATATCTGACATGTTTGCTAGATTCATGGTTCTGATAAATGGACTAAAAGGTCTTAAAAAGGAATACTCAGAGAGTGATTTGGTGAGGAAGATACTTCGGTCTCTTCCATCCTCATGGAACACCAAAGTCACTGTCATTGAGGATTCCAAGAATCTTTCAACCATGAAGGTGGATGAATTGATTGGTTCTCTCATGACCTATGAATTGAATGTGAAAAGGAAGGAAACTGAAGAGAACCCAAGGAAGTCCATTGCTTTGAAAGCTTCCAAGAAAGTCTCTTCAGATTCCAAAAGGAGTACTCAACAGGAAAGTATTGAGTCTGAATCCTCTAGTGATAGTGAGAATGACGAGATGGCCATGCTCACTAGACAATTTAAGAAGTTCCTTAAATTCAAGAAAAGAGGTTCAGGAAACTCAAAACCGTTCCAAAAGGGTACCAACAGATTTGATTCACCTAACAAAAAATCTGATGTGGTTTGTTATGAGTGCAAGAAGCAGGGGCACATGAGAGGAGAATGCCCCGAGCTTAAGAAAAAATTGAAGAAAGACAAATTCACGTTCAAGAAAGCCAAAGCAATGTTGGCTTCATGGAGCGATGAAGATGAGGACAGTCAAGCCACCTCGGAAGATGAAGAGATTCAGTGTCTCATGGCGAAGAGTGACGATTCAACCGAGGTAAACTCTTCCTTCGAGAATTTTTCTATTGATGAATGGGAAGAGGCTTATACTGTACTATTTGAAAATTTTGTGAATTTAAGTCTGAAAACAAAGCACTTAAGAAGAAAATGAATTTCCTTGTTCATGAATCAAACAACAATGAAGAAATTGAGTCTCTGAACAAGGTAATTGATTTGATGAAAATTGATGAACAAACCCACATGGATGAATTGGATAGCATGAAACTTAAGTATCAAGAAGTTCAAAAGGAAAGAGATGATCTAATAAACTCTCTTGAAATTCTTAAAGGTGAGCATGCTAATCTGAAAGAGAAATTTGAAAAAGCTGAAACAGAACTAAAAGGCAAATCAAAAGATCTATCAAGTTTTGTAAAGAGCAAACAGAACTTGGATGCAATCTTAGGTTCAAATGTTTTTGTTGCAAGACATGGGATTGGATTTCAAAATCCAAAGCCAAAGGTAATTGGCAAAAATCTGATGACTGATTTCATTGATCCAACCCCAAGCTCTAGCAAACCAAACCCTTCAAAGAAAAGGAAAAATCAACACAAGGGTAAAAAACAGGAACCTAAAGTCACCAAATTTGTTCCTAGTCAACATGAGGAATTTGCTACAAGCTCTAAACAGGGCCGTCCACAAGACAAACAGCAAGTTCCCAAAGCTAGACTTACAAGGGAACAAAAGGGTAAGATGCCTATGGATGCTTCTAAAAATGTCAAACCCAATGTTGTTCCTAAATCATCATCATGCAAAATCTGTAAAAAGATTGGACATAATGAAAAACAATGCTGGAATAAACCAAATCAAATGAAAATCAAACAAGTTTGGATTCCTAGGCACTTGTTATTTGGCATGAATGATTTAATGGGACCCAAAGTAATTTGGGTACCAAAACCTCTTGCTTGATCCACCATGCAGGAATGCCTAGCAGCCCACAATCAAAACAAATGGTACCTGGACAGTGGCTGCTCGAGGCATATGACGGGCGACAAAGCTAAATTCAGTTTGCTTGTGGAAAAAGACGGAGGTCAAGTGATCTTTGGAGGTAACAACAAAGGTCAGATAATTGGCTCAGGTAAAGTTGGTAAGTTTGCCTCTAACTCTATAGACAATGTGCTACTAGTTGATGGCCTTCATCACAATTTGCTTAGCATAAGTCAATTGTGTGATAAAGGTCATAAAATTGTCTTTGAATCCAATTCATGTCAAATTCTTGATAAGGAAACAGGAAGCCTAAAATTTTCTGGAAAAAGAATGAACAACATCTACATGGTTGACTTAGATGATCCAGAAAATAACAATTTGTGTCTTGTAGCAAACAAACAGGACGAGCTTACATTGTGGCATCGTAGGCTCGGTCATGCTAGTTACAATGTATTGCACAAGATCATGAGGCTTAAGTTGGTAAGTGGTCTTCCTGAAATTTCCTTTAACAAGAATGAAAATTTCTGTGATGCATGTGCACAGGGAAAACAAACCCGAAATCCTTCAAATCAAAGGCACCGGTAAGTTCTTCCAAAGCTTATGAACTCTTGCACATGGACCTATTTGGACCTACGAGAACACTCAGTCTCAATGGCAAGCGTTATGGTTTTGTCATTGTGGATGACTTCTCTAGGTTCACTTGGGTAAAATTCCTGGCTCACAAGAATGAAGCATTAAGTGTTTTTGAAGAATTCTTCAACAAAATTGAGCATGGGAATGTCAATAAAATCTGCTCCATCCGCACTGATCACGGGGGAGAATTTGACAATAATTCCTTCTCCGAATTTTGCAGGAACCAAGGTATAGACCACCTGTTTTCCTCCCCGAGAACTCCCGAGCAAAATGGAGTTGTGGAGAGAAAAAATAGAACCTTGGTGGAGATGGCTCGTACGCTTCTGGTCGAGAATCAATTAGCACGAACCTTTTGGGCAGAAGCGGTAAACACATCTTGTTACATCCTTAATCGAGCCATGGTAAGACCCGTATTCAAGAAAACTCCTTACGAACTTCTGAAAGGTAAGAAACCCACCATTGGGTACTTTAAAGTTTTTGGTTCAAAGGTGTTTATTCATAACAATGATAAAAATGACTTGGACAAGTTTGAAGCCAAAAGCGATCAAGGTATTTTTCTTGGATACTCTGAACATTCTAGAGCTTATAGAGTGTTTAATCTGAAAACCAGAAAGGTGGAAGAAACTCCACACGTTGTTTTTGATGAATCTCAAATCAAGTCTAACAATTCTACTCCTTACAGGTTTGACGATGAATCTGATGAAACAACTCTTGGAGATCTACAAAGCAAATCAAATGCAATCTCTAAGTCAGTTCATAAAGCTAAACGTGGATATCTTCGCAGGTACGATGATGAAGATGACGGACATCTACTCAAAAATGAAGAGGAAATACCTGCACAAGATCCACAACAAGAGGATGAACCTCAACATGAAACTCCTCCAGCCACCCCTCCTCCGGAACAACATCCTCAACTGCAAGATCAACCCGGACCTTCAACAATCACTAATGTGAGGTACTCTAAAGCTCATCCACTTGAGAATGTCATAGGTAACATAAATGATTCAGTTCAAACTAGGTCTCAGGTAAATCAAATAGTTGAACAGGATCATTTAGCCTTTGTATCTCAAGTGGAACCCAAAACTGTTGAAGAAGCACTAAAAGAAAATTCTTGGATTGATGCCATGCATGAGGAGCTTGGGCAGTTTCAAAGAAATAATGTCTGGAGTTTAGTTCCTAGAACCCCTGAAATTTCTGTCATAGGAACAAGATGGGTCTTTAGGAATAAACTAAATGAAGAGGGTAAGGTGGTTAGAAACAAGGCTAGACTAGTTGCAAAAGGATACAATCAGGAATTTGGTATAGATTTTGAAGAATCCTTTGCACCTGTGGCTAGGCTAGAAGCAGTTAGGATCTTGTTAGCATATGCATGTTCTAACAAGTTCAAACTATATCAAATGGATGTTAAAACTGCTTTCTTAAATGGCTACATAAAAGAGGAAGTCTACGTTTCTCAACCACCCGGCTTTGAGGATCATGATAAACCAAACCATGTATTTAAATTGCACAAAGCTCTCTATGGTTTGAAACAGGCACCCCGAGCTTGGTACGACAGGCTGAGTACCTATTTGGTAAGCAAAAACTACTCAAGAGGTAAGGTGGACCAAACTCTTTTTACAAAGAAAGTTCGCAATCACATAATTGTTGTTCAAGTATATGTGGACGATATTATCTTTGGTTCCACTAATCCCACACTGTGTGAAGAATTTTCACAACATATGCACAGTGAATTTGAGATGAGCTTAATGGGGGAGCTTCAATTTTTTCTTGGTTTGCAGGTCAAGCAGCTTGAAGATGGATTCTTTATAAACCAAGAGAAATATGTAAAAGAACTACTCAAAAGGTTTCAGTTCGAACAAGCCAAGCCCGCTTCAACACCAATGAGCACAAGCATTAAGCTAGAATGTGATGAGAAAGGTAAACCGGTAGATGCCAAACAATTTCGAGGTATGATTGGCTCACTCCTTTATCTTACTGCAAGTAGACCGGACATACAATTCAGTGTTTGCCTTTGTGCTAGATACCAATCTAGTCCAAAGGAAAGCCATTTAATTGCAGTCAAGAGAATCTTCAGATATCTCTCAGGTACGCATGCCTTGGGTCTTTGGTATCCAGCTGGTAGTAGTTTTGAATTGATTTCTTATTCTGATGCAGACTACGCTGGTTGTAAAATTGACAGGAAAAGCACTAGTGGCTATTGCCAAATGCTTGGTGGTTGTATGGTTTCGTGGGCATCCAAGAAGCAACACTCGGTTGCACTCTCTACTGCAGAAGCAGAATATGTTGCTGCAGGGAGTTGTGCAACACAAGTGTTGTGGATAAAAAGTCAGTTGTGTGACTATAACATTGATATTGGATGCACACCTATCCTGTGTGACAACACTAGTGCAATCAATCTATCAAAGAATCCCATTCAACATTCCAGGACGAAACACATAGAAATTCGTCATCATTTCTTGAGAGATGAAGTGGCCAATAGATCATTGGAAATCAGTTTCATACCCACAGAGAAACAGTTGGCTGATATCTTTACCAAACCTCTAGCTGAAGATAGATTCACCACATTACGAAGAGAGTTGGGGTTGTGCAAATTGCAATGAAACTTAACTCAAATGTTAAGTATATGTTCCTTGTGTCCACTAACTGTGCGGTATATCAAATGGTGATGTGTGGAAGAACAAGTCATGCTTGTTTGGAAACTCTCATTATGCGTGAGAAATATTCTCCGCCAAGTATCCATAGTTATGTGACATAAAAGGGACATGTACTCTAGATTTGGAATTAGTTTCTTTATAATTTGCCTATTCAAAACTCTCTTTAAAATTCTGAAAACTCTTGTTGGTTTGTCTCTCTACATGCTTGGTGTTCTTAAGTGCGTGGTCTTTGTCTGCAAATATGTCTTCATGAACTTGAGTCCTTTTGTTTCAAATGGCACATATTATGGGGGAGCAAGTTAGGGTTAGATGAATGCAAGTGCGAAGGAAATTGTTCAACCTTTGTCCATCTCAACTCCCTCACAACCATTAGACAGTTCAGCCCTCCATTCTACCCTTAAAACTACTCTGAACATGTCCCTGTCGACAGGCTGCAAGGGCCCTGTCGATTGCTCAGCCCAGACAGAACTCTGATTCTTCTGTCTGTGTCCATCTGTCGACAGGCCCTCAATCTGCTGTCGACAGATGCACATAGTTTTTGCCTCCTCGAAATCTCCAACTTCTGTCTGTGTCTTCCTGTCGACAGGCCTTCCTTCCTTGTCGACAGATATTCTGAATTTTGGTTGTTCATGCTTATTTCTTCACCCATTCAGTGAGCATCTTCATGATTAACATATAAGGTGTTAATGCATGTTTGACCATACTACATACAAATGATATTTAAGCTATTCTTTATTCCACTATGATTTTCACATACTATTCATGTTTGGATTTAGGTTCTATCTTCTAGGAAACATTTCATAACTATAAAGGATATCAACCTCACTTCTCTACATTAATTCTTTGTGGGCAAACATCGTCTCAATTTACTTGATAAGCCTTTTGGTCATGAAAGTGAATGTCTAATATTGATAGGTAATCATATCACCTACTTGATATTGGCTTTTACAACAATACTTGGAGAAAAGCTACCTATTTCTGAAAGAATCTTTCACAAGGAAAACAAAAAAAAAATATTTTTTTCGTAATGAAAATCAACTTTACATGGGAAGAATATAGAGCAATGTTGGGTTATGCTGAGTAACCGGGGAGATGGGCATCACAAATGTCTGCCCTCGCGTCAAAAGGCCAACTCATCATCTCTGTACAACGGTATGATGGAAACATCCACTAATTAACTGGGGGTATGGGCACGTGTAATGTCTATCCTCACGTCAAAAGGTGTGACGTCTTCTTAAGTACCATTTCCTCCCATTGTTCTTCTAAATTTCAAACAAAAAGGGAAATAGTGTGTAGCCTCCACTGAGTCATAATTTCCAAGGTCATTGGTCTTGTGATTGTCTTGACATATAGATATCATTTCATGCATCATTTGCCTATCCACAAAATGGGGATTGTGTTGTCTTACATTGTATTTATACAACGAAAGGTGAGTGTGCAATGTTCTTTATTTAAGTGGGTGTTTTCTTAATGCTTTAACCTTAAATTCCTTGGGTATTATGTTAAAACCATTGAGGAAATTGTTATGGTTTATTATATCCTTGTGTATGGTAGGTTCACATACATGATTCACCTCTTATACACCTTCACCTAACACCTGGAAGACATTGCTCAGAGCTTCAGTTCAAAAATAACCAAAAATCACAAAACTGGCCATTTTCTGAAAGCGCCTGTCGACAGGCACCAGGGGCCCTGTCGACAGCCGGCGGCAGATTTTTTTTTGGAAGTCCAACGGGCTAAATCCGAAAATGGATTTTGTGGGGTCCGACCTTTCAAATCTAAACCTACTTTCCATAAGAGGAACCCACGCCCCTTTCCACCCTTTCCAAACCTCCTCCTTGCCTCCAACTCTTCAAATCCCCTCTCCAGGGCACCAGAAGAGCAACTCTACAAACTTGGTGTTTCTCTTCTCTTCTCCGTCTCCTTTCTTTCTACCACCAGTCTCTACTTCGAGCAGCAAGATCTCATGGCCCTCCTGCCAAGAAGATGGCTTCTCGTCGCCGTCCTCGCTCTCCAGAAGGCGGTCAAGGTTCCAGGGCTCCTTCGGAACGTCGGACGAAGCACCAGGAAGATCGATTGCCGGAGCTCGTCATCCCGCCTAACCTTCACCTTCTTCATGTCTACGGCACATTCACGAAGGTCGCGCAGCCACGCTACGTAGACTTCGTTACTTTGGAGGACATGTTCCCCAATCTTCAGCCCCTCTTTGACGTCCAGGGTTGGGCACCCTTCTGTTATGCTCACACGCAGTACTCTGCCACTGTTGTGAATGAGTTCTTCACCAATCTCTGAATCACCGCAAGCAATGAGTTATACACCAAGGTGAAGAACACCCCTTTTCATGTTACTCTCAACCTTCTATCCACTGCTCTACAAATTCCAAACACCGGCATGGATATCAGGAATCATCATCCCACTCCCGAAGACTACCATACCCTAATCACTCTGTAGCCTTACGATCCCACTAGTCGTAAGCACATGAATGCAAATTCATTCCCTCCACTTCATCGTCTCATCCATCACATCTTCACTACACTTATCGTTCCCAAGGATGGGAGTCGAGAACTTGTGGCTTCTCTTCACAAGTCTCTACTACATCAATTTCTTCTCGCTGAACCCATCAACCTCCCTCTCCTCAAGATCTCTACCTTTCGCCAGTGCGTTCGCAGCTCAAAGAGATCTATGCCCTATGCATGCCAACTCACCTCTCTATTTCAGTTCATTGGCATCCAAATCCATGAGGATGAGATGACTGTTCTTACATCTCGCAACTCATATGATCTTACTGCTGTCCAAAGGATGGGCTACAAGATGATAGATGGTCTTGTTACTCGAGACCTCAAGGGCAAAGGAGCAGTTGCTGCTGAGGGTGATGATGAAGAAGAAGAAGATGCTGCTCCAGAAGCTGACGAGGATGAAGACTCCTAGTCTGAGCCACTAGATGCTCCGGGAGATGATGCTCCTGATGTGGCAGTTGAGCCCTCCATTCGAGAATTACTTGCTCAACTCCAACTTCAGATGTCAACTGGATTTGAGAGGCTCAATAACAGGATGGATACACTTGACGCCCGCTTGGACAGCATTGCACCTTCGTGTCCGGCTCCTACACCGCCAGCTGATGAGGATGCATAGCTAGCATAGGTGTCTAGGAGAGTGTCATGTCTTGTTATCCAGTTATCTTAAGTCTTATGTTGTTCTCTTACTTTGATGGTCATACAATGTCTTTCCCTTTCAATTTATGTTTTACCTAGCACGATATGTATGGCTCAATGAAAAATCAATGAAAATTTTTGTCTTCTTGCCTACTATATGTGTCTATGGTGTATGCTTTTGGATATTGACAAAATGGGGAGAAAACTCAATTGTGCACTTGCTTAAACTTGCTTAATTGATTAATTTTGTCATCATCAAAAAGGGGGAGAATGTTGGGTTCACATTCTAAATCATAAATACAACATGTTTTTGTTGATGATCAATGATGAACAAAGTAAACAAGTGAACAATGTGAATTGAGTTTAAAATTGCATAAAATCTTGATACATATGACTTGTCACAATATGTTGGTATAATGCTTGGTTATAAATGACTATAATGTCTCACTAACTATGTTCAATAATGTAGGAGACACACTACTCAAGACATGGACCAACAACATGTAGAAAAGGTCAACAAATGTCAAAAGACAGTGTACATGTCGACAGCATCAAGGACCCTGTCGACAGATACACACAGTCAGCACTCAAAAGACTCTGGAAGACAAGCCCTATCGATAGCAGCCAGACACCTATCGACAGAATTACACAGTCAGACACTTCAGGTTTCTGGAAAACCAGGTACCTGTCGACAGCACCAAAAGACCTGTCGACAGATGTACTCAATCAGAGCCAAACCTGAACTTCCAGACTTCTGTCAAATGACAAACTGTCAAGACCTGTCAACAGCAGCCTAAAGACCTGTCGACAGCCGACCTGTTGCTTCAAATACGGGAAGTTTGGATGTTACCAAACTTGGTGTTTCCATGTACCACGTATCTCCATATGTAAACACCAATATATAAGCAATCTTTTGAAGCTATTCACGTACACAAGCAGCCTCCAAGCAAGAACCCTAAAAGCCTCTCAAGAAAAGTCTTGCCCTGCTGTTCTGCTTCTACCTGCTGCCCAGATTCAACAAGAGAAGTCTTCCGTGCAGCGGTGAAGTCTAAACGTCGTGGATTCAAGCCTCTCCATCAACTTCTGATCATCAAGACGAAGCTTGAAGTCTACCCAGACGTTCATCAGAAGAGTTTTCAATTGGATTTGATCCTCAACTCTCAAACTCTTCTCTATTTCACTTTTATCCATACTTGTGTGTGTGTGGTATGTTTCAAGCAGTCCTTGTGCTTGATACACGTGTGTGTGTTGTTCTGATTGTGGTTACACATCAGAGTACACGTGTGTGTGTGAGTTGTAGTTCGTGAACTAGCTCATAAGCAGGTGATTCTGCGTGTGTGTGTGGCCCGTGGATGTAGGATACACGAGTTGTGTATTCCGAACCACGTAAATCGTTGTGTCACGTGGTTTGAACGTTTCTACGTTAGATGTTTGGTAGGCACGGCGCATATACACACGTCTAATCATCTGTTTGATATCTATCATCGAATCACACACATCCACACTAAGTTTAGTCCTTGCCATAACTTCTAGTAATTTGTATCTTATCGAAAAGAAGGCAACAAGTGTTCTTAATAGGCAGTAATCTATTCAACCCCCCTTCTAGATTACCATATAGGGAATTCCACAACACTTCACCAGAACAATCCCTCTTCTGTCAATGTACATCTGTCGACAGACCATTTCTGGCTGTCGACAGACACACTTACTCCAGGAACTTTTTGCCTATTTCATATCCCACTACTTGAGCATGTTCCAACTTGACATCTAAGGTGTATATTGGGTGTTAATACATGTCTCACCCCATCATACTCATATGATATTCAAGCTATTCTTTATACCATTATGATTTGGGCATACTACTCTTGTATGGGTTTAGGTTATATCATTCTAAAAACATTTAACTATGGTCTAGGATACCCACCTCACTCCTCTAAAGATTTTCTAAATAGGCCAACATAGTTCTCACTCAACTTGCGTAGTCTTTTGATTATGGAACTTTATGTCTCATATGATAGCTAGTCATACATTCATTGATCTTGAGTTTATAGAACAATACTTGGAGAAAAGCTACCTATTTCTGTACAATACAATTCAATAGCCAAAAGTCAATTAAACTATTGGGATAAATATAGAGCAATGATGAGATTTGCTGAGTAACCGGGGAGATGGGCATCCTAAATGTCTGCCCTCGCGTCAAAAGGCTCACTCATCAACTCTGTACAACGGTATGCTAGACACTTCCACTGAGTAACTGGGGGTATTGGCACGTGTAATGTCTATCCTCACGTCAAAAGGTGTGAAGTTCTCTTAATTACCACTTTTTCCCATTGTATTTCAGAATTGCAAATAGAAAATAAAAATGAAATAGTGTGAAGCCTCCACTGAGTAATAAATTCCAGGGTTAGTGTTGTTTACGATGGTCTAATCAAATAGATATTCTTTTCCTATATCATTTGACTATCAACAAATTGAAAATTGTGTTGTCCTACACTGTCATATATTTAAAGAAGGGTGAGTGTGTGTTTTTCTTACCTTACGTGAGTGTTTTCCTAATGCTCTAACATAAAATCCCTTGGGTATTATGCTTAAACCATTAAGGAAAATGATATGGCTTTTTTATATCTTTGAATATGGTTGGTTAAAGTATGTGTTCACCTATTATACATCCTAAATAGACATTTAGGAACCAATGCTCAAAGTTCCATTTCTAAAACCGCTCAAAAATACCAAAACTTCACTTATCTGTCTGTGCCTGTCGACAGGCACCATAGGCCCTGTCGACAGTCGGCGGCAGACCTATTTTTTGGAAGTCAAACGGGCTCAATCCGAAATCGGATTTGGTGGGATCCGACTATTCAAATACCCTCAAGCCTTCTATAAGAGGACCCCACCCCCCTTTCCATCCTTTTCCACTTCCAAAAACCCTCCTTTCCCTCCCTCTCTTCAAAATCTCCTACTCCAGGGCACCAGAAGAGCTCTCCTCTCCCTTTCTTCTTCCTCCTTTCTGTGTCTCCTTCTTCTCTACCCTCTCCATCCACATCAAGCTTCCACTACTGATGGCTCCTTCACAAGTCTCTGCTTCACAAATTCCTCAATGCTGAACCGATCAACCTACCATTTCTTATGGTCTCTATCTTTCGCATATGCGTTCGCAGTGCTAAGAGATCTATGCCATATGCCTGCCAACTCACTTCTCTCTTCCTTTTCATTGGCATTCAAATCCCAAAAGAGGAGATGACCGTTCTCAAATCCCGTAGCTCCTATGACCTTACTGCTGCAAACAGGATGGGCTACAAAATGGTAGATGGCATCATCACAAGAGATCTCAAAGGTAAAGGGGCAGCTGCTGATGATGGTGATGATGAAGAAGATAAAGATGAAGAAGATCAAGATGATGAAGATGCTGAAAATGACGACTCCCAAGATGAGCCACTAGATGCTCCGGGAGATGGTGCTGCTGCTGATGCTGAGCCCTCAATTCGGGATTTACTTGCTCAGCTCCAGATCCAAATGGCAACAGGCTTCGAGAGACTTAATGCCAGAATGGACACACTTGACACCGACCTGGATAGCATTGCTACTGCGCGTCGGGCACCTACACCGCCAACTGATGATGATGCTTAGTTAGCATAGGTGTCTAGGATAGCATCAAGTTCTGTTATCTAGTTCACCTATGTCTTGTTATGCCTTCAGTCATGTTGTTGTTAGATGATTGTCAAGCAATGTCTTTCCCTTCCTTTTTTTCTTAGCATATCATGTACTGTGTATGACTCATGAAATATCAATGCAAATTCTTGCTCTTTGTCTAATACATGTGTATATGGTGTATGCTTTTGGATGTTGTCAAAAGGGGGAGAAAACTCAATTGTGCACTTACTTAATTGATTAATTTTGTCATCATCAAAAAGGGGGAGAATGTTGGGTTCACATTCTAAATAATAAATACAACATGTTTTTGATGATGAACAATGATGAACAATGTGAATTGAGTTTATATGATGAACAATGATGAACAATGTGAATTGAGTTTATATGATGAACAATGTAAGTTGAGTTTAATGGATGAGATCTTCATACAAATGACTTGTCACAATAACTTGGTACAATGCTTGATTATATATGTTCATAATATCTCACTAACTATGTTTACTAATGTAGGAGATATACTATGCAAGACATGTGCCAACAACAAGGTTGAAAGATCAAACAAAGCAAAAAGACAATGTACCTGTCGCTAGCCAGCAAACCCCTGTTGACAGATAGGCAAGTCAGCAACATACAATGTTCTGGAAAGAACTGCCTGTCGACAGTAAATCTGTCCCTGTCGATAGAAGCATACAGTCAGAAACTCATAGTCCTGGAAAACATGTGCCTGTCGACAGCACAAAGTCGTCTGTCGACAGATGCACAGAGCAAGAGCTTCGACAGAACCTCCAGACTTCTGGAACTTGGCATATTGTTGATCCCTGTCGACAGTAGGTGTATGACCTGTCGACAGACATACAGAGTCTTCAGAAACGGAAAGTTTGAAAGTTGCCAAAGTTGGTGTTTCCAACAACCACGTCTCTCCATATGTAAACACCACAATATAAATATCTTTTTGAAGCAAATCACGAACACAAGCAGCCTATAGGCAAAAACCCTAAAGAGTTCTCAAGAGAAGTCTTGTTCTGCTGCTCTGCTTCAACCTACCGCCCAGAAACAAGAAGAGAAGTCTCTGCAACAGAAGGTGAAGCCTGAACGTCGTGGATTCAAGTGTCTCCATCAACCTGTGATCTTCAAGACGAAGCTTGAAGTCCAGCAAGACGTTCACAAGAAGAGTTTATAAATTTGGATTTGTTCTTCAACTCTCAAACTCTTCTCGGTTCTGTTTTTACAAATCTGTGTGTGTGTTGTGGTGTCTCAAGCAGTCCTTGTGCTTGATTCATGTGTGTGGGTGTTGATCTGATTGTGGTTGCACATCAGATAACACGTGTGTGAGTAGTAGTTTGTGAACTAGCTCATAAGCAGTTTGTTCTGCGTGTGTGTGTGGCTCGTGGATGTAGGATACACGAGTTGTGTATTCCGAACCACGTAAATCTTCGGCTCCTGTGGTTTGCACGAATTTACGATAGATGTTTGGTAGGCACGGCATCACTACGCACATTTGATAATCTGTTTTCTATCTGTCTTCAAGTCACACACATCCACACATAGTTTAAATTTTAACATTAGTTTGATAATCCGTGTTTCAAAGAAAAGAAGGTGATAAATGTTGTTAATCGGCAGTAATCTATTCAACCCCCCTTCTAGATTACCATATGGGGAATTCCGCAACCCTTCAAGGTAGACCAAACTCTCTTTACAAAGAAAGTTCGCAATCACATAATTGTTGTTCAAGTCTATGTAGACGACATTATCTTTGGTTCTACTAATCCTTCACTGTGTGAAAAATTCTCTAAACATATGCACAGTGAATTTGAGATGAGTCTTATGGGGGAGCTTCAATTTTTTCTTGGTTTGCAGGTCAAACAATTTGAAGACGGATTCATCATCAACCAAGAAAAATATGTTAAAGAGCTATTGAAAAAGTTTCAGTTTGAACAAGCTAAACATGCCTCAACACCCATGAGCACAAGCATTAAGCTAGAAAGTGATGCGAAAGGTAAATCGGTAGATGCCAAACAATTTCGAGGTATGATTGGCTCACTCCTTTATCTTACTGCAAGTAAACCGGACATCTAGTTCTGCGTTTGCCTTTGTGCTAGATACCAATCTAGCCCAAAGGAAAGCGATTTAATTGCAGTTAAGAGAATATTCAGATATCTCTCAGGTACGCATGACTTGGGTCTTTGGTATCCAGCAGGTAGTAGCTTTAACTTGGTTTCATATTCTGATGCTGACTATGCTGGATGTAAAATTGACAGGAAAAGCACTAGTGGCTATTGCCAAATTCTTGGTGGTTGCATGGTTTCGTGGGCATCCAAGAAGCAACACTCAGTTGCACTCTCCACTGCAGAGGCAGAATATGTTGTTGTAGGGAGTTGTGCGGCACAAGTATTGTGGATAAAAAGTCAGTTGTGTGACTACAACATTGACATTGGATGCACACCTATCCTATGTGACAACACTAGTGCAATCAATCTATCAAAGAATCCCATTCAACATTCTAGAACAAAACACATAGAAATTCGTCATCATTTCTTGAGAGATGAGGTAGCCAATAAAACATTGGAGATAAATTTCATACCCACTGAAAATCAACTGGCAGACATCTTTACCAAACCTCTGGCTGAAGATAGATTCACAACATTGAGACGAGAATTGGGTTTGTGCAAATTACAATGAAACTTCATCCAAATAGTAAGTATATGTTCCTTGTGTGAACTAACTATGAGGTATATCAAATGGTGATTTGTGGAAGAACAAGTCATGCATGTTTGGATACTTTCATTATGCGTGAGAAAACATTCTCCGCCAAGTATCCATAGTTATGTTGCATGAACGGGTCATTGACTTTCCATGAGGATTCAGTTTCTTTATATTTTGCCCACTCACTATTCCTTGTCAAAGGTTGAACATCTTCATGAAATCACTTCATACTTGCTTTGGTGTTTTTAGTTGCTTGGTCAAATTGTGCAAATGTGTCTTGTTGTACTTGAATGTATGTGTACACAATAGTACACACTATGGGGGAGTAAATTAAGGTTAGATGGATGTCACTGTGAAGGAAATCACTCACCTTTTGTGCTTCTATACTTCCCTCACATGCTTTGCCCATTCTATACTTCATTCTGACCTTATACTGGCTCTAAACAGGTCTCTGTCGACAGCCAACAAGCATCCTGTCGACAGAGCAGGCCACACAAAACACTTATTCTGCACATTGTGTACATCTGTCGACAGGTGAAGTTCCCTATGTCGACAGATATGCACAGTCTCTACTGTGCCAGAACAATCCCTCTTCTGTCAATATACATCTGTCGACAGACCATTTCTGGCTGTCGACAGACACACTTACTCTAGGAACTTTTTGCCTATTTCATATCCCACTACTTGAGCAGGTTCCAACTTGACATCTAAGGTGTATATTGGGTTTTAATACATGTCTCACCCCATCATACTCATACGATATTCAAGCTATTCTTTATACCATTATGATTTAGGCATACTACTCTTGTATGGGTTTAAGTTATATCATTCTGAAAACATTTAACTATGGTCTAAGATACCCACCTCACTCCTCTAAAGATTTTCTAAGTAGGCCAACATAGTTCTCACTCAACTTGCGTAGTCTTTTGATTATGGAACTTTATGTCTCATATGATAGCTAGTCATACATTCATTGATCTTGAGTTTTTAGAACAATACTTGGAGAAAAGTTACCTATTTCTATACAATACAATTCAATAGCTAAAAGTCAATTAAACTATTGGGATAAATATAGAGCAATGATGAGATTTGTTGAGTAACCGGGGAGATGGGCATCCCAAATGTCTGCCCTCGCGTCAAAAGGCTCACTCATCAACTCTGTACAACGGTATGCTAGACACTTCTGCTGAGTAACTGGGGGTATTGGCACGTGTAATGTCTATCCTCATGTCAAAAGGTGTGAAGTTCTCTTCATTACCACTTTTTCCCATTGCCTTTCAGAATTGTAAATAGAGAATAAAAATGAAATAGTGTGAAGCCTCCACTAAGTAATAAATCCCAGGGTTCGTGTTGTTTATGATTGTCTAAAACATATAGATATTCTTTTCCTACATCTTTTGACTATCAACAAAATGGGAATTGTGTTGTCCTACACTGTCATATATTTAAAGAAGGGTGAGTGTGTATTTTTCTTACCTTACGTGAGTGTTTTCCTAATGCTCTAACTTAAAATCCCTTGGGTATTATGCTTAAAGCATTAAGGAAAATGATATGGCTTTTTATATCTTTGAATATGGTTGGTTAAAGTATGTGTTCACCTATTATACACCCTAAATAAACATTTAGGAACCAATGCTCAAAGTTCCATTTCTAAAACCACTCAAAAATACCAAAACTTCACTTATCTGTCTGTGCCTGTCGACAGGCACCATAGGCCCTGTCGACAGTCGGCGGCAGACCTGTTTTTTTTTAAGTCAAACGAGCTCAATCCGAAAATGGATTTGGTGGGATCCGGTTATTCAAATACCCTCAAGCCTTCTATAAGAGGACCCCACCCCCCTTTCCATCCTTTTCCACTTCCAAAAACCCTCCTTTCCCTCCCTCTCTTCAAAATCTCCTACTCCAGGGCACCGGAAGAGCTCTCCTCTCCCTTTCGTCTTCCTCCTTCCTGTGTCTCCTTCTTCTCTACCCTCTCCATCCACATCAAGCTTCCACTACTGATGGCTCCACCGGCCAAGAAGCTGGCATCCCGTCGTCGTCCACGGTCTCCCGAACCCGGCCAGGGTTCCAGGGCACCCGCCGAGCGTCGGACAAAGCACCGAAAAGATCGCCTGCCGGAGCTCGTTATCCCGTCTACTCTTTCCCTCCTCGATGTCCATGGCACCTTCACCAAGGTGGTGCAGCCTCGCTACATCGACTTCCTTTCCTTGGAGGATATGTTTCCAGAACTCTAGCCTCTCTTTGATGTCCAGGGTTGGGCACCCTTTTGCTACGATCACATGCGGTATTCCCCAACCGCCGTGACCGATTTCTACACCAACCTCCGCCTATCAAGCAATGGAAAGTTGTACACAAAGGTGAAGGATACTCCATTTTTCATTACTCCAAACCTCCTATCCACCGCCCTCCAAATCCCAAATATTGGAGTAGACATAATGACCCATCATCCAACTCCAGAGGAGTACCATACTCTCATTACTTTGCAGCCTTACGATCCTACTGATCGTAGGAAACTAAATGCCAACTCATTCCCTCCTCTTCATCGTCTCATCCATCACATCTTCACCACCCTCATAGTTCCCAAAGATGGTAGCCGAGAACTTGTGACCTCCGTTCACAAGTCTCTGCTTCACAAATTCCTCAATGCTGAACCCATCAACCTACCATTTCTTATGGTCTCTATCTTTCGCATATGTGTTCGCAGTGCTAAGAGATCTATGCCATATGTCTGCCAACTCACTTCTCTCTTCCTTTTCATTGGCATTCAAATCCCAAAGGAGGAGATGACCGTTCTCTAATCCCGTAGCTCCTATGACCTCACTGCTGCACACAGGATGGGCTACAAGATGGTAGATGGCATCATCACAAGAGATCTCAAAGGTAAAGGGGCAGATGCTGATGATGGTGATGATGAAGAAGATAAAGATGAAGAAGATGCTGAAAATGACGACTCACAAGATGAGCCACTAGATGCTCCGGGAGATGATGATGTTGCTGATGTTGAGCCCTCAATTCGGGATTTACTTGCTCAGCTCTAGATCCAAATGGCAACAGGCTTCGAGAGACTTAATGCCAGAATGGACACACTTGATACTCGCCTGGATAGCATTGCTACTGCGCGTCGGGCACCTACACCGCCAGCTGATGATGATGCTTAGTTAGCTTAGGTGTCTAGGATAGCGTCAAGTTCTGTTATCTAGTTCACCTGTGTCTTGTTATGCCTTCAGTCATGTTGTTGTTAGCTGATTGTCAAGCAATGTCTTTCCCTTCCTTTTTTATTAGCATATCGTGTACTGTGTATGACTCATGAAATATCAATGCAAATCCTTACTCTTTGTCTAATACATGTGTTTATGGTATATGCTTTTGGATATTGTCAAAAGGGGGAGAAAACTCATTTGTGCACTTACTTAATTGATTAATTTTGTCATCATCAAAAAGGGGGAGAATGTTGGGTTCACATTCTAAATAATAAATACAACATGTTTTTGATGATGAACAATGATGAATGTGAATTGAGTTTAGATGATGAACAATGTAAATTGAGTTTAATGGATGAGATCTTCATACAAATGACTTGTCACAATAACTTGGTACAATGCTTGATTATATATGTTTGGTACAATGCTTGATTATATATGTTCATAATATCTCACTAACTATGTTTACTAATGTAGGAGATATACTATGCAAGACATGTGCCAACAACAAGGTTGAAAGATCAAACAAAGCCAAAAGACAATGTACCTGTCGACAACCAGCGAACCCCCTGTCGACAGATAAGCAAGTCAGCAACATACAATGTTCTGGAAAGAACTACCTATCGACAGCAAATCTGTCCCTGTCGACAGAAGCATACAGTCAGAAACTCATAGTCCTGGAAAACATGTGCATGTCGACAGCATAAAGTCGCTGTCGACAGATGCACACAGCAAGAGCTTCGACAGAACCTCCAGACTTCTGGAACTTGGCATATTGTTGATCCCTGTCGACAGCAGGTGTATGACCTGTCGACAGACGTACAAAATCTTCAGAAACAGAAAGTTTGAAAGTTACCAAAGTTGGTGTTTCCAACAACCATGTCTCTCCATATGTAAACACCACTATATAAACATCTTTTTGAAGCAAATCACGAATACAAGCAGCCTCTAAGCAAAAACGCTAATGAGTTCTCAAGAGAAGTCTTGTTCTGCTGCTCTGCTTCAACCTGCCGCCCAGAACCAAGAAGAGAAGTCTCTCCAGTGGAAGGTGAAGCCTGAACGTCGTGGATTCAAGTGTCTCCATCAACTTGTGATCATCAAGACGAAGCTTGAAGTCCAGCCAGACGTTCACCAGAGGAGTTTACAATCTGGATTTGTTCTTCAACTCTAAAACTCTTCTCTGTTTTGTTTTTTACAAATCTGTGTGTGTGTTGTGGTGTCTTAAGCAGTCTTTGTGCTTGATTCACGTGTGGGTGTTGATCTGATCGTGGTTGCACATCAGATAACACGTGTGTGTGTGAGTTGTAGTTTGTGAACTAGCTCATAAGCAAATTGTTCTACGTGTGTGTGTGGCCCGTGGATGTAGGATACACGAGTTGTGTATTCCGAACCACGTAAATCTTCGTGTCCTGTGGTTTGCACGAATTTACGATAGATGTTTGGTAGGCACGGCATCACTACACACATTTGATAATCTGTTTTCTATCTGTCTTCAAGTCACACACATCCACACATAGTTTAAAGTTTAACATTATTTTGATAATCCGTGTTTCAAAGAAAAGAAGGTGATAAACGTTTTTAATCGGCAGTAATGTGATACCCCAAATTTTTATTCTTTTATATGGTGAGAGGATATTCACTTGTTGTGTGCATAGCATGTGTAATTCATTGTGCCTACTATAAGTTTTATACTTCTCTTAAGCATATATATATATATATATATCAAATCAAGCGTGTGCATGCAAGAACTATTTTCTTGAACAGATTATTCCTAGATAACTTAATTCGTATTGCCTCCTAATGATTGTGAAGCCCTCGCAATTCTTGTCATTTTATTTTGCCGTGTGTTGAGTCACGCTTACGTAAAACATCATGTACGCATAGGTAGATATCTACGTACATCTTATCTTAGTGTACTTATGTATGCATGTGTATGCCTAGATAAAAATGTTATTGATTGCATGGTGTAGTAATATACATATTATACCCTATACATTGTATGTATATACGTAGCGTAAATACGGTTCTTTGTGTGTTGAGTCATGTTGTGTGCATATATATATATATATATATATACATTGTATGAGTATGTAGATAGTCATGTACGTGTTATTATCTTGATGTACCTATGTGTGTATGTATAGGAATAGTAGTAACTATTGGATGTGTACATGGTGTAGTGGTGTATACATTATACTACATAGGTTTCATGTACATGTATGTATGGATTAAGCATGGTTTCTGCATGATTTTAAGTTTTGGCCGAAGGGCCAATTGGCGTCAACATGGATGGACGCCCATGAGGTGTCGGCGTCCATATCGTTGGAGACCAAGCCCTAAGTAGCCGTCCATATAGGTGGACGTTTACTTCTCTGACATGCATGCGAGCAGACCCGGAATTCTGGGGGCAAGCAAGCCCAACCATTGGGAGATGTCCCCAATGGCTATCAAGCCCTCACATCACCATCTGTGTGATAGGAGAGGCCTCTCTCTTATAAACCAAGCACTCCTTGAAACCCCAAGGGCTCTCTTTGGCTCTTTGCAAAGAGGAGAGACAAACCCTAGCTTCTGGGAGAAAGACCGGGCTTTGCATGCCTCGATCCGGTGGATTGGAGCTTCATCCGGCCATCTGCAGCAACCAGGAGCTAGCTGAAGCATAGAGGAAGGCTTCCCCGACTCCAACCTACTATGGAGATCGACCAAGAACTAGGAGGAGTGGTGTTTTGGCGGCTTCTTGGGACTGCCCAAGGAGAGCTTCAACAGCAACTTAGATCCCTTTGGAGGTTTTAGAAAGGCAAGTAAACCTAGATCTTGATCCCATACATGTCCCCTTGAGTCTTAGTATTTTTACGGATTTTTTCTCGAGTCCTGGAACCCCACATTCACCAAATCCCTAGAGCTCGGTCTGTGTTTTGCACAGATAGGAACTCGACGTCAAGGTCACTTGCCTCCAAGTTCTTCTATTAGCGGCCATCGATATGGCCGTTAATCTCCTTTAAACGGCCAGACTATGCCGTTAAGTTCCTCAGGACAGAACAGTGATCTATTCTCTCCTCCTATATGATAAATTTCCGATGTGTTTCGCATGAGGATATATTGTAAACACTATATATTATGTAATATGGTTAATGGAATGTGTTTGAGAGATTTTTATACTTTTCTGTGATTTATCTAAATTGTTAGAATTACGTGAAATGCATGTGAAATGAAGATCATGGGTATGGTAGCTTACTGTTTGCATGATCCATGTGTAATTAGACTTCCATAAAATTTCTAGATGATGTAAATGCATGTCAGTCCATGTCCCAAAAATTTGGGAATTTTCCCATGAATAAGAAACTTGTTATAATTTCTATATTAGAAAATAGAGAGCATGCCTAGATTGGTTTAAAACTTCAGAAAATTTGCATGTTGTGCAAAAATTTCAGGGAAAATTTATGTGACATTATGAATGATAGGTGCAGACCTGTGAATGGTCGAATCGAACATTCACGTTATGTTCCATGATAAATTGAATTATAAATGGCATGAGATTGACTGTTTTAATTTCTGTAAATGTAATATGATTCATAAAAATATGAAAATTTGCATGTGTGATCATAAACCTGAAATTAGTCTGTGGTTAAATTCTCATGTTATTTGGATAACTGTAGAGTGCTCTATGAAATTTCCATGCGAAAACAAGTGTTCAGCGCATGCTAATATGAACATGGCTGATTTTGTATGTTTCAACCTGATTAGTGTGAGGTACTGAATGTTTGTTTTCTGTTAATAGTAGTATCATGTTAGGGTTAACTGAGACATGTGGAATTTATGGATGTCACATATAAAATGATTCAACAGAATAAGTAAAACATGTGAATAATGTGTGAAAATGCGATAAAGCGAATGTAATGTGTAATAATTGGGCCGAAATGACACTGCCACCCTAGGGGCCTCGAGAGCTGTACATAGAAAAGTCCCTATGGAAAGCTCTATGTGCGAAAAGTTTGTCCTAAAGGCATTAGGAAAATCCTGGAGGTGGACAAGTACCAATAGATAGGGTGGAGAGGGCTTCTCCCGGTCTGCGCAGTTACCAAGATTCACCACTGTATTGCCTAGGTGGTGGGTATGTGATTATGAGTTGTGTTATGTGTTATGCGTTGTGAAAAGAGTTATGAGAATGAGATATTTGTTAGTGTCCTCTACTGGTAGTTAGGACTATATGTCATGGCAATTTGTTTAAGCAATGAAATATGAATAAAGTGTGAAAATGATATGTGAATGTGGCACATGGTAAGTGCAAATGATATGATATGTGATAAGCGAAAACAAGAGTAAATGATATGATAATTATGTGAAATGAGACGTGATGGAGAGTTAATGCAAATGAGAAATTGTGCAAACATGGGAAACCCATGTGTTAGATTGTGAAATTGTGATCGATGATATGTTAATGAGAAATAATGTTCTAACAGCAACCTTAAAGTGTATGAAGTGATAGCGTGCTTGCATGTGAAAACTAGTTCACTAGCATGCCATGTTTATGTTTTCCATATGTTAATATCTCAATCGAAATGCCATGCTTAGTATCATATCATGTAGTTTAAAATTCATCATGTAATGGTGTATGTGAGTAAACTTAGACAACCATGATTATTTATGCAACACAAAATATGAACTTGTAGACTTATCTAAGGAATAAGATAATATGTTAATAATTATAGATCCATGTAATTGAATGTAATGCGTATAAGAACCAAGTAAAGTGTGATTATGAACATGGTAATTAATGCATGAATAACATTTGGATTCCATGCTAGTTGAAATGCTCAATTAGTATAAAGTTTCATACTTAAGTGCTTATTGTTGCTAAATGGTTCTACCATGTTTTAACCCTCAAGCCATGCTATAAAAATGTGAAGCTATGTGCATGTGGTTTTATTATGTTAAAACAGCAAGTAAATTGTACAATTAAATACGAAAAGTGTATGTGAAAAGAAAGTAGTCATCATGCTAGCTTGTTCTTTTTCCTCATGTTCAATTTTATGATTTAATGGTAGAGGTATCTATGGAATGAAATAATGTGTGGATGAACCATGCTACATGTTAGGTGTATGAAATATGTCTAGGTGTATAATGTAATGCTCATGATTTAGAATAGAAATATGATAGACTAAAGCATGCTCATGTGAATATAATACGTATTGCTAGTTAAGAGTAAGGACCATGAGTACCTTCGTGATTTGATGATAGTGTGCATCTCTTTAATGTTAATGCCTTATTGTGAGTGTGACATGTTTAAGTTTAAGTCTTTGGTTTGCATGCTAAGTCTTTGGACTCACCCTTGCTTCGGCGTACAGGTTGACATGTATCATGCACTAGAAGGAAGCTTAGTGAGGATCGCCAATTGGAAGACTGTTTTGTGGAGCTGCTACTAGTTGTATTTTTCTTTTTCTCGTAGTATGAAAAGAATGATTGTATGGACAATATTTGGAAAATGTAGTTCTTTTATCTTGTATTAATGTGGACATTGTCTTTCCATTTTACTATTTATATTGTGGAATGTGTGTTAGTGATGGGTTAAAAGTTGAATTATTTATTTTATTCCGTTGTACTTTATTGCTAGCCAGGTACATATCAACCTATCGACTAGTGTTGGGTACATGTCCCACTGTGACGACGCCCTTTATAGCGATGGGGGTTGGTATAATTGTATCGGTATGAGGAGGGTCGTTACAGAGATTGGTATCAGAGCCCAAGGTTGAGACTGTACATGGATAGACCATCACCGTCACAACATTGCAAAGTCTTCATAGGGAATTGTTCATATATGTAGAATTTACTAATAATAGATGGAAGATAGTAAGGAGAATAATTAGAATATAGTGACCTAGGTTCTAACTGAGTTACTTATTTTGCAGACCATGACTGGACGTGGTAGACGTAGTGCTTAGTCTAGGAGGTATGAGCAAAACCGCAAGTTGAAGAATTTTGTGAAAGGGCTTAAACCCTCAGTGAGAGCTAAGCTTCTGGAGCTTGATTCTCATACCTTGGAAGAAATTCTAGGTGTGGCAACCAAGCAAGAAAGTAGAGTGGGACCTCTCCAAGAGGGGGAGGCAACTTCAAAGGAGGATGTGACCAAGCCATTCCAAAGGCAAGATAAGAATAAGGAGAAACTCGTGGAAAGTCCGCAATCAGCTGTGACCTCAATCAGCGAGAAACCCGAGTGCATCCAGTGCGGGAAGCGTCATGGCGGGAACACATGTTGGAGAAAGGAAGGAAGGTGTCTTAAATGCGGTAGCAAGGAGCATCGGCTTAAGGAGTGTCCAAATCTGAAGACAAAGTTCGCTCCACGAGGTGCTTCATCGACGACAATAAAGGAGCAAGGAGTAGCTGGTGATGACCTCGACGACGTCACCACAGGTACTCGATGCGATCTTCGAGGACAAAGATCTTTTTCAAGAGGGGGAGAGTGTGATACCCCGAATTTTTATTCTTTTATATGGTGAGAGAATATTCACTTGTTGTGTGCATAGCATGTGTAATTCATTGTGCCTACTATAAGTCTTATACTTCTCTTGAGCATATGCATGCATATATATATATGTATATATATATATGATAATTCATGTGGAAATGAGCAATTAGCTAAATTGAGGTGTATACTTGAATAATATTATGCATGTACTATCTAAATATTGAAGAATATCCTATACTACCTATTTCATGGATATTGTGTGAGAGTGTATGAAGTGCATATGTGTATGTATGTATGTATGTTATCTTATGCATGTGATAATTGTATACCTAATTCTAGATACATAACACCTTGGTATACTTATGCATGCATGTGCATGTCTAGTAGTAAACGCTATTCATTTGCATGGTGTGGTTAATGTGTACATTGTACTTCGTACATTGCATGTACAAATAGAGTGCAAGTATGGTAGGTGTATTTAGTAGTGTATATTGAAATTCTATACTCCTCATGAATAACATGCATGTATTTTTATGATATTTAGGTGAGAATAGGCAATTAGCTAAATTGTGTATATTGTGTATATTAAGAATTCCATGCATATAGTACTTAAGTAATGTTGTGCAAGTTTAATCTAATTACCGGTGCGCGTGTTGTATCTATCTATTTCATGCATAATGTACATAAGTGTGTTACATCCATGTGTGCACGCTATATATATATATATATATATATATATCAAATCAAGTGTGTGCATGCAAGAACTATTTTTTGAACAGATTATTCCTAGATAACTTAATTCGTATTGCCTCCTAATGATTGCGAAGCCCTCGCAATTCTTGTCATTTTATTTTGCCGTGTGTTGAGTCACGCTTACGTAAAACATCATGTACGCATAGGTAGATATCTACGTACATCTTATCTTAGTGTACTTATGTATGCATGTGTATGCCTAGATAAAAATGTTATTGATTGCATGGTGTAGTAATATACATGTTATACCCTATACATTGTAGGTATATACGTACCGTAAATACGGTTCTTTGTGTGTTGAGTCATGTTGTGTGCATATATATATATATATATATATATATATATATATATATATATACATTGTATGCGTATGTAGATAGTCATGTACGTGTTATTATCTTGATGTACCTATGTGTGTATGTGTAGGATTAGTAGTAACTATTGGATGTGTACATGGTGTAGTGGTGTATACATTATACTACATAGGTTTCATGTACATGTATGTATGGATTAAGCATGGTTTCTACATGATTTTAAGTTTTGGTCGAAGGGCCAATTGGCGTCAACATGGATGGACACCCATGAGGTGTCGGCGTCCATATTGATGGACGCCAAGCCCTAAGTAGCCGTCCATATAGGTGGACGTTTACTTCTCTGACCTGCATGCGCAGCAGACCCAGAATTCCGGGGCAAGCAAGCCCAGCCATTGGGGAGATGTCCCCAACGGCTATCAAGTCCTCACATCACCATCTGCGTGATAGGAGAGGCCTCTCTCCTATAAACCAACCACTCCTTGCAACCCCAAGGGCTCTCTTTGGTTCTTTGCAAAGAGGAGAGAAAAACCCTAGCTTCTGGGAGAAAAACCTGGCTTTGCATGCCTCGATCCGGCGGATTGGAGCTTCATCCGGCCATCTGCAGCAACCAGGAGCTAGTTGAAGCATAGAGGAAGGCTTCCCCGACTCCAACCTGCTGTGGAGATCGACCAAGAACTAGGAGGAGTGGTGTTTTGGAGGCTTCTTGGGACTGCCCAAGGAGAGCTTCAACAACAACTTAGATCACTTTGGAGGTTTTAGAAAGGCAAGTAAACCTAGATCTTGATCCCATACATGTCCCCTTGAGTCTTAGTATTTTTACGGATTTTTCCTCGAGTCCTGGAACCCCACATTCACCAAATCCCTGGAGCTCGGTCTGTGTTTTGCACAGACAGGAACTCGACGTCAAGGTCACTTGCCGCTAAGTTCTTCTATTAGCGGCCATCGATATGGCCGTTAATCTCCTTTAAATGGCCAGACTATGCCGTTAAGTTCCTCGGGACAGAACAATGATCTGTTCTCTCCTCCTATATGATAAATTTCCGATGTGTTTCGCATGAGGATATATTGTAAACATTATATATTATGTAATATGGTTAATGGAATGTGTTTGAGTGATTTTTATACTTTTCTGTGATTTATCTAAATTGTTAGAATTACGTGAAATGCATGTGAAATGAAGATCATGGGTATGGTAGCTTACTGTTTGCATGATCCATGTGTAATTAGACTTCCATAAAATTTCTAGATGATTAAATGCATGTCAGTCCATGTCCCAAAAATTTGGGAATTTTCCCATGAATATGAAACTTGTTATAATTTCTATATTAGAAAATAGAGAGCATGCCTAGATTGGTTTAAAACTTCAGAAAATTTGCATGTTGTGCAAAAATTTTGGGGAAAATTTCTGTCACATTATGAATGATAGGTGCAGACCTGTGAATGGTCAAATCGAACATTCACATTATGTTCCATGATAAATTGAATTATAAATGGCATGAGATTGACTGTTTTAATTTCTGTAAATGTAATATGATTCAGAAAAATATGAAAATTTGCATGTGTGATCATAAACCTGAAATTAGTCTGTGGTTAAATTCTCATGTTATTTGGATAACTGTAGAGTGCTCTATGAAATTTCCATGCGAAAACAAGTGTTCAACGAATGCTAATATGAACATGGTTGATTTTGTATGTTTCAACCTGATTAGTGTGAGGTACTGAATGTTTGTTTTTTGTTAACAGTAGTATCATCTTAGGGTTAACTGAGACATGTGGAATTTATGGATGTCACATATAAAATGATTCAACAGAATAAGTAAAACATGTGAATAATGTGTGAAAATGCGATAAAGCGAATGTAATGTGTAATAATTGGGCCGAAATGACACTGCTACCCTAGGGGCCTCGAGAGCTGTAAATAGAAAAGTCCCTATGGAAAGCTCTATTTGCGAAACGTTTTTCCTAAAGGCATTAGGAAAATCCTGGAGGTGGACAAGTACCATTAGATAGGGTGGAGAGGGCTTCTCCCAGTCTGCGCAGTTACCAAGATTCACCACTGTATTGCCTAGGTGGTGGGTATGTGATTATGAGTTGTGTTATGTGTTATGCGTTGTGAAAAGAGTTATGAGAATGAGATATTTGTTAGTGTCCTCTACTGGTAGTTAGGACTATGTGTCATGTCAATTTGTTTAAGCAATGAAATATGAATAAAGTGTGAAAATGATATGTGAATGTGGCACATGGTAAGTGCAAATGATATGATATGTGATAAGCGAAAACAAGAGTAAATGATATGATAATTATGTGAAATGAGACGTGAGGGAGAGTTAATGCAAATGAGAAATTGTGCAAACATGGGAAACCCATGTGTTAGATTTGTGAAATTGTGATCCATGATATGTTAATGAGAAATAATGTTCTAACAGCAACCTTAAAGTGTATTAAGTGATAGTGTGCTTGCGTGTGAAAACTAGTTCACTAGCATGCCATGTTTATGTTTTCCATATGTTAATATCTCAATCGAAATGCCATGCTTAGTATCATATCATGTAGTTTAAAATTCATCATGTAATGGTGTATGTGAGTAAACTTAGACAACCATGATTATTTATGCAACACAAAATATGAACATGTAGACTTATCTAAGGAATAAGATAATATGTGAATAATTATAGATCCATGCAATTGAATGTAATGCATATAAGAACCAAGTAAAGTGTGATTATGAACATGGTAAATGCATGAATAACATTTGGATTCCATGCTAGTTGAAATGCTCAATTAGTATAAAGTTTCATACTTAAGTGCTTATTGTTGCTAAATGGTTCTACCATGTTTTAACCCTCAAGCCATGCTATAAAAATGTGAAGCTATGTGCATGTGATTTTATTATGTTAAAACAGCAAGTAAATTGTACATTTAAATACGAAAAGTGTATGTGAAAAGAAAGTAGTCATCATGCTAGCTTATTCTTTTTCCTCATGTTCAATTTTATGCTTTAATGGTAGAGGTATCTATGGAATGAAATAATGTGTGGACGAACCATGCTACATGTTAGGTGTATGAAATATGTACAGGTGTATGATGTAATGCTCATGATTTAGAATAGAAATATGATAGACTAAAGCATGCTCATGTGAATATAATACGTATTGCTAGTTAAGAGTAAGGACCATGAGTACCTTCGTGATTTGATGATAGTGTGCATCTCTTTAATGTTAATGCCTTATTGTGAGTGTGACATGTTAAGTTTAAGTCTTTGGTTTGCTTGCTGAGTCTTTGGACTCACCCTTGCTTCGGCGTACAGGTTGACATGTATCATGCACTAGAAGGAAGCTTAGTGGGATCGCCAATTAGAAGACTCTTTTTGTGGAGCTGCTACTAGTTGTATTTTTCTTTTTCTCGTAGTATGGAAAGAATGATTGTATGGAAAATATTTGGATAATGTAGTTCTTTTATCTTGTATTAATGTGGACATTGCCTTTCCATTTTACTATTTAGATTGTGGAATGTGTGTTAGTGATGGGTTAAAAGTTGAATTATTTATTTTATTCCGCTGTACTCTATTGCTATCCAGGTACATATCAACCTATCGACTAGTGTTGGGTACATGTCCCACTGTGACGACGCCCTTTATACCGATGGGGGTTGGTATAATCGTACCGGTATGAGGAGGGTCGTTACAAGTAATCTATTCAACCCCCCTTCTAGATTACCATATAGGGAATTCCGCAACCCTTCAAAATTTACATGGATAATTGCACTTAGTTACCATATATATTATTGAGTAATTATAGTAGAGTCTTATGGCCAAATTAACATTTGGTGTGTGCAAGTGAGAGGAAATCAAAGACGGCATGAAAGGATTGTGCACACATTTTAAATTGGTAAAACCGTGTGAATTATATCAAAAATACTCTAGCATGATGTTACTATTCACAATAGTGCATTACAGTGATTAAACAATGATTATAAAGCTTAACTAACATGGCTTACATCCAGATTAGGGTTTCTGAAAATACAATCAAAACGCGACGGGTGTACCCGTCGCGTTCAAATCGCGATGGGTAGATTTGTCGCGCCCACATGATCTGGTTCTGTCACGTTCAAGGTGGTCAGTATAGGACAGGTAATCGCAACGTGTCGGGCCATCACATTCAGAACGCGACGTATACCCATATCTCGACCAGGCTGAGAATGCGACTAGTCGGGCCGTCAGTTCTCAGAGGTCCTGGTCGAGCCCAAAAGTGCAGTGGGGAAGTTTGGGTTGCAGTCCAGTCCTCCAAGGAATTGACAAAGGGATCTTTAGAAATTCGTATAAAATCATATGCTCGATGAAAAATAAAAAAACTACTTTTAAACAAAAGAAGACTTAGACATGTATCAACAAGCTAGATTGTATGTGCTCTAGCTTCTTGAGAGAGAAGCTCTGCGTTTCCTGGGTCCCTCACTGGTTTCTCCCTGGCCGCTGGCCCTGGTGGCTGGCGGCGTGCTCTCCTATCATGGCGGCGTCTTCAGCAGAAGTGACTGTAGGGGGAGCTTTTGGTGTTGAGCATGCCAACGTCCCGGCTAAGAGATCTTTTGCTCAAATTATTGCTGCTACTAAACCACCCCCGGTGGTCTCCATTGGCATGAAATCAGCATCTTTCACAGATGCTGGAGAACCAGCCATTTTCTTCTCCAAGGAAGAGGTAGGGAAATCCATTGCAACTCTGAAACTTGCTTTGATCGTTAGGTGTGCGTATGGCCGGTGCACCATTCCAGAATTTAAGTCAGCTTTATCTCAAAGACTCCACCTTAAAGATGATTTTATCATTAGCATCCTAAATAAGAGGCATCTGCTCCTACGGTTCTATTCTGAAGACGATTACTTGACAATGAATTTGAGAAGGAATTTATATATAAAAGGTTTGCTACACAGATTTTTTAAATGGGATGCTCACTTTGATTTCGATGCTGACCCAACAATTATCCCCATTTGGATTGGTTTCCCCATGCTCCCCGTCAACTACTACTATGAGGATTTCTTAAAATCTATAGCGGGCAATATTGGCCATGTCCTGAAGATTTACGAACCTACATTAGCTCTTACGCAGACTAATGAAGCTTTCGTTTGTGTTGAGTTGGACATTAGCAAGAAAATGCCAGAGTGGTTGTGGATTGGTTATGGAGCTGAGGGTTTCTGGTAGAAAATTAGATACTACAGAGTCCCGACTGTTTGCTCTTATTGTCACAAGCTTGGTCATGTTGACACCGATTGTGCTAGGAGAAACAAAAAGTTTAAGTGCAGGAACCCATCCTTAAGGAGCAAGAGACCCAGGATAATGGTTTGGTGTTTAAAAAAATATGGCGTCAAAATCATGCAAATGCCAATGCCAGCAGTCAAGCTCACACTCAGGTTCATGCTTCTGTGGAAAACAGGTTCTCCATTCTTCAGGAGGTGGAAGTTACGGAGGTTGAGATAGCTATTGCCTCTCCTAAGAGTGGTCTCCTCGTCCCAGGTCCCTCCGAGCAGATTCCCGATCTACTGCAGTCTACTGATCTACAGAACTGTCCTCCGCAGGTTCCTTTGTTGGCCAACATACACCACGTTGAGGATAGAACTATGGTTATCAATAAGTAGGCGTCTATGAGTTCTTCACAAATTCTTACGGAGGCCCCTGACTCCCCTAAGCAAGATCCATCGTCCAGTAGTCGGATTCCCCAAGTTACGTTGCATGGGCTGCATGGCTCCAATGCAGTGCACGTTCTGCATGGTTCTACGTCTGATTGTATACACCCGGCCATGACGGCGGTTGCCGTCGTGCCCATGGCTGTTCCGGTGATGGCCCCCGCCGGAGAAGGAGGTATCTCTAAGGTTCAGACTTCTCTCACGAAATCTCCAAAATCCAAGCCTCCAGATCTGTCCTGCACGTCCATATCGGACCTTGCCATGAAAGAGAATATCTACATGCCATATGTTGCTATAACCGTGGGGGAAATTCTGCACAAGGAAGTAGGGGTTCGTACCTGTTCTAAAGCTAAGGCAGTGGGGCACCAAAATGGTTACTCTTCCTCATGATTCACCCAAACTTATTTTGGAACATCCGAGGCATTTCCAATAATGCCTCCAAGAGATCCCTGTGTAGAATTACTTTACAGCACAAGATAGATATCGTTGCTATTACTGAGCCAATGGTTTCTTTGCACCGTGATGTTGATATGTGTAGATACTTAAAGATGGAAAACTTTACTGGCAACAATGGGGAGGACTCTAAAATTTGGATCTTCTGGCGTAATCACACTGTTCAAACTGTTAACTATACCGAACAGCAGATCACCTTATCCATCCTTAGTGACAGTAATATCTCTTATATGATGACTGTTGTGTATGGCTCCTGCAGCTTTCGTAAAAGACGGTTCCTTTATGATGAGATCCTCAACATATCCTCTAATATGTCTATGCCTTGGATAGTGGGTGGAGACTTCAACTGTGTCACTTGTCTGGCTGAGAAATCTGGTGGCCACCCTCCTAGTCTCACCGCCATGATGGACTTCAATGCATGCATTTCGGCTTCTTCTCTCTCAGATGCAGGGTATATTGGTTCTCACTTTACCTGGTCTAAGAATAGAGCTGGCTTGGCTGCTGTCAAAGCGAGATTGGATAGAGTCCTTATCAATAATTCCTGGGAGTCTTCCTTCCCGGGGCTCCAAATTAAACACCTCGTGAGAGGCCCTTCGGATCATTCTCCCTTGGTGGCTGTAGATTCTATTTTTCGCTCTCGTTTTACGGGGAGGACGAAAAACAGTCCACACCAATAACGTGTACGGATACACGTGAAAAAAGGCGACAAAACAAACAGTGGCCCTTCGAGCGATTAAAAGACAATAAAAGCAATAAAAACAAACTGTGATCGCCAGACGCCAAGGGCGCCAAAAGAACGCCGCGTGGGGCGTAAAGAACGGGAGAGAAGGGATGTGTACCTTTCACCCGTGGATCGCGCGGGATGTGTGGGGCGGGTTCTTTCCTCCTCCTTCCATTGGCCGGCCGGCGAAGGAGATTCAGCTCGGGGTACCTGACATAAAAAGACAACAAAAAGAAACAACAGGATTAGCCCGATGTGTAGTAAATGAATATAATGGAATAAAATAACATAAATAGGAAAAAGGGAAAGGACACACCTTTTGGGTGGTCTTTAAACCCCTAAAAATGGTATGGAAGTGCGTGCATGCATGATGTGTGAAAACTAAAAATGGGCAACATAGGGCCCAAAAGAAAATGGAAAAGACCACGAGGGGTCCAGAGGAAGGAAGAAACTGGGGTGCTTCCCCAAAGAGGTCGGACGGCATGACGGCACTGTGGAGATTGGATGTGAGGAGAAAGAGAGACGAGGATGAAGATGTGGCTCTGCTCCCATGTACGCGCGATGGCGGGGAAGGCGAGGACGACGAGGAAGCAGACGAACGGCGCGCGCAGAGCTCTACCGTATGAAAATCCCCTCCCACTCTCTAAAATCTCTCTCTTTCTCTCTCTAAAAACTCTCTCTCTCTCTCTAAAATGCCTCGAAAAAAACACAAATGAAAAGCCCCCTCTCCAGGTGAAGCGCTGGCTGAGTTTTAAGGTTCTGGGTAAACATCGCGTCCAGGACAGCCGCCGCTTTTAAGAAGGTCGGTTTGATAAGTGCGAATTGCTGAACCGCCTTAAAATCGCGTCCAGTACAATGAACGCGTTTTTGACTCGCATGGTTTCGAGGCAACCGACCCGTGAGCACGCTGTCAGCCGACGGGACATTGATGTGACTTTTCTGAATCGCGTCCACTATAGTGGATGCCTTTTAATGTTCTTCCAAGAAACGCGTCGACCGGAACGAACGCGAATAAAGAGATAGGTCGGTGACCGGTTTAGCGACGAAACAGCGACGGAAAGTTCGTGAATTGCGTCCACCGAAACCGACGCCTTTTAATGTTCTTCAAGAAACGCGGTGACCGAAGTGGTCGCAAATTTGAAAGGCGGTTCAGCAACAGAATATTTTGTCATCGCTAATCCGTCACTGATTAGCGACAGATTAGCGACGGAAATTTGACCGTCTATGTTCCGTCACTGAGTGACTATTGCGACCAGACCCCTCATGAGGGAAGCACCAAGGAAAAATGGGTGAAATTCAAGAAATATCGTAAAAAGCTCTCTCAGGACAAAATGAGGGTCATTTTGGGCGTTACAGCGCAACTCGAAAACTTGCCCGCGGTGGGAAAATTCGCGTGTCTACAATGCCCAACCTTGACGTCTGCTTTGCAAGGGAGCAGAATGGAGGAACACGAAGCAGAGCGTAATGGAGTGAAATGGAGTGGAAAGAAATGGAGCGTATTGAAAAGAAATGTAGCGTAGCGTAGTGGAGTGAAGCGGAGTGGACTGAAAAGTGGACGTCAAGGTTAAAAAGAGACACGCGCTGAAGTGGTGAATGACTGGAGCTGTTCGTCAATTAATAATAAAGCTGCTCTTCGGAAACTCTTTTGGAGAGGAAACTCATCAATCAAAGACAACTAAGCTAAGGAAAGTAAAAGACAATGCAATGATCAACTTCCGTCGCCGGGAAGTTCCTAAGGACGTAATCCGTTAGGTTTCACCTTCGTGTGGGGCTGCCACGGCCGGAGGTGGATCGAAAAGTAAAGTAAAGAAAATGACAAGGATCCATGATGGATACATTTCTCTCCGAAAAGAAGATCTTCAAACAACTTTATGATAAACTGAGTACTGGACTCTGAGTGGAATATTCGGGTTGCTTTGGAATTTGAGCGCAGATGGCCCTTAAATTGCCTTGGAAGAGCAGATTTCCACAGTGATTTCAATATGCATGTATGCATGCTGGGCTAAAAGGGAGTAGAAAATAACCAAGGATAATATTGTTATGCTGGTGAGTCAGGACCGGGGTTCATGCATGGGTCTGTCGTCCCCACAAGCCAAGCGTAACGGCCTATCCGTATGGCTAAGAATCCTCTGGGATTATCATGGTTTTTGATGAAGGGGAACTCTAACCCCAGATTCTTCAAAGCCACAAGGTCCTTGGTGTGCTCTAAGCATATAACATATAGTAGATGCAGATAACTGATGGTGAAGGCAGCAGCAGCCTGACTGTGCCGGATGAGGTAACTCGAATCCTGCACTCAAAACTCATTAGCCAAGAAAAAACAAACATCATGGAAAATAGCATTTAGCATGGAGCATGCAGCATGGATAAAGCATTCAAACAAGCATAGCTCATTCAATTGGTTTGTTTTAACCATGAGGATAAGTGGACTTGGCCAAAGATAAAGTGCAAGATGGGAGGAACCCATGATCGGAAGGATTGCTCCGATCTGACGCAGGAAGAAGACGATTGCCTTGTGCAATACCATCATGTTTTTTTTTGGATTTTGGAGAGTATTTGAATTTTTGTGTTGGTTTTTTTTTGGAAAATTTTTAGTTTGTTTGAGATTTTGAAAATATTTGAATTTTTAGTTGGTTTTGAAATATTTGAATTTTTGTGGGATTTTGGAAAATATTCGAATTTTTTATGGAGTTTTTGAAAACATTTGATTTTTTTGTGAGATTTTGAAAATATTTGATTTTTGTGGTTTTTTTTAGAATATTTGAATTTTTGTAGGTTTTGGAAATATTTTGATTTTTTGGGGTTTTGGAATTATTTTGATTTTTTTTTAGAAAATATTTGATTTTTTTTGTTTTGGAAATATTAAATTTTTTTGTGGTTTTGAAACATTGCCATGCCGTGGCGGCATTGAAATTATGAAGATCGACCGGCGAAGGGGTCCTTTGTTACCTCCCGTGTCATTAAAGGAAAGCCCAGAGTAGGGCGTGCGTTTTAACGTGGCGCCCACGGGTCGATTGCTTTTGGTTAACTGTGTAACCATCAAAGCTATGCCTGAGATAGGCAACTTAAGTCTGGAAAAGAAAAGGAAGCTTGGAGATAAACTTGGATATGGGTATTCTGGGAGTCGGGTTCCTTCCTTGGCACAACCGTCAGAAGGGATTAGTCTCATGAAGCGTTTGGGCTTTGAATCATATTTTGGAATTTCGAGTGATTGAATGACCATTGATTGTAGGGACATGCTTACGACCGGGTCTGTTTGGATCTCCGCAGGGACTTTTCCCTCTTGGCATGCCCTATTGACTTGGTTTGATTTGATTGTTGCATGCATACGGCCGGGTCCGTTTGGATCTCCACGGGGACTTTGCCCTCTTCACATGCATTGGAAATGGAATTTTGATTTGGTCATTTGATTCTTTTTTATTCTTCCCATTCTTAAAGACAACCCCTTCATCAGGAGTGTGCTTCGGGAAGGTTTCTTCACCCAAACTATCCTTACTACCCATACTTCGGCCGAATAGGAAGAAAAATAGACTTCTGGTGCCAGCCAGGCGTGGCTGTGACGGTGACGGTGTCAACCGAGAGCAATCGGCTTAGGAAGCCGTGAAGTGTGTGCAAGTGCCCATGCCCAGGGCAAACCTTAATGACTCGGGAGAGAGTGCGGGACTCCTTGCGTGGAGTTTTCATAATAAAAAATGCTGGGACAGCATGGCAATGCTTGGAATATTCATCTTTTTAGAGATTTTCTCGACATTCGGTAAACTAAAATTTCAAAGCAAGAACTTGGAGGATTAAAAGAGTGGATGAATGCCCATGCCTTGCGCTGGGGCAGATGGTGTCCTGCGCTGGGGGCGAGACTGTGGGATCTAGAAGAATGTATGTTATTTATTATTATTATTATTTTTTATTCGAAATTAAAAGACGCGTGCGAGAAGGGCCGAAGGACCCGATTTAAAACATGGGGGTGCGAAATGCTAAAAAGACGAATGACCTGCATTGGGGCGAGACTCGGGGGAACTAAATGAATTTACATTTTTATTCAAATTTAAAAGGACAAGTGGGGACTAAAGCCCCGAAAGCAATGCGAGAAGGGTCGAAGGACCCGACTGAAAATGGAGAGGCGAGAAATGCGGAAAGGACGAATGCCCTGCACTGGGCTCAAGACTTGAGGGTCTAATAGAATTTACATTTTTATTTGAAAGTCAAAACTATACATGGGGACTGAAACCCCGAAAGCAGCGCGAGAAGGGTCAAAGGACCCGATTAAAAATGGAGAGGCGAGAAATGCGGAAAGGACGAATGCCCTGCACTGGGGCGAGACTCGAGGGTCTAAAAGAATTTACATTTTTATTTGAAAGTCAAAACTATACATGGGGAGTGAAGCCCCGAATGCAGTGCGAGAAGGGTCGAAGGACCCGATTAAAAATGGAGAGGTGAGAAATGCGGAAAGGACGAATGCCCTGCATTGGGGGCAAGACTCGAGGGTCTAAAAGAATTTACATTTTTATTTGAAAGTCAAAACTATACATGGGGACTGAAGCCCCGAAAGCAGTGCGAGAAGGGTTGAAGGACCCGATTAAAAACACAGGGTCAACACGGGAAAAAGAATTTGGAAACTCCGGAGGGGTTTGGAGGAAAGGTAGGGCGTGATGCCCTGGGTAGGAAACAAAATCCGGATGGCCCGGATAACATGAAGAAATAAAAGGGCCGTGAGGGGCCGACATGGAAGGTGCACAGCATAAGGTGCTAAAAGATGTGCCACGTGGGGCACTGGATGGACAAAAATGGGCGCGATGCCCGGTGTACGCTGGATTATAAAACAAATGAAAATAAAAAGTCTCCCGTGGGGAGGGAATGTGGAGAACCCACGGGTCTGTACTAAGCAATATAAAAGAAGATTCAGAAAAAGAGGGGGGTGAAGGTCCCCTGGCCTGTTGCCGTGCCCGGCGATCAGATTTGGACTTGGGGATCGGCGTTGGGACCCTCAAGTATCTCCTCACAAATCTTGCCCAGCGGGCAGATGGACGTGCTCTTCTCCTTTGAATTGAACGGCTCTCAAAAATTAAAGGGAAATTGTTGACTTCTGTTGAAGTTTCGATGAAGAGTGATAACTCCCGTGGAATAAAAATCAGTGAAAGGGTGGGGAGTTCCACCGGCAATGTCAGAAGCAACAATAAAGGGACTATGCCCAGTGAGTGTATAGTGTGAGACATGAGAGGGGGCAGGCCCCTGTGGTTAATTGATTGTGCCAATGGTTTGGCATTGAAGTGCGTAAGCACAATCTGGGAAGTTGTTGCCCCCGCTGGAGCGGAAAGGTGCAACAGTGGTAACTCCCTTGAAATATGATTAAATGGACGGGTGGAGAGTTCCACTGGCTGAATTGGAGACAACAATAAGGAGGCGTTGGCTTCCATTGGAGTTTCGAGCGTGAGTGATAACCCCGTTGAAATGATACTTGATGAAAACGTGGGGGGTTCCACTGTGTAATTTGGAAACAACAACGAGGGGACCATGCCCAAAGATTGTATGGCTTTGAACATGGAAAGGGGCACGACCCCTTGAGCAATGGATTGTGCCAAGGATTTGGCTCTGGCGTGCGTAAGCACAATCTGGATGGTTGACCCCTTGACTGGAGTAGAAAGGTTCACAACAACGGTCCGAGGGGTCACGAGAGCCTGGAGGGAGAGATTCCCTATGAGGATTATAAATTGAACCCGGCTGGAAACAGGTATGATTGGCATATTCTTAAAAGGCCTCTTGATGGCCATGATGGGAGGGGAGAACTTCCACTCAACAAAAGTGCCCGGGATGCGGACAATGACCGGCATGCGGTGGATGAAATCGTGGTTTTGAAAAAGCATGCCCGGTCCCAGGACTGAAATGATTGGCAGATCATTGGAAGGCCTTCTGACAGCCATGATTGGAGAGTAGGTTTGCTGCTCAAGAAAAATGCCCGGTATATTAACAATGACCGGCATGCGGGGAATGTAATCATAATTTTTAGAAAGCATGCTCGGTCCCGGGACTTCCTTCTTTTGCTGATGGCTGCTCCTTGAAGACTCACGCCTGCTCCGACGGATGGGAGTGGATATGGTGGGTGGAGTGAATAGCTGTATGGCCAGTAGTGGTGTGATGGAAGGCTGTACAGTCGGTGGCGGTGTGATGGGTGTGACGGAAAGTGGTTGCTCAAGTGTGGTTGCCAAGGTTATTGGCGGTATGGGAGGTGCAATGGTTGGTGTAATGATGGGTGGAGGCTTAATTATGGAGGGTTTAATAGTGGAAGGTTTGGTAAATGTGGATGGCGGTGTGGGAGGGGTAAGTAAATGGCGCACGAACATGACCTCAGAAGGTTCATTATTGTAGCACCAAGTGGTTTCTTGGAGGGGTTCGATATTGGAAACTTCAGCCCGAGCAACAAGCTATGGTGGAAGTGGAGGTTGTTGTGGTTGTTGTGGTGAAGGCATGGGAATCGGTATAGGAGCCAGAGCAGGCGCAACGTAGGGCGCAGGAGCTTCTTCATAAAAAATAGGGGCGTCGTAGGGCCCAACTGGAGGTTGTTGAGTCCGAAAAGGACGAATCAGTGGACGCCTGGGTGGCGGCATGCCATGGTAAATGGGGGTATGCGGAGGCACATATGATGTGGATGTTGTATGGTGGTGAGGTGGATGGTGGATGGCGTCCACTGATTCGTTCTCTCTCGATTTAATTTGATCAAAAAATCTACGATCGGGGAGTCCATTAAATGGGCTCGAATGTAACGTCCCTGCTCGTAGAGCTCCTCCATGGAGGTGATCTGGTTCATGGCCAGGATGTGCCTGAACCTCGGAGTAGAGTTTGAAATGATTATTTTAATTTGCTCTGACTCCGAGAGCTCATACTGAAGGCGCATAGCCATCGACCTCCAACGGTCAGCAAACTGTACAAAGGCCTCGTCAGCCTCCATCTTCTCGGATGTTAGATCCGTGATAGAGAGATAAGGGCTGACGCGGTCTTTGTACCTCTGAAGGAATTTCTTATGAAGGGAGCGGAAATCCCCTGCCTCACTTGGCTCTAGAGAGTAGAACCATTCGAGCGCAGGGCCGTCAAGAGATTTTCTAAATAAAAATGCCAACGTGAGGGGATCACGTTGCCAGCGCGATGACTCATAGAGGAATTCTTTGACGTGAATGTAAGGATTACCTGTGCCATTGTACAGTCGGTACGACGGCATCTCCGAAGGAGGAACGTAAATTTTTGGGAGAGCCGGCATGGCGGCAATGGTGTTACCCTTGGATTTTGAAAATTCATTGATTTGATTCTCCAGAGTGTTCAATCTCCAGAGAAGAGCATGTTCTGGAGAAGTGAGGGGCTGCTGGGCCTGTGAGGAAGTACATGGAGGTGGCCTTGAATTAGTGGGCCTTCCCAAAGGACGGTCTGTTTGGACCGGAGCACGGGAGTGCAAATGGCTAGGGGGCCGAGGTGATGAAGAATGTACAGGGGTACGTGGCGAAGTCGCCGGAATGTACAGAGGCGGGTGCCTAGGGGAAGAAGCTGGAGAAGGAGTCGTGGAAGGAGTCACACCCTCAACTAAAGATTGGATCATATTTAATTGTTGAGGAGTGAGCTGATCTAGTGCATGCAGGACAGTTTGCACTGTGGAATCGTGGTGGGGGACAGGCTCTTGTCGGGTTCTGATTGGAGGATGTGAAGAGACATCATGATGATTAGTGCGTGGTGTGCGCACATGACCGTAGGAAGTGGATGTTTGTCCCTCACGGTGGTGAGATGGACGGACATGGGATTGAAATGATGGAGATCTAACATTATCCTCATAGTCCATGTTATTAAAATTGGCATGATAGCATGGGTCCATTTTTAACAAAGCAATCAAACAAACAAGGTTTGAACAAAGATTAATCAGTCAATGATGGTCCAAACAAGTTGTGATGCTTAGCGTTGCTTTTAGGAGTTTGACACAATTAATTAAATGGATTCAGGCATGTGTGTCTCTCCAGATGAGATTCTAGCTGGGTAAATAAAGAGAACTTCGGCGTATAACTAGAATCACAGTCTCACCGCGCAACAAATGGATATCTAACCCGGGTCACCGGTAGAGGTACCGCCTGCTCAGTCCGCCGTGAGGGAATCCACGGGGTACGAAGTCTTATGTGGTTCCGGGAGAAGGTTCACTGGTCCAAAGGGACAGAATGCCCAATGGAGAGTTTGCCCTCACCGGAAGGGGTGTGTGGAGCCTAGGAATATGAGGGAAGGAGGTCCCCCGACCGATGCAAAATGCCCGTAAATATAAAGAAAGGCAGCTGAATGAGCCTTCTGAAACAGGATGAAAATCACGTCCAACGAAGTGGGCGCGGATTCAAAAATCGTGTTCGTTCTATCTGCCGCGGATCTGACAGCTCGCAAAAGCTGTAAGAGCCGAGACGACTCCCTCCGGACTCTGTCTCAAAATGGCGTCCAATACAACGCCGCCAATCAAGCATGCACATAAACGCGTCGATTTGAGTTGACGCGAATCACGACAGAAAACCTTCCCGATAAAAATTCAAAAAATAACCCCAACAAATCGCGTCGGCTGTCCCCGCCGCGATTCACAACAGCAACCCAGAACATAAAAAATTTTCACAAAATGGGATGTAGCATGCACACACTCAAATGAAAGGGAAAAAATATAAACTCTAAACACTAATGACTCTTCTAATAAGCTAACTAAACATGGGTTTAACAAGTAAATAAAATGGTAAAACACAATAAAACAAAAACGCCACGTGGGGCGAAAAAGCGGCACACGTGGGTGCCAAAATGTAACGCCACGAGGGGCGTAAAAGAGGTACCCGAACTGAAATAAAGAGGGTCCCACTGTGATCGCCAAATTGTAGATTTTATTTTTCGTTCCCGTTTTACGGGGAGGACGAAAAACAGTCCACACCAATAACGTGTACGGATACACGTGAAAAAAGGTGACAAAACAAACAGTGGCCCTTCGGGCGATTAAAATACCATAAAAGCAATAAAAACAAACCGTGATCGCCAGACGCCGAGGGCGCCAAAAGAACGCCGCGTGGGGCGTAAAGAACGGGAGAGAAGGAATGTGTACCTTTCACCAGTGGATCGCGCGGGATGTGTGGGGCGGGTTCTTTCCTCCTCCTTCCACCGGCCGGCCGGCGAAGGAGATTCAGCTCGGGGTACCTGACACAAAAAGACAACAAAAAGAAACAACGGGATTAGCCCGATGTGTAGTAAATGAATATAATGGAATAAAATAACATAAATAGGAAAATGGGAAAGGACACACCTTTTGGGTGGTCTTTAAACCCCTAAAAATGGTATGGAAGTGCGTGCATGCATGATGTGTGAAAACTAAAAATGGGCAACGTAGGGCCCAAAAGAAAATAGAAAAGGACCACAAGGGGTCCAGAGGAAGGAAGAAACTGGGGTGCTTCCCCAAAGAGGCTGGACGGCGTGACGGCGCTGTGGAGATTGGATGTGAGGAGAAAGAGAGAAGAGGACGAAGACGTGGCTCCGCTCCCGTGTACGCGCGATGGCGGGGAAGGCGAGGACGACGAGGAAGCAGACGAACGGCGCGCGCAGGGCTCCACCGTATGAAAATCCCCTCCCTCTCTCTAAAATCTCTCTCTTTCTCTCTCTAAAACTCTCTCTCTCTCTCTAAAATGCCCCGGCAAAAACCGAAATGAAAAGCCCCCTCTCCAGGTGAAGCGCTGGCTGAGTTTTAAGGTTCTGGGTCAAAATCGCGTCCAGGACAGCCGCCGCTTTTAAGAAGGTCGGTTTGATAAGTGCGAAATGCTGAACCGCCTTAAAATCGCGTCCAGTACAATGGACGCGTTTTAGACTCACATGGTTTCGAGGCAACCGACCCGTGAGTACGCTGTCAGCCGACGGGATGTTGACGTGACTTTTCTGAATCGCGTCCACTACAGTGGATGCCTTTTAATGTTCTTCCAAGAAACGTGTCGACCAGAACAGATGCGAATAAAGAGATAGGTCGGTGACCGGTTTAGCGACGGAACAGCGACGGAATAGCGACAGAAAGTTTGTGAATCACGTCCACCGAAACCGACGTCTTTTAATGTTCTTCAAGAAACGCGGCGACCGAAGTGGTCGCGAATTTGAAAGGTGGTTCAGCAACAGAATATTTTGTCATCGCTAATCCGTCGCTGATTGGCGACAGATTAGCGACGGAAATTTGACCGTCGCTGTTCCGTCGCTGAGTGACTACTGCGACCAGACCCCTCCTGAGGGAAGCACCAAGGAAAAATGGGTGAAATTCAAGAAATATCGGAAAAAGCTCTCTCAGGACAAAATGAGGGTCATTTTGGGCGTTACAGCGCAACTCGAAAACTTGCCCGCGGTGGGAAAATTTGCGTGTCTACAGTGGCTTCCTACCTTACATCTCCCAGAGGCCCAGCCAGATTTACCTTTCAATCCATGTGGACTACCCATGATTCTTTCTTGAACACTGTTTCCAATGCCTGGAAGGATGTGAGCAGCGATAATCCTAATAAGTTTCTTACTTTGCACCTTAAATTGAAGGCGGTTAGGACTGCTCTCAGAACTTGGAATAAATCAGCTTTTGGTGATATTAATGACAATGTGAACAGATGGGAGGGGGAGGTGAAGGTGAAGCAGGAAACTTTTGATATCAATCCCACTATGGCCAACCGTTCTTCCCTGGGAGAGGCTAATACTAATCTCAAGAAGGTTATGCGCTGTGCTGAGATCTTTTGGGCCCAAAAGGCTAGATTACAATGGTTAGATGATGGTGACAAGAACACTGCTTTCTACCATGCAGTGGTCCAAGGCCAAAGAAGGAGGAGTAAAATCCATAGGCTTCAGGTCAATGGCAGTTGGTGTGAGGACCAGGATATCCTATCTAAGGAGGCTGTTCATTACTTTGAATCTCTTCTCCATTCTACGGACCATATGATTGATACTTCTCTTCTCAACAAGATTCCTGATCTTATCACTGCTGAGCAGAACAATGTTTTATGCAGGTCTCCAGACATCAATGAGATTAAAAAGGCTGTTTGGAATCTTAATGGCAACAGTGCTCCCGGGCTGGATGGGTTTACTGGTTCCTTTTTCACTTCTTGCTGGGATATTGTGGAAAATGATGTTGTCAATGCGGTCAACGGATTTTTTAATGGTTTCTCTTTTCCTAGAGGTGTCACATCGACTCACATTGTGCTTATTCCTAAGAAAAATCATCTTGCATCCTTCAATGACTACAGACCAGTCAGTTTATGTAATTTTTCCTATAAAATTGTTTCCAAGATTCTTAGTGACAGACTGACTGGTATTCTCCCTAGCATCATATCTCAAGAGCAAGGCGCCTTTGTGAAGGGTAGATCCATTTTGGACAATGTCTCTATGGCTAGAGAGATGGCTAGGGATATTGGCCGCAAAGTTAGAGGCCATAATGTGATATTTAAACTGGATATCAAAAAAGCTTATGTTAGCGTGGAATGGGATTTCCTTTTTGCTGTCCTCAAGAAATTTGGATTCTCCTCCAGATTCATCTCCTACATTGGTATGATGGTCTCAAATTGCTGGTTCTCTGTTATTTTTAATGGTTCTCCAGATGGTTTTTTCAAGTCTTCCAGAGGTTTGAGACAAGGTGATCCTATTGCCCCGGCTCTATTTATTATTATCGAAGAAGCTCTCAGAAGAGGCATCAAAAATATGGTTGATACTAGCTACCTTCAGCCTTACTCTGGTCCTAGAAATTGTCCTCCACCTTCTCATCTCTTATATGCTGATGATACTTTGATTTTCTTGAATGGACACATAAGGAATGTTAGACGCCTGAAGGGTTTCCTTCATAAATATGTCATCTCTTCTGGTCAACATATCAATCCTCACAAGAGTTGTTTCATGCTGTCTTCAAAAGCTCCTGCTTCCACCGCCACCAAGATAATAGAGGTCACTGGCTATTCTAGACAACCTCATTCTCTTACCTACCTGGGCGTTCCCCTCAAAACTGGTAGATTGCTTTGTGCTGATTTTAGCTATCTTGTGGATAAAGTGAATGGGAAGCTCCAAACTTGGAAGTCAAAACGTTTATCTCAGGCTGGAAGACTCACTTTGATCAACTCTATCATCTCCTCCTTATCCATCTACATTGCTGCTGCCGCTTATATTCCAAAGTCCATCGTCTCTTACATTGACAGAAGTGCTGCTAATTTCTTCTGGGATGGTGCTAATGGTCTTCACCGCAGGCATTGGGTGGCTTGGTCATCCATTCAAATGCTTTTACATGAAGGAGGCCTAGGTGTGCGCAGCCTTTGCCATGTTCAGACTTCCCTTGCTGCCAAGCAGTTGTGGAATTTAAATCAAAGCTCTTCCATGTGGGCCTCCTATGTTAGCAGGAGATACAATCTTGACAGTATCACTAGTATGCCTGGTATCCCCAAGATGGTATATATGAATGCTAGAAATATTCTCAGGGACAACACTAGATGGGTTCATGGAGATGGAAGGAAAATTAGAATTCTCCATGATATTTGGATTGGGGACACTTCTCTTAGTAATATTATCCAAACTGAACCTGAGACTGCTGATGCTTCCTTAATGGAAGTTGTTTCTGACAGCTCCCATCCCCTCAGGTCGAGAATCCCTCACTCTCTTATAGAAGATCTGGACCTTACTTCAGAAGATGACAAATGCATTTGGGCAGCTTCAAATAATGGTCATTTTACAACAACCTCTGTATACAATCTGATCAGACCTAAAGGTGTTCACAGACTAGCCCTGGTTAAGTTATGGCACAATTCTTTCTATAGAAGGGCCTCTTTATTCTCCTGGAAAATTTTACACCGAGCTATTCCTGTTGATGCTTGTATCTCTGATATCGGTATTCCTTTGGTGTCTCGATGCTCTTGTTGTCCTATACCTATTGCTGAAGACCTTGATCATCTCTTCATCAATGGTGATCTTGCTGTCACGCTTTGGTGTTGGATCCATCCCCTTCTTTCTTCTAAGGTCACCATGCACAGCCATATCACTGCTCGCCTGTGGAGCTTCCTGTAGAACTCTAATACCCGCTCTCCCCATGGGTTTGTCACTCTTTACTCCATTATTCTTATGATGTGGTTTATCTGGAAAGATAGATGTTTAAGAAGGTTTGACTCCACCCATTCTTCTACTGGTGCAATAATTAACAACATCAGATCCAGTGTTGCTCACGCCCTATCTACTCTCCATTTTAAGATGGACACTAATCCCCATGATATGCAAACCCTTCTTTGGTTTGGTTATGTTCCTCATTGCCCTCCTAAGATGATGAAGCTTATTAGATGGATTCCCCCCATATGTGATTTCAGTCTTAACATTGATGGAGCTTGCAAAGGAGACCCCGGTGTGTGTGGAGGTGGAGGTTTGCATTCGTGATCCCCATGGAAATGTTCACATGGCTTTCTCACACTTTTATGGGGTAGGAACCAACATGATCGCTGAAGTCAGAGCCTTATGTGATGGACTTCGACTTGCTAGACATGCAGGCTAGAAACTTTCTATTATTACTCTGATTCTCAGGTCCTTGTTCAGCCCATTTGCGAGGAGAAATTGCTCTCATGGCGGTCCTACAAATGGTGGAGAGAGGTCAGGTCTTTCTTCAGTCGGAAGCCCATTTTACTGTCCCATGTGTACAGGGAGACAAATAAACTAGCTCATGCCCTTGCTAATCATGCTATTACAACTACTTGTAATCGGGTTTTCTGGGGGTCGCATGATTTGCCTCATCTTTGTAAAGGCCCGATGGTTATTGATAAATTTAGCCTCATGCATGTTAGGATGGCTTAATGGGGTATGTCTCATGGACTCTGTAATTCCTCTTTTTTGATTCATATATTTGGCCCAGGTCATCCTCACTGGTGGAGTGAGAACATTCTCTTCCTTTGGAGGAGGGTGCACTCTCCTAGTTGAGGCCCTGAGGACTTAAAAAAAAAAAAGACATGTATCAACAGTAACGAGTAATTAGAGATTGAACATGGTATGGGCATGCTGTGGTTAGGTTATTTCACGATGACCCAAAACCATACACAGTGATGAAAAATGATTTAATTAGAAAAGATTACTTCATAAAAATTGGGAAAAATGGTATCATTCGACCTCTAAGATCATGTAGCATGTATGATAAAAGTTCCAAGGCACGAAATCAAGGGTGAACATGGATTTAATATGAACAGGTAGAGTCGGGCACATGTTCCTAGTAGGATTTGGAGCATGAAATACTCATCAACGTCATAATCAAAATTGGGGAAAACAATGGGTTTTTGAAGAGGGGATCATGGTCTTCCTATGGTTGAATTTAATTGGTTTTTTGCTTGAGAGATTGCCTACCTTTGAGCGCTTTGAAATCCTAGGGTTAGAAGATGTGAAGAACTTGAAGAAGCTCTTTGTTCCTAGTCGTCTCCTCCTTGATCTCCACGTCCAAAAGCTCCTCTTCCTCGTTCTCCAAGCTTCAGATGGTGTCTAGTGTTGGCTAGATATGAAATGGAGAAGTATTTGTATATTTTTAGTCTAACATCCTTCTACCCTTGGTCAGCCACCTTCTGAAGGTCACGGTGTATCGAGACGTCACCTTGTGAAGGCGACGAGATGGCTGTCTCATTCTGGTTGGGAACGCGACCAGCATGTCGTCGCGTTCAACCCTCTGACCACAACATGCAGTTTTGTCGTCTTGCTGTTGGGACAGTTGGGAGAAGTGTCAACAATTGACAACATGAAGGCGACATGTCAGGTGTCACATTCATGGTGTCAGGTCTGTGAGGATGACACGTGGTGGTTCTATTAGTCAGATCTGACAAAGACCTGGGGATCGCGACAAGTTAGCGGTCACGTTCACTTAAGTGAACGCGACAGGCAAGTTGTCGCATTCTCAGTCCAGTGGCCTATTTGTGCAAGGCCAGCGAATTCTTCCCCTTTATTCCCTCTTCTTCCTCTTTCCTTCTTCCTCCGATCCCCCTATGTACTTGCCTTCTCCGTGGGGAGAGTTTGGGGGCCTTGTGGTGAGGTGTGAGCGTTGTGAGAGAAGTGTTGCCCTTGTGGTTGTGTTGGGGTTTCTCCTTCTCAACATGGTACTCTCCTCCAACTGTGGCGTTCTTCCTTCGTGGTTCTGACCTCTTCTCTGACTTGTAGGAGGGCATTCGTGGCTCATGGACGGAGTCTTCGTGGAGTTGGAGCAAGGAGGAGGTGGCTATGCACACGAGAAGACCCCAACGGGTCAGCTCTTCATTTTGAGGTAGGGACACCTTGACTTCCCCATAGTTCTACCATGATAGGGCCTCCAATCCCCTTCTCCAAGCCCTTAGGATCATGCTAGGCTGTGCATGTGTGTTTGATGGTTGCTATGATGCTTGAAATGGGGGTTTGGGTGATGAGAGATCCATGCTTGCATGTGAGGTTCTTTGAGTGTAAACCCATCACATTGACATGCATGGGTGTTTATGAGGGTGGTTTGAGCTTGCTTCATCTGTTTACATCGTCCTGCATGCTCCCCTCCCCTTGTGCACTTCGGAGTTGTGAGTTGTGCCTAGTTTTGGAGCTCTCAGGTGGGTTTGTCTATGGTCGCAACAAGGTTCTTGTCTCGACCAAATCGTGACAGCCTGACCCGTCGCCTTCTGGTCAGGTAGCGACGTTGACCCTATCGTGTTCCGATAGCGACATGGTGATTGTCGCCTTCTGACCTAGTTTTCCCAGTGGGTTGTAGGAGGTATCAGGTGGTCACCTGGACTTCTATGTATGGTTGCGACAATGCCCTTGTCGCAGCAGGTCACGATAGGTTCTCTATCGCCTTCTAACCCAGGTCGTGACATGCAAGCTATCACCTTTAGGTGGCGATAGGACTTGCATCGCCTTCTCAGATAGAGAGTGGCTTGGTGACCTGTTTGGAGTTTTCCTTCCGCTGTAACTCTGTTTCTTGGCACTTGTGCTATTTCCTAGCACAGTTCTACTCTTGTCTTTCGTCCGGTGCTAGGCACTTATGGGATTGTCCGTTGAGAGGTTGTGACCGTTACCTGGACCCCTGGTCACCGCGCGCCTTTTTGAGGGAGTTCTTCGGGTGGCGAGCAAGCTCGAGTCTATGGACACTGATAGTAGAGGGGAAAACAGTGGGGACAATGGCGTAGAGTCATTTGTAGAGCTCTTTTAGCTGAGTTTGGGACGTCGAGGTGGTTGAGGTGTTTCTTCTGGCGCAGATCAACTAGTCCTTCTCACTGCCTCACTCTACTTGGTTCATGTACCACTTAGAGCGGCCAGGCATGGGACCGTAGTCCGACCAGACTACGACAATTATGGTTACTTTAGTTCTGTGTATCACCTCGACGGGAGGTGCTAGACATGGACTGGCGGTCGAGGGTAAGGCACGTGGCACACCTGACCGGTTGACTAGTGTAGTCGTTTTGTGGCTAGTGTCTCTGTCTAGGCAGTTGTTTACTGTCTGTGTTTACAGTCTTGGGTTCTTCCCAGTGCCGCCGGTCCCGACGTTTGGTTTCGACCAACGGCCGTGTTGTTATTTATACTTTTGCACTTACTCTGTTAGTAGGATAGATTTACTCGCATTATTTAAATTATGCACATCTATATCTATTCTGTTGTTAGAACCAGTGGGAGATTGGTAGTCCCTACTGGGCTTCTTCGTGAAGCTCATTCCCTCCTTATCAGGTGAGACTTCACGGCGGCACTATCCGGGGCGGGTTGAGGAGACGGGCGGGCTGGCAGTGATCCCTTTCTAGTTGGTACTTCACCCTCGGGGTATGCTCTTAAGGGATTTGTTATTCCCTGTTTACTTTTACACTCGTACTTTACTATTTTGGGACTGTACTAGACGTGTACTTGTGGTGGACTTTTTCCTTTCACTTGTTAGCACAGTTTAGTACTTGTTTGTCGTTACTTACTTCTCTTACATATCTTGATAGACCGATCTGTTAGCTCGTTCGGGTCTTCAGACCCTTGGGCGGCGGCTCAGATAGTCAGATTCTCGGTGGGAGCCAGGGGTCCGGGTGTCGGGGTCATTACAGTGGTATCAGAGCAAGGGGTCTACCAAGACATTTAATAGATCTAAGTGACAACACAAAGTCCCATAGGAAGTACAAGTGACACTGCTAGCTGTCGGGTTAATCGATTAGTGTGATTGATAGTTCTATCGCAGGACATGGCTCCGCATAGACGTAGGCAGGTCTGAGAGCTGATGGAGCCTCGGGACGTCGCACCGGATGAGTCGGTTGCAGCCGAGCACGCACCAGAAGAAGCTCAGCCTTAGGATGATGATCACTAGGGTGTCCCGTTACAGAAGGTAGCACAGCAGCAGTAGCAGTGGTATCCACCCTTGCCCCTGCCAAACATCTTGAAGCATTGGTGGAGAGCTATGTTCCAAGCCCCGTGGTAGTACCAGCAGATGCCAGCAGGAGGTTAGCAGTTTGCAGAGATGGCAGTAGAGGAGCAGCCTCCAACGACTCCACAGATAGCACCATTGCAGCCAAAGGTACCACCAGCAGTGTGACAGCCGACTCCAGTGGTGGCAGCAACATTTAAGGATAGGACAACACTTTTGGAGAGCTTCCTTCATCTTTGGCCTTCGACTTTCTATGAAGACTATGATCTTGATCAAGCAGAGAGTTGGGTCCATGAGCGCGAGTGTACTTTTGAGACCATGGACTGTGCAGAGCAGGATCAGGTCCGACTGGAAGTGTATCAACTGAAGGGGTCAGCCCATGAGTGGTGGAGAGCAGTGAGGCAGACCAGTTTTCAGGGTAGGAGGCTGGACCAGATAGCTTGGGAGTAGTTCCTAGAAGTCTTCCACGGTGAGTACTTCCTCGACTATGCTTGTCGTGAGAGGAGGGACTAGTTCCTAGAAGTCTTCCACGGTGAGTACTTCCCCGACAGTGTGTTTCTTCGAATCTCGCCCACCAAGGGCGTTCTCAGGTTTGGGAAGAGGGGCAAGCTCAGTCCAAGGTTTGTTGGTCACTTTCCCATCCTGGAGTAGGTTGGCGAGGTCATGTACAAGTTAGCTCTTCCGTCCGAGTTCGTAGGTGTTCATGATGTTTTCCACGTCTCGTAACTGAGGAGGTACATGCCAGATCCGTCGCACATGTTAGACTACTCACAGTTAGAGGTTTCTCCAGATCTGTCAGTTCCAGAGTACCCAGTCAGTGTGGTGGACCGCAGAGTGCAGCAGGTGCGCAGGAGGCAGATCCCACTCGTCAAGGTCGTTTGGGAGAATCGCGTTGGTCGCGAGTCCACGTGGGAGCACGAGGACGAGATGCGGGAGCATTTTCCTTACTTGTTTGAGTGACTGGTATGTTTGCTTGCCTTCTTTCCCATGAGTTTCGCTCTTAATTTTGAGGATGAAATTGTTTTTTTGTTGGTTAGATTGTATCATCCCCCTCTTGTTAGTCAGCCACCTTCGGATGAAGGTCGCGACGCATTGGGCCGTTGCCTTCTGAAGGCGACAAGGTGGTTGTCGTGTTCTTATAGTGGACGCGACAAGCATGTTGTCACGTTCATCCCTCTAACCACAGCATGAAGTTTTGTCGTCTTGCTATCGGGACAGTTGGGACAAGTGTCAACCTCTAACAATGTGAAGGTGGCATGTCAGGCATTGCGTTAAAGTTGTCAGGTCTGCGAGCTTGACACGTGGCGTTCCCGTTGGTCAGGTTTGACCAAGACTTTGGGATCGCGACAGGTTGGCCATCGCGTTCAGTAAGTGAACGCGACAGGTAGGCTGTCACGTTCTTAACTCTGAGGCATAAAATAGCTCAGGCCGCAGAACAGTCTTCACCTTCCCCCATTTCGGTTGTTTCTCCTCTCCTCCCCTCTGCTGCTGGTTGCTCCGTGGAGAGCTTGGGAGGGGTTTTTGTGGCTTGTGAGGTGGGTGTGTTGCCTTGTGGGTGGTGAGGTTCTCCTTTCATTTCGATGTTCTTCCTCGACATGGCATTCTCCCCTTGAGGTGGTTGTGGACATCTCGTTTCGCCTCCGTTCTCGTGGCCGATGTGTGTGGACCTCCTCGGCGGTGGTTCACGGACGTGCCGCTCCCTCGTTGGCGATGAAGGACATGTCGGTTGACCTCGTTGACTCCCTGTTTGACTGAGTTGACTGAGGAGAAAGAAAAGGAACCGGTGAAGTATGGGAGATGTTTGCGATCGTCAGGGCCTTACCTGTGCCCAAGGGGTTGCTGTGATCACGTCGGTGCAATAGCCTCACGTTGCGGATGATGGTGGGACCACAACTTCTTCTCCTTCAGCCGGCCAAAGGAGGAGAGCTCCACGGTCTTCTACAGATCATTCCTGCCACAAAAAGACACTCTATAAGACTCTAAGAAGTATAGCAAATGCTCAAAATGAAACAATACAGGCCCAAAAGGAGAGTCCCGTACCGGTTGCGAATTTGAGAAGAGGGGTGGCCAAGTGTTATGACCACCCTTCTTCCCTCCGTTTTTGGTTGGGAAACCCCTTTCTAGGTATGTAGGAAGGTGGCCTACGTGCCTAGAGTGTGTGTGAATGTGGGTGTAACATGCAACTAGTAAAGAGAGAAAAGGAAGAGGAGAGGAAGAGGGGGGAGTTGATCCTCGTGGTTGATGATGCTAGCTCCTTTCAGAGGCTCCTTCAGCTCCAAAGCAGCCTTCTTGGACGTCCCAAGTATTGAGAGGAAGAAGAAGATGAGTAGTGGAAGGTTGGGTATAACTTTCTCTCTCCTCTCTCAAAGTATCAGCATATGGACGTCCAGCCTCTCCCCCCTTGCTTAGAGGGGCCAAGGAACTGTTATATAGATAGTGAGCTCGGGGTTGAGAGCCTTGGATGCTCAAGTGTGAAGAAACACACTTGCACACATGGCAATCTTGGTGTTTAAGCTCCAACCAATGGGGAGAGGACACATAGGATTTTACTGGGTCAAGGGGTGCCAAGGTGGCCCAAATGCCCGTTGGGAACGGTCCCATGCGGTGCATGGGCGAGTGAAAGGCGCTGGTGGGCTGGAATCTCGGGGTAGTTGCGTAGACCTGGTAAACCCGGTTGACGTCCAGAGATAAGGCCGCCAACAACATGTAGGCGTCTATGGAGGTGGACGCCAACTTTGGTCAGCGTCAATGGGGCTTGCCGCCAACCAGTAGTCGGCGGCCATCGATGTTGCCGTCTACATGGTATCCGAGGCTGGTCAACAAATGGTCAAACGAGGCTTAATGGGCCAAGAGAGCCTTGCGGGAGATGGGCCAAATCGCGCGTCTACAATGGTGACCTCTTCTCTGACTTGTAGGAGGACGTTCGTAGCTCGTGGATGGAGTCTTCGTGGAGCTTGGAGCGAGGAGGAGATGGCCATGCACACGAGAAGAACCCAACGGGTTGGCTCTTCATTTTGAGGTAGGGACTCCTTGCCCTTTTCTTACTTCTATCATGCTAGGGTCCAATCCCCTTCTCCAAGCCTTAGAAACTCATGCTAGGGTGTGCATGTGTGTTTGTGGTTCTTATGTAATGCTTGTTTGGCTTGGTTGAGATTGGAATGGGGGTGGGGTTTGGTGACCTATCATGCTTGCATGTGAGGTTTTTGAGTGTAGAATCACTTCCTTGACATGCATGGGTGTGGATGAGAGTGGTTTGAGCCCTTTTTACCTGTTTACATCGTTCTCCATGCTCCCCTCCCCTTGTAGTTTCCATATTTGAGGTGCATGGGATGAAGGAGATGCTCTCGGGTGTGTATGTCTGTGGTCGCGACACGTTTGGTGTCACGACGCAGATTGAGACAGCCCGATACATTGCCATCTGGTGGGTGAAAGCGACGCGCACCCTGTCGCATTCTGGTCACGACAGGGTGACCGTTGCCTTCATGCCTATTGCCACCATGTGTTGTGGGAGGTCTCAGGTGGTCACCTAGACCTCAGGATGTGGTCGCGACAATGCCCTTGTCGCGACCTGATCGCGATAGGTTCCCTGTTGCCTTCTGATCCAGGTCACGACAGACAAGATGTCGCCTTCTGGTGGCAACAACCCTTGTGTCGCCTTCTCAAACAGAGAGTGGCTTGGCGACATGTTCGGAGTTTTCCTTCCGCTACGACTCGATTTTCTTGGCACCTGTGTTGTTCCCTAACACGGTCCTACTCTAGTCTTTCGCCGAGTGCTAAGCACTTGAGGGCTTGTCCGCGAGAGAGGTTGTTATCATTACTTAAACCCCCAGTCCCCGCGCGCCTGTTTGAGGGAGTTCTCCGGGCGGCAGGTGAGCTCGAGTCACGGACTCTGGTAGCAGAAGGGAAAATAGTGGGGACAGCGGCGTAGAGTCATTTGTAGAGCTCTCTTAGCTGAGTCTGGGACCCCGAGGTGGTTCTGTGCTCTTCCGGCGTAGATCAGCTAGTCCTTTTTCTCACTGCTTCACTCTACGTGGTTCCAGTACCATTTAGAGGGGCCAGGCGTGGGACCGTAGTCCGGCCAGACTATGACAGTTGTGGTTACTTTAGTTCCACGTCTCACTCCGACGGGAGGTGCTAGACATGGACTGGCGGTTGAGGGTAAGGCACATGGCGCACCTGATCGGTCGACTAGTGTAGTGGTTTTGTGGCTAGTGTCTCTGTCTAGGCAGTTGTTTACAGCCTTGGGTTCTTCCCAGTGCCGTGGTTTACATGGGTTTCCAGTCCCGACGATTAGCTTAGACCGATGACTGTGTAGTTACTTTACGCTTCCGCACTTTTACTCTGTTAGTAGAATAGATTTACTGCTTTATTTCAATTATATACATCTAGATCTATTCTGCTGTTAGAACCAGTGGGAGATTAGTAGATCCTACTGGGCATCTTCGTGAAGCTCATTCCCTCCTTTACAGGTGAGACTTCATAGCAACACCCTCCGCGGTAGGCTGAGGAGATGGGGCCGTAGTAGACGCGGTCTTCTGTGAGCAGTGTTCCCCAGTACTTGTTTACTTCACCCTCAGGGTATGCCCCTAAGGGACCTGTTATCCCCTTTACCTTCTGCACTTGTACATTGCTTACTTTGGGACTGTACTAGACTTGTACACTGTGTTGGACTCTTTTCCTTTACTTGTTGGTACTTTTAGTGCATTTGGTTGTTACTTACTCCTATTACATATCTTGTTATAGTAGTCCGTTAGCCCTTCCGGGTCTCCAGGCCCGTGGGCGGTAGTGCCGATGGTCAGATCCTTGGTGGGAGCCGGGGGTCTGGGCATCGGAGCCGTTACAGGGCGAGCTCGAGTCTACGGACTCTAGTAGTAGAGGGGAAAATAGTGGGGACAGCGATGTAAAGTCATTTGTACAGCTCTCAAAGCTGAGTGTGGGACGCCGAGGTGGTTGAGGCATTTCTTTCGACACAGATCAGCTAGTCCTTCTCACTGCCTCACTCTACTTGGTTTCAATACCACTTAGAGGGGCCAGGCGTGGGGCCATAGTCTGACCAAACTATGGCAGTTGTGGTTACTTTAGTTCCACGTCTCACTTCGAAGGGAGGTGCTAGACATGGACTGGCGGTCGAGGGTAAGGCGCGTAGCGCACCTGACCAGTTGACTAGTATAGTCGTTCTGCGGCTAGTGTCTCTGTCCAGGCAACTGTTTACTGTCTGTGTTTACAGCCTTGAGTTCTTCTCAGTGCCGTGGTTTACATGGGTTTTTGTTCCCGACGTTTGGTTTCGACCGATGGTCGTGTTGTTATTTTATGCTTCTGCACTTACTCTATTAGTAGGATAGATTTACTCGCTTTATTTAAATTATGCACATCTATATCTATTTTGTTGTTAGAACCAGTGGGAGATTGGTAGTCTTTACTGGGCTTCTTCGTAAAGCTCATTCCCTCCTTATCAGGTGAGACTTCACGGCAGCACTCTCCACGGTAGGTTGAGGAGACGGGGCTGTAGTAGATGGTGACTACCTTGAGTAGTGTTCCCTTTCTAGTTAGTACTTCACCCTCGGGGTATGCCCCTAAGGGATTTGTTATTCCCTGTTTACTTTTGCACTCGTACTTTACTGTTTTGGGACTGTACTAGACGTGTACTTGTGGTGTGCTCCTTCCTTTCACTTATTAGTACATTTTAGTACTTGTTTGTCATTACTTTCTTCTCTTACATATCTTGATAGACCTATCCGTTAGCCCTTCCAGGTTTTCGGACCCGTGGACGGCGGCTCAGATAGTCGGATTCTCAGTGGGAGCCGGGGGTTTGGGTATCGGGGTCATTACATTAAGTCTCCATTACACTTAAAACTCTTCCCTCTCATCCAACTTCGAACTTCCTATATTTATCTCTCTTTTTCCTAGTCTTTATCCATCTAATTGGCATGGGGTGGGCTCTAGATCCGTGGCCAAGGGTTAGGATAGGCCTAGGATTTTTTTTTGGATAATTATGAGTTAAAATAATGATTATCTTAACCCTTTCTTAATTTATTACTAATTTAGGTACGAATTTGGCTTAATTGTCTCTAATCCAACATTGGGCTCTTAGCTTTTGGGCCCATTAATTCATACATGGACCATTAGTGTAAACCCAACACCTACTTTGACTTAATGGGTTTTAATTATTCTAATTTAAATTCGTTTATCAATTTTAAAAATTTAGAGTTGCTACATCCTCCCCCTCTTAAAAAGAATTTGGTCCCCAAATTCATATGATCATAAGAGGAAGAATGACTTACTGAATAGATCCAGATAGTTTTGTCTCATTGCCACGTCGGGTTCCCACGTGGCTTCATCGACTCCATGATTATTGCAGAGTATCTTTACCACAGATATAGGTCGATTCCGAAGTTGTTGTATCTTCTTATCTAGTATTCTGACTGGCTTTTCTTCATAGGTCATATCTTTGTGTAAAATTATATCGTCATAGCGAATCACATGAGAAGGGTCCTACACATACTTCCTTAGCATAGATACATGGAAAAAATAGTGTACGGTAGAATATTGTGGAGGTAAAGCCAGCCGATAAGCCACTTCGCCAACTCTCTCAAGTACCTCAAAAGGTCCTATGAATCTTGGCCTTAACTTGCCTTTGATTCCAAATCTCTGAAATCCTCTGGTTGGGGATACCTTGAGTAACACATGTGTTGGGTTATGTTTGGCATGACATTCATGATGTTTAAATGTTTTTGATAATTTCATAATTGATGATGAGAAAATGTGATAAAATAACATGACACTATGAAAAATACATAAGACATATGCCTTCTTGAGATCTTATTCAAAGATTTGTTTTTGTAGGAAGTCAAGTGAAAAATGGAAGTACACATCAAGAAGCAATTCAAGCACAAAAGTACTTGGAAAAATACAAGAAACAATCAACTGTCGACAGGCCTGGACCCATCTGTTGACAGCCAGTGAAGATGCGGAACAGAAAGGTTTCTGGAAAACAAAAATGATCAGTAGCTGTCGACGGCCAGGTCTCATCTTTCGACAGCCCAGTTCATCCTGTCGACAACAAGAATTCATCTGTCGATAGCCCAGGCTAAAGTTTAGAAATTCGGTTCTGGAAGATACAAGTGCTGCAATGCCTGTCGACAGCCAATGGGCTTCTGTTGACAGGCGCTTGTTAAGTCACAACATGTGACAAACTTGTGATCTCTATTAGGGTGTCCTCTTCTCTCACGAATCCTAATACTTGGACACTCCTATATATAGATCTTTTGGACCCATTTTCGAAGCAAAGAAGCCTCTACACCAAAAACCCTAAGCCAAGAACAAGAAGAAGGAGGTTTCTTTATTTCTCTGCTTCTCTGCTTCAAGTCTCCAGCCTGATCAATGAGAGATCCATCTTATAAGAGATGTTGAAGCAGATTCATCCACAAGTCTCAAGCTTCATCATCATCTTTAGATCTTCATCAACGTGAAGTTTGAAGCTCATCTGGACGAAGAACCTAAAGAGTTCAACCATTAGATTTGTTCTTCAACTCTGAACTCTTCCTACATTTTATTTCCTTTACATGTGTGTGTGTTGTTGGTTTGAGCAGCCCTTGTGCTCATTCCACAAGTGTGTGTGGTTGATCTGAGATAGTGTTTGTCTCAAACCTCATGTGTGTGTTAGTGTTGTGTTGAACTCGCTTTATAAGCAGTTTGGCATGTGTGTGTGTGGACGGTGGACGTAGGATACACGCGTTGTGTAGTCCGAACCACCTTAAATCTTCGTGTTCTATGGTTTGCATTGATCCCTCGTTAGATGTATGCTAGGCACGAATATTTTTTCACACATCCTTCGTACTGCTAATCTCCTAAACGCTCTCTACACACACATCTAAGTTTAAACTGGATCCATATCTTTTTAGGATTTTCTACAGTTAGTCTTAATCTCAAAAATAAGGTCAGTTTGCTTTTAATTGGTAGTAATCTATTCAACCCCCCTTCTAGATTACTGTCATAGTTAATTCCACACACTTATCAATTGGTATCAAAGAGAGGTTTCTCCGATTTTACAGCTTTAATTGCTTGATCTAACGATCAGGAGAGATTCTGTTTGATGGAAACCAACAAAGGTTTTTTGGCTGAAGGACACTCAGTGTCTAGGCCTCCCTTCTTTGACGGGACTGACTATACATACTAGAAAAACCACATGCAGGTATTTTTGAGAGCTCAAGACTATAAGCTGTGGAAGATCATAAGCAAGGGACCCTATGAGTTGCCTGCCGATGAGGACACCTGGACAAGGGAACAAATTCTCAAGGGAATCTTGAACTGGAGTGCCTTGAACATGATGCAATGTACTGTGCATCCGAAGGAATATTCAAGAGTCTCCACATGCTCATCTATAAAGGAGATGTGGGACAAACTAGAACTGATATACGAAGGTACGTCTGAGGTAAGGGAAACTAAAGCTAGTATGCTTGTGTCTGAGTATGAGATGTTTAAAATGAAGAATGAAGAAACAATCTTAGACATGTTTGCACGATTCATGATCATAATCAATGGTCTAAAAGGTCTTAAGAAAGAGTACTGTGAGAGTGACTTAGTGAGGAAGATACTCCGATTTCTTCCATCCTCTTGGCACACTAAGGCCACTGTCATTGAGGACTCTAAAGACCTATCCACAATGCAATTAGATGAATTGATAGGATCACTAATGACCAATGAAATCAATCAGAAAAGAAAAGAATCTGAGGTCAATCTAAGAAAGTCTATTGCATTAAAAGCTTTAAATAAAGCCTCATCAAGTTCCAAGAAAGAGATTGAACCAGAAAATGATGAAAATGAAATGTCTAGTGAAAGTGAAAATGATGAGATGGCCATGTTAACTAGACAATTAAAAAAATTCCGCAAGTTCTAAACTCTTCCTAAAAAGGACTTTTCAAATAAATTTGATACAAAGAAGAAAAATGACATGATTGTTTGTTATGAATGCAAAAGACAGGGGCACATGAGAGGTGAATGCCGAGAACTCAAAAGGAAGTTGATAAAGAACAAGTCTATATACAAGAAACTCAGGGCCATGATGGCAACCTGGAGTGATGAAGATGAAGATGAAAATGCTCACGACAGTTCTGATGATGAAGAAATCCAGTGCTTTATGGCAAGGAGTGAAGACTCCAATGAGGTAAATTCTTCCTTTGAAAGCTACACAGTTGAAGAATGGGAAGAAGCATATACCATGCTACTTGAAAAATTATGTGAATACAAATCTACAAACAAAGCACTGAAGAAGAAAATCACCAATCTTGTGCATAACACAAGTAATGATGAACAACTTGCAATCCTAATTTAAGAGATAGAGCTACTGAAAACTAAAAAGGAAAACCACTGTGTTGAAATGGATTGCATGAAAGAAAAACTTCAAAAAAATGAAAAAGAAAAACAAACTCTAAATAAATCTGTTGTAACTCTTCAAAATGAGAATCAAAAGATTCAAAAGAAAATGGAAGAGGTTCAAAAAGAACTAAAAGAAAAGAATCAAGATTTGTCAAAGGAAAAGAAAATCTTAAAGTTGTTTTGGGACTTAAGTCAAACATAACAAGGCATGGACTTGGATTTCAAACTGAAAATCAAAAGAAACTTGGACAAAAATTGATCACATCCGTTGTTCAGTACAGTCCAAGTGTAAGCAAACAAGCTCAAGTTAAAAACAAAGATCTAAAAAATAAACAAAAAAAAAACAAGGACAAAAAGTTGAAAAATCAAAACCATCCAAGCAAAAAAAAGGAAAAAAGTATTCACAAGTTCAATAGAACAGTAAAAGAATTTCAAAAAGTCAAACTCCATCATGCAACTGTTTTAAAAAGCTTGGTCATACTGAGCTACAATGCTGGAATAAACTAAACATGATGAAATGCAAACAATTGTGGATTCCCAAGCATTTACTTTCTAGCATGAATGAAAGAATGGGACCCAAAGTAATTTGGGTACCAAAACTTCGTTTCTGATCTGTCTTTGCAGGAATGTCTAGCAGTCCAAAATCAAAACAAGTGGTATTTGGACAGTGGCTGCTCAAGGCACATGACGGGCGATAAAAAATTATTTATTTGCTAGTTGAAAAAGATGGAGGTCAAGTTGTGTTTGAAGGTAACAATAATGGCCAAATAATTGGCACAGGTAAGATAGGTAAGAATGCTTCTAACTCTATTGAAAATGTGCTGTTAGTTGATGGTCTCAATCACAATATTCTGAGTATTAGTCAATTGTGTGATAATGACCATAAAGTTATTTTTGACTCAGAAGCATGCCAAATCATTGATAAAAACTCTGGAAGTGTCAAATTCTCTGGAAAAATAGTAAATTACATTTATCTAGTTGATCTAGATGAGCCAAAAAATAAAAACTTATGTCTTGTTGCAAATAAACAAGATCAACTCTCTTTATGGCATCGTAGGCTAGGCCATGCAAGCTTCAATGTTCTGAACAAGATCATGAGAATGAAACTGGTAAATGGAATTCCTAAACTTCACTTCAATAAAAATTTGAGCTTTTGTGATGCATGTGCACAGGGAAAATAGACCACAAAGTCTTTCAAATCTAATGCACCCATAATCACATCAAAACCTTTTGAACTGCTGCACATGGACCTTTTTGGACCTACAAGAACACTTAGTCTTAATGGTAAACATTTTGGGTTTGTATTGTAGACGATTTCACTAGGTTCACTTGGGTCAAATTTTTAGCTCATAAAAATGAAGTTCTGAAAATTTTTGAAGACTTCTTTAACAAGATTGAGCATGGAAACACAAACAATTCGTACTGATCATGGGGGAGAGTTTGACAATAATTTATTTTTTGACTTCTGCAGGAACCAAGATATTAAACACAAATTCTCCTCTCCAAGAACTCCAGAACAAAATAGAGTAGTGGAGAGAAAGAACAGAACATTGGTGGAAATGGCTCACACACTTCTGGTGGATAGTCAACTCTCAAGGAGTTTTTGGGCAGAAGCTGTGAATACATCATACTATATTTTGAATAGAGCCATGATAAGACCTGTAATGAAGAAAACCCCATATGAACTCCTGAAAGGTAAGAAACCAAGTATTGGGTATTTCAGAATTTTTGGCTCCAAAGTATTCATTCACAATAATGACAAAGTTGATCTTGATAAATTTGAAGCCAAAAGTGATCCAGGAATTTTCCTAGTCTACTCTAAACACTCTAGAGTCTATAGAGTGTTTAATAACAAAAATAAGACTGTGGAAAAGACTCCACATGTTGTCTTCAATGAGACTTATGCAAAAACTGACAACTCAAATACTTGCAGGTATGATGATGAAGAAGGAAACATACTTGAAGAACAAGCTGACAAGCATCAGTTGACAGACCAAACAGAGGTTGTCGACAGACCTGAAGAAGACCAACAAACTAAAAAAAATCCTCAAGAACAAAATCCTTAAGAACAAAATCAACAGGGTCAGTCCACAATAACAAATGTCAGGTACTCAAAAGATCATCCACTTGAAAATGTCATCGGAAATGTAAATGATAGAGTTCACATGAGGTCACACTTTAGAAACATTGTTGAACATGATCATTTAGCATTTATCTCTCAAGTGGAACCCAAAAACATTGAAGAAACTCTAAAAGAAAATTCTTGGATAGATGTCATGCATGAAGAACTTGGCCAATTTCAAAGGAATAATGTATGGAGCTTAGTCCCTAGAACCCCTAAAATCTCAGTAATTGGAACAATGTGGCTATTTAGGAACAAGCTAAATAAAGAGGGAAAAGTTGTTCGGAATAAGGGTAGACTGGTTGCAAAATGGTACAATCAGGAATTTGGGGTAGACTTTGAAGAATCCTTTGCACTAGTAGCTAGGCTTGAGGTAGTAAGAATCTTGTTATCATATGCATGTTCTAACAAATTCAAACTATTTCAAATGGATGTCAAAACTGCCTTTTTAAATGGTTACATCAAAGAAGAGGTATTTGTATCTCAACCACCTGGATTTGAAGTTCTTAATAAACCTAACCATGTTTATAAATTGCACAAAGCTCTCTATGGTTTGAAATAGGCACTAAGAGCTTGGTATGACCGATTGAGCAACTTTTTGGTTAGTAAAAATTATTCCAGAGGTAAAGTGGATCAAACTCTCTTTACTAAATGTGTTCACAATCATATAATTATTGTTCAAGTTTATGTGGATGACATTATTTTTGGTTCCACTAACCCCTCACTCTGTGAAGAATTTTCAAAACATATGCATAGTGAATTTGAGATGAGTTTAATGGGGGAGCTACAATTTTTTATTGGCTTGTAGGTCAAACAATATAAAGATGGCTTCTTCATCAATCAAGAGAAGTATGTCAAGGATCTACTGAAAAGATTTCAGTTCAAACAAGCTAAACCAGCATGTACACCTATGAGCATAAGTGTAAAACTAGAAAATGATGAAAAATGTAAAATGGTAGATGCAAAGCAATGCAGAGGTATAATTGGCTCTCTCCTTTATCTTACTGCAAGTAGACCGGACATTCAATTTAATGTTTGCCTTTGTGCTAGATATCAATCTAGTCCAAGGGAAAGCCATTTGATTGCAGTAAAGAGGATCTTTAGATATTTCTCAGGTTCATTTGATTTGGGTTTGTGGTACCCAGCTGGTTGCAATTTTGATTTAATCTCATATTCTGATGCTGACTATGCTGGTTGCAAAATTGATAAAAAAAGCACTAGTGGTTATTTTCAATTCCTAGGGGGTTGCATGGTTTCATGGGTATCCAAGAAGCAACACTCAATTACACTCTCCACTGCAGAGGCATAGTATGTTACTGCAAAGAGCTGTGCAGCTCAAGTGTTATGGATCAAGAGTCAATTATGTGATTACAATATTGACTTTGGATGCACACCTATCCTATGTGACAACACTAGTGCCATCAATCTTTCAAAGAATCCAATTCAACACTCTAGAACAAAACACATTGAAATAAGACATCATTTTCTGAGAGATGAGGTTGCCAACAAGAACCTGGAACTTAACTTCATTCCAACTGAAAAACAAGTGGCTGATATCTTCATAAAACCATTGTCAGAAGACATGTTTACATCACTGAGAAGAGAAATGGGCTTATGCAAACTTCAATGAAACTAATGCTAAATTCAAGAATAAATGACCTTTTTGTGTGGTGACTATGTGGTATATCAAATGGTGAAATGTGGAAGGACAAGTTAGGCTTGTTCGAAAACTATCATTATGTGTGAGGAAAATTCATCCGCCACGTATCAATAGTCTTTTTCTACATAAAGGTCATCAAGAAAAATAAAAACCTCAAAAACAAATTCAATTGGCCTCTTTCAGTCTTGACACATTTCTCTCTTCAAATGAATGGAATGTTGGTATTTACTTGCTCATGGATGTTTCCTCTTTGTGCACACTACTTGGCATGAATATGTCTGAAATTGTTTGAATGCTCATTTCACATACCATGCATACATTATGGGGGAGTGTGTCAAAAAGATTTTTTGAGTGAGTTTCTTGAGGGGCAATCTTTCATAATCATCTTGTCATCATATCCCTTTCACATGGTCCAAATGTCCCTTGATCCAATGCTTCAAATCGGCCTTTTCTGTAGCTGTCGACAGACATGAAGTCAGCTGTCGACATATCACCTTTTCCAGTACTGACTTCTTGCTGTTTCACAGTAGCTATCGACATACACATTCCAGCTGTCGATAGATGCATAACTTCTATGAATTCTCCTCAACTGTCCACTACTTTCAATGAGTTTGTTCATTACTCATTTAAAAGGGGAGAATTGGCAACTTATACTTAATTACAATCTTTCATACTTAAATAGTAGCAAAAACATTGACTTAATCACAATGATTTTGAAATAATACTCTATGTATGAGTCTAGGTTGCATCATCTAGAACACATTGAACAAATCTAATGGTCTTAACACAACTCTATTGAATAACTTCTTTGTGGATGCTCTTATTTCTAAAATGGTTTAGCGAGTAAGAAGACTCTTGGAATTAATGCTCTCCATTGGCTTTTGACCTCAAACATTCCTTGAACTTGATGTTTCAATCAACAAGATAAGAAAAGCTACCTATTTCTTAAACAATTAAAAAAAAGGGGCAAAGGCAGAGCAATGATAGGTCACATACTGAGTAACCGGGGACATTGGCATTAGAAATGTCTGTTTTCGCGTCAAAAAGTTCAACTGTCAACTCTGTAAAATGGTATGATGGTTACCTACATTGAGTAACTGGGGGTACAGGTATCACAAATATCTACCTTCACTTCAAAAGGTGAATGTGAACTGAACTACCACTTACCCTAGAAATATGAACATTCATGTAAAACTAAAATAGAGTGAAGCCTCCATGGTTTTAATCAAGATCAAATTGATTGTTTCTTGTCAAATGCTCATTTGAATATTAATTTCAAGCATCAACTGAACATCACACCACCAAGAAATAAGTAACACCTCAACAATTTTATTCAATGGGTTATCTTATATTCATATGTTTTTGTAAGGTGTCTTCTACATGCTACAACTTAAGATTCCCAAACTATTGTCTCCAAACCATTGTGTAAAATGAAATGTGTTAATACTATTATGTATGACACTTTGTAATGAGTGTATACCACGGTTCTCCAACTTAAGATTTCATAAGAACACTCATTTTGCACTCAATTCCGTCAAAATCCATTTCTGGACAATTCTCTTCAGTATCTGTCGACAGATGCCTTGCGCCTGTCGACAGACGGAATTCTGATCCGTCTAGAACTTCAATCGGTTCACATTTTGTCCGGTTCTTGTGGGCCCTTTCCATTTCAAATGGGTTTTAAATAGCCCTACAGGCTGGCCCACGACCCTTCACCCCCTCACCTTCCCTCAAACGTTGCTTCCCTTCCTCTTTTAAAGATCAACCCCTTCCTCTCCTCAACCGCACTCTCTACATCCTCTCCCTCTGCTCTTGCTCTTCTGTTTCTCTCTTCCTCCTCCTGGTCCATCTGTTCGATTCCTCCCTCTGTCTCACAGCAACCATGGCTACCTGGAGGAAGATGACTGCATCTCGCCAACGCAACTCCTCGCAAGACGCCGGAGATAGTTCGAGGGCTCTGGCAGAGCGTAGAAGTAAGCACCGGGCCGATCGTAACCTTGAGCTCATCATTCCCCCAGACCTGCAACTAACCAGGGTTCGTGGTGTCTTCAAGAAGTTCGTCCAGCCTCGATATGTGGATTTCTCTTCCCTGGAGGACATGTTCCAGGGCATGGAAACCCTCTTTGCTACCTAGGGCTGGACTATCTTTCTACAATCCCAGAAGCAGTACTCCCCAACTGCAGTCTCTGAGTTCTTCAACAACTTGGGGATGACACCTGATGAGGACCTATGCACCACTTTTAAAGGTACTCCTTTCAAAATCACTACAAATCTCCTCAGTCGTGCTTTGCAGATTCCTAACTCAGGGTCTGATATCCTTCTTACCCATCTCAACGCCTCTAAGTACTTCACCCTCATTACCCAACAGCTCTATGACTCCACTAAGGAGTTCGTCAAACTTAATGCCAACACTTTTCCAGCACTCCATAGGATGATCCATCATCTTTTTACTACTGTAACGACCCTCCTTATACCGGTACGATTATACCAATCCACATCGATATAAAGGGCGTCAGTACAGTGGGACATTTACCCAACACAACACAATAGGCTGAGATGTACATAAATAACAAAAGAGTACAACGGGAATAAAAGGAATCTTATTCTATCACCATTCACATAATTCCACAATCTATATAGCAAATGAAAGAAATAACAATTGTCCACATTATTACAAGTCCATATGAATAACATTGTTTACATTGTTCACATACTATGAAAAGAAAAGTGTAACTATGAAGCAATCTTCCACAAGTAGCTACTCCTCGCGCTCGGAGTCGCTCCTCACTATGTCCTCCTCAAGTACAGGGACACCTGTCTCACTTGTATGTTAAAGCAAGTATGAGTCTTCTAAAAAAGAAAGACTCAGCAAGCAATCTAAGGAACATCCTTACACACATCACACACATGTGCTAGTCTTTTAAACAATAAGGGAAAATACATGGTACATGTTTCATGACAATTAAGCATAAATAACCTACACATGCTTTCTACATATAACATGTAACATGATTCCTATTGCTAAACTCAATTCACATCATTCGTATTTCTAAACAAATAGATCATGAAAATTTACACAAGATAGCTAATAATCCTAGCATGATCTCTAATCATTTTCACATGATTTTATAACACATTTCCACATGTTTAGCTTGCTGTTTTAACATAATTAATTCACATTCACATGGTTTCACATCTTTTCACATGCTATCACATTCACATAACACTATCACATGTTCACATTTCACATATTCACATATTTCACACTTTTACACTTAATTTACCGTGAGACATAGTCCGAACCACCATAAAGAAGGACACACATTCACATAACACATACCCATCACCTAGGCAATATAGTGACAAATCTTGGTAACTGCGCAGAACCGAGAGAAGCCCTCTCCACCCTAACCAATGATACTTGTCCACCTCTAGGATTTCATCCTAATGCCCATAGGATATCACATACACAATGAGCCTTCCCATATGGACTTTACCACAGTACGGCTCCACAGCCTTCCTTGGTAGCAATGTCAATGTCGGCACAGTTTACACATTATCACTTAATAACATGTTCTCAATTACTTATATACACACTTTAACTCATTCACATGCACTTTAAACAATTAGACATGCTTCAGTTTACAGAATATAGTATTACTGTTTCACAGTAGCAATTTAACCATAATAGTGCTTAATCATGCTGCAATTCACTAATTTTTACATGGTTTAACTCACATACACTTAATCATGGTTTAATACACTCGTTCAAAGCAAATAGTACCCATGGATGTCAAATCAGTGTCAAATTTTCATCACAGACTTCTTACAGGCAATATGTCACATGTCTAATTTTTCATATTTTTCGCAATAGAAAAACTAATTTTAACAATTTAACATAGAATTTAGGTAATTTCAATGAAATACTTACTTAACATGGTAGACAGTAGAGCAGTCGGTTGTAATAGGTTCAAAACATGAGAACAGTAACCCTAATATCATACAAATTTTCTATGACATTATCATGCAGTAAAACTAATTTTCCAGAATTTAACACAGTCACAACATGCCTAATCCACCACAACAAGAATTATAATAATTAAAAACCATGCACAGAAATTCGACTGAACCTCATGATATGACCTAAAAACAGTATTCAACAAACCACAATTTTTACAACATGTTTAGATATCCAAAAGTCTGAATTCATAGCACAGACATGATCAACACAATTCTGTGAAAAACAGACGAACTTGGCGGCAAGGCCCTTGCCGTCAAGGTGTGTTACGGCACACGATGTTACCACCAACTCAGGATCTTGATGGCAACAAGCTTGCAGTCAATTTCCTATTTGCAGAAAGTGCAGACTCAACACAAATAAAATGGAGAATTGGGGGTTCCAGGACACGAGTAAAATTCTAAAAAATTACTGGGACCTAGGGGACATGTCTAGGGATGCAAACCCTCGATTACTTTCCTGCAAATAATTCTCTAATGGGTTTAATTAGTCGAAAAAGCCCTCCTCGGCCAAGCTAAGAAGGTGAGACTTCCCCTCCCAGATCCGGTCTTCTTGCTGATGTAGGTCGATCTCTGGAGTCGGGGAAGATTCAACAATCCAAGGAGCACCTCCCAGTCAATGTAGATCGTCGGAAGAAGCCCACACATGCCAGATCAAGCCTTCCAAATGCACTGGTTTTCTCACAAGAAACCCTAGGTTTTCTTATAAGCCAAAAGACCTAATCTCGTTGGAAACATTAGGTTTTATAGAGCTAATGGGTCGGGGTACGCTTAGGATTGGATTTCCTACCGTTGGTGATAGGTTTTCAAATCAAGAACCGGAGAAAACGCAGTCGTTTTTAGATCTGGAATCGCAACATAACTGGGAAATAAACGGCCACATTGCTGCTGTTAACAAGAAGTCAACGTCCATCGATCTAGACGTCAATATGAAGTCAACGGCACACTGGTTGCCGTCAACCTGCCCTTAACGTCAATGGATGTTGACATTAACAGGGATTTCAACAAAAAACAAAACAATCCAATAACCAATATACACCATATAGATGCATACAATATGTACAGTATTATTTAAATTCAATATGCACATAATTAAATAAAGACAATATGTACAGAATTAAACATATATATACATATGCACATAAGTAAATAAATAAACATGCTATTTACAACAATTATCATATGCATATAGATAAACATAATATGAATAAAGTTCGAGGGCCTTACACCCTCTCCCCCTAAAAGATAACTTCTTCCTCGAAGTTAGAACGAAAATACTAACCAAACAAATGGCGATATTTCTTCTTCATGGCGTCCTCAAGCTCCCATGTAGCCTTCTCCCGCGAGAAGTTCCTCCATAACACCTTCACGGATGCAATACTCTTGTCCCTAAGGTGTTGAACCTTCCGGTCTAGGATAGCTACTGGTTGCTGTACATATGACAAATCTGGCTGAATCTCCACTGGCTTGTGACTAATAACATGAGATGGATCTTGCACATATCTCCTGAGCATAGACACATGGAAAACTGGGTGTACACTAGCTAATGCTGGGGGTAAAGCTAGCTCATATGCCACGCTGCCCATCCGCCTGAGAATCTCAAACAGACCAATGAACCTCGGACTCAACTTGCTGTGCCTACCGAACCTGACAATGCCTTGGGTAGGCGAAACCTTGAGAAATACATGGTCTCCAACCTCGAACTCTAAATCCTTCCTCTGGTTTTTGGCATAGCTCTTCTGCCTATCTTGCGCCACAACCAACCTCTGCCTGATAAGCTGAATCTTATCCGAAGTCTCCTACACCAACTCCGGACCAACTAACTGCCTATCGCTTGTCTCCTCCCAACATAAAGGATATCTATAGGGCCGCCCATACAAACCCTCAAACGGAGCCATGCCAATGCTCGCATGAAAACTGTTGTTGTAGGCGAACTCCACAAGAGGTAGATGACGCTCCCAATCACCCTTCCAGTCAAGCACACATGCTCTCAACATATCCTCGAGCGTCTAGATAGTCCTCTTGGACTGGCCATCTATCTGGGGATGGAACGTCGAACTAAGCTTCAGCTGAGAACCCAAAGCATTCTGAAGACCCCGCCACAGCCTCGAAGTAAACCTCGAGTCTCAATCAGAAGTAATAGACTTCGGCACACCAAGCAATCTCACTATGTTGCCGACATACAGCCTAGCCAAACTCTCCACAGACTGCTTCTTCTTCATAGGCAAGGAATGCGCCATCTTGGAGAAATGATCTACAATCACTCAAATCGAGTCATTGTCTTTAGCTGATCTGGGCAAAATCGTCACAAAATCCATGGTGATTGCTTCCCACTTCCATACATGTATCTCCATCTTCTGTATAAGGCCCAATGGTCACTGACGCTCGGCCTTCACCTGCTGGCACACTAAACACCTGGATACGAAGTCGGCCACATCCTTCTTCATGCCAGACCACCAAAAAGATTTCTTCAAATTCGGGTACATCTTAGTGTTGCCCGAATGAATAGAAAACCTCGACTTGTGAGCTTCTGCAAGAACATGCTCACGGACATCCACAACATCAGGAACACAAACTCGGTGCTAAAATCTAATAACACCGTCCTCATCTCCAGCAATGTCTGCCTTCCCCACCATCTCCTAAAGCCTCGAATCTGCTCTCTGCTGCTCAATCACCTCATCTAGAACTATGGATCGGATAGACAACTGAGCCACGAAAGCCTGACACAACTGCGGCTCTAACTCAGTCATCACACATGCTGCATCCTCAAGCATCTTCCAATCCTGTCTAAGCAAAGACCTCTTCCTACTGAGCGCATCCGCCACGACATTCACCTTCCTTGGATGATACTGAAGCTCAAAGTCGTAGTCCTTAAGAAACTCAATCCACCTTCTCTGCCACAGGTTCAACTCCTTCTGTGAGAAAAGATACCTCAAACTTTTGTGGTTAGTAAACACCTAGAACATGACGCCATAAAGATAGTGTCTCCAAATCTTTCGTGCATGAACCACAGTCGCTAACTCCAAATCATAGGTCAGATAGTTACGCTCATGCTCCTTTAGCTGGCGAGAAGCATATGCAACTACCTTACCATGCTGCATCAAGACACAGCCAAGACCTATCTGAGAAGCACCAGAGTAGATGGCAAAACCGTCTATACCACTAGGCAAAATCAACACAGGTGCAAATGTAAGCCTATCCTTCAGCAACTGGAAACTACTTTCACAATCCTCAGACCACACAAACTTCACACCCTTCCTCAAAGGTGCGGCGATAGAAGCAAAGCCCTCTATGAATCGCTTGTAATAGCCTGCTAAACTGAGAAAACTCCGAATCTCCGATGGGGTCCTTGGAATCTCCCAATCTAACACTGCCTGGACCTTCTCCAGATCAACTGCAACTCCAACGCCTGAGATAAGATGCCCAAGGAAATGAACCTCGCGCATCCAGAAGTCGCACTTGCTGAACTTTGCATATAGCTTGTGCTCTCAGAGAATCTCCAGAACAATCCTCAAATACTCACGGTGTGTAGCCTCATCAGGAGAATAGATTAACACATCGTCAGTGAACACCACTACAAAGCTATCTAAATATGGTCTAAACACCATGTTCGTGAGATCCATGAATGCTGCAGGGGCGTTGGTCAGACCAAATGGAAGCACAAGAAACTCATAGTGTCCATAACGAGTCCTGAAAGAAGTCTTGGACACATCTTCATTCTTGATCCTCAATTGATGATAGCCAGACCACAGATCAATCTTAGAGAACACCGATGCATTCTGTAGCTGGTCGAACAAATCATCAATCTGCGGCAAGGAATACCTGTTCTTTATAGTCACCTGGTTGAGCTTCCTGAAATCAATGCACAGTCTGAGGGAACCATCCTTCTTCTTCACGAACAATACAGGTGCACCCCATGGTGACACACTAGGGCGAATAAATCCCTTATCTAACAAATCCTACAACTACTTCCTCAGCTCAGCTAATTCCACATGTGCCATCCGATATGGAGCCTTAGAGATAGGAGAGGTGCCTTGAAGCAACTCTATAGTGAACTATATCTCCCTAGCCGGTGGCAATCCAGACAAATCATCAGGAAACACGTCTGGAAACTTCTGCACTACCTCAATCTTCTCAAGGGTCGGTGACTGATCAGCCTTAGGGACTAAGACCACACTAGCAAGAAAAGCATCACAACCCTTGTTCACCATCCTCATTGCCTTCATGGCGGAGATCACAAACCTTCCCGCTAAGTTCCTTGGCAACGGATGTGAGAATTCATCCTCACCACAAATACGGAAAGTAATCTTCTTCCCTCTACAATCCACCAAGGCATAGTGCTCCTCAAGCCAATCCAGACCTACAATAGCATCATAGTCATTCATCATGAGCAAATAGAAGCACCCAAATAAGCCTCGGTCCTCAATGCACACAGCTAAAGACGGAATACACTTCCTAGTCGATACCGTACCTGTCGGTGTGTGCACAGACAAATGGACTTCTAACTCCTCTGCCTCTACTCCAGACTCTACTGCTAACTGCTTGGCAAGTTGCTCGGAAACGAACGAGTGTGTGGCACCCGTATCAAACAATACCCGAGCATGCACACCCATGACTAGAACCGTACCTTCCGTGACGTTCTCGGCCTGCTCTGCATTCTCTCATGCTAGTGCAAACACTCGAGCTTGGGTTCGAGGCCTTCCTAGTCTCCTTGTCACTGGCGCTGCCGCTGCCGCTGCTGTTAAGGCTGGCACTCCATGCTGCACACCCTGCTGAAGTCTGGGACAATCCCGGATCTGGTGCTTGGTACTACCGCACTTGAGACACTTTCTGTAGCAACTTGGATTTTTGGAAAATAAAATTTAATAATTTATAAAAAATAAAAGTAATTATAAAATTAAATAAAATCCATTAAAAGAAAAGAATTAATGGGCTTTGTTAAATGGACCCATTAGAAATTAGTGGGCTAAAATAGAGATTTTTAAAAGGGGAATAATAGAAAAATATCTAAAATTCGTAACTAAAATATTACTTAAATAAAAAGATGGTATTTAATGCATTAAAATAAGTGATTTGAGTTGGATTTGGAATCCTAAACCTACCCCAATTGCTTGGCCATGAAATCCCCTCACTCTCAACCCAATTAGGAGATCTCTTGCTTAAAAAGGGGAGAGGAAAATAGGAAACTCGGAATTAAATGGGAATTAGACTTAAACTAGGAAAGGAAATGGGGAGAAGCTTAAATACTTCTCTAAAACCCTCATGGCCGGCCCTAGCTCGTGCCAAGAGGTTGCTGGACCAGGAGGAGAGGCCAAGAGGAAGAGAAATCGTAGGGAGAAAGGAATTTTCAAGCTTCTTCCAGAGTTCTTCATCTTCTAACCCTAGAAGAGGAAAAAAGTGAAAGGTAGGCATTCTCATGAGCATAAACTATGGAAAATTATCTGTAGGATATTCCAATCATCATGAACAAAGCCCTTAAATTTTGTACTTTTCCTTCAACCCAATCTTTTTTTCTTAAATTTCAAAGTTCTGCAACCTACATGACCCCGAGCCCCCTTCTTAACTCTTGATCTCCATGTATACTAAATCACATGACACGAAAATTTTACTATAGATACTGATGGTAGTTAAGCTTCTTTTTCCCTTGAAAACCCTAATTTTCATCAACCCTACTTTGCGAATTAAATCTTTCAACTCTCCTATACACAGATTCATGTTCTTCATGTTTAACTTGGATGGACTATGTCGAAACCATGATTGTCCTCATATTCCTAATTAATGGGAATCCTATTGCATGTCTGGATTCGTTTGCAACTAGTTTCATAATTTTTCACTGCTTGTACCATTAGTTCTTAATTTTTGAACGACCTTGTGTCAAAACATGGTAAGTTTGGACCAAGAACCAAGAACATGTCAGATCTCTGTCGGACTCGGGCCAAGGACCTGAGAACGCGACGGGCCGATAGGCCATGTTCTCAAGTAGATCGCGACATGAATCTTCGTTCTGATTGCGACAGGACCACCGTCGTGACCTGATCGCCTGGTTTGACAGCCATGTCGCCTTCTTCATACGAACCCGTCGTGATCTGACAGTTTGTTCTGGAGCACCCATCGTGATCCGTACAAGGCCCTGTCGTGTTCTGCTCTAAGCCCGTTGCGACTCCTACTGGGCTACGTCGCGATCTCAATTTTTGGCCTAAAAACCTGATTTGTGCAAGTCTTGATGCTCCACAGTAATCCTCATATCATGTTAACTAACTTAATTACAGAAAAACGAAGTGGTAAGTATTGGTTATGTTTTAACTAATAAAAGTCAATCACTTGACCTATCATATCTATGATTTCATGACACTTACACACACGTGAAGTATCCAAATATGGCTTAATTGGCATGAATATGTTACATAATTTATCTGGTAATTTATGTAATTAAATTGCCTCATGCTTAATTATACATGTGTACATTTTCTCGCGATGTTTTGGAACACCGATACCGACGCTCCACTGTTCTAGAATTCCTCTAGAACGTCGAGTACTTGTTTCTGTAATTACCCTTTTTCTTGACTTGGATGAACTCTCCGTCGGATACTCCTTCTACCGGACTAGTGAGTCTTTATTCAAGGCCTCTGTAAGTCTTCTCTGGCCATGGATTCCCACATGGTCGACGAGCCGGTTGTTTCCCAACACCTATGTTATCCTTTAGGGATCAATATGATCCAAACGGCTATTAAAAGTTCGCTCTCATCTTAAATCACGCCGGACCTCTGGACCTGTGCGTAACATAGCCAGCGAAAAAGTAGTGAATTCCACCTGACTGCTAACACCAAGTGCGTGTGTTGTGCAACTGTTACTATCGCTCGTTTTACTCGACGTGTTACGTGCATTAACCATTAGTTCTCATCTATACTCTACTCTCTCGTCTTTTCACGTTCACTCTGCTCTCTCATCTATTCATCTAGTACTCTTATCTATTTCTTGGCATTCTTTATTGGCCATTGATTGATTGTCTAAAGATAAACAATATAACCAATGCCAGCGCAATGGGGCCCGATCTGGTATTGGGGAGAGCGCCCGAAAGTGCCATTTGCCCATGGGAGTTAAATGATCAGGAAGTCGGCATTACATCCAAGTGCCATACTATCAAGATTAAATCTAAATGACAAATAATAAGTGCTATATTCTCTCGTTGTCTATTGACAAAAAGTGTTATATTCTCTCGTTGTCTATTGACAAAAAGTGCTATACTATACTCGTGTGTTATTGCTGTATTTTGTGCTATTTGTGCTATGGCCATCTTGCTATTTTGTGCTATACTCGACTCTCGTGCTATATTTGGAAACCTGTGCTATTTCGATCACATGCTATTATGTTATCTCTCACTTTACTTGACTCTCTTGCTCTATCATTAGTTACTCTGCCTTTAATACATTAATCATTTAAAGCCTGCTTGACTATTGAGATTTAAGTCCTACTGGGCGTTATCGCTCACCCTGCGTTATTTGTCATTGTGTTATCAGGTGAAACCGAGGATGATACATACACTCAAGAGGATGGGAACGACCAGGAGTGACATCACGAGTACCCTAATGTCCTAGTACTATGTTAGAGTCTTAGTCAGTCTTTTGCTCTATTTCAATGCGATTGGGCCCTATAGAATGGCTCTGATATTAGTGGTTGTAACTAGACATTTGGAAAGTTATTAATGAAAGGTATTCGCTTTAGTATTATTCATTGTGCAATGGTTTGATGTCTAGTACTTGCTCTGCACCCGTTTACTTGCAACTGCCTCGCGTTCCGATATTCCGCGTCGGGGCGTGACAGTTTTGTGGTATCAGAGCATAGGTTATTCTTAAGTATAGGATGATCTAGGTTGACCAGCCTCGACTAGAGTCAATTATCCTGCCTATGTGAGTTGTGGTTAAAGCCAAGGGTAACTAGCTAAAATAAACTCACACACGCACGAATTAAATTTCACATCAGTATCATAACAGTAAGATATTTTTGTAGGAACTAAGCAACAAAGATGACTGCTGAACGTGCTCAAATGAGGGGCATGCAACAAACCATCCAAGAACTGACGCGCGCAATTATGCAAGCTACCCAAGGCGGGGGAAATCGTGTCGTTGCAGGTTATCTGCATCGTAACTTCAGAAGTCTAAACCCACCTAGGTTCAATGGATCCACTGATCCGGATGAAGCTGAGCACTGGCTAAAGGAAACAGAAATAATCTTCTGTGTCATGCAATGCGCAGCGGGGGATAAGCTGTTGTTGGCCACGTTCCAACTCGAAAAGGACGCCCGCGCTTGGTGGGAGTCAGTGGAAGCTAATAGAGAGAACATGCAATTCACTTGGAATGAGTTTAAAGAAGCTTTCAACTCCAAGTACCTCTCCGAGCATGTCCAAGGAAGGAAGGCTGTGGAATTTGCTGCTCTGAAACAGAGGAGCCTAACTGTGGCTGAATATGAGGCCCAATTCTCTAGACTGGCAAGGTATGCGGCACACCTGGTAGCTACTGAAAGAATGAAAGGCTAAGCGCTTTCTCAACGGCCTTAAGCCACAATACATCAACCAACTAGCACCTCTCGACATCCAGACCTATGCCGAGATGGTGAAGAAAGCTCAGCTGCTGGTAGATGTTACGGACTTCACCGACCGTATCAAAGGGAAGTTCATGATGAAGGAATTGACCTCAGGCCAATCCTCTGCTAGGCCAAAAAATGGCAAGAAGTTTCCCCTCAACCTCACAGAGGGTCCTAGCCAAGAAAGGAAACCCAAGGCAATAGTCCCATACACTCCAGCAAAAAGCAACTGCAAACACTGCGACAAGCCAAGTCATATGGCTGATGAATGCTGAAGGAAGGTCGGCGCATGTCTGTGCTGTGGAAGTCGCGAGCACCGCATCCTCGAGTGCCAGCTACTAAAAGAGAATGAGAGGCGCCCTAATACGCCTAAGAAACAGGGAAGACTGCAAGCCCTACATGAAGAGGAACCCGCTACGGATGGTGGCGTGGTAGAAGGTACTCTACAAGTTTTCTCCATATCAGCATTTGTCTTATTTGATACTAGAGCAACTCATTCATTTATATCTCAACACTTTGCTGAGACCCTAACTGCAAAACCTATATCCATGGGTTGTGAGTTCTCTGTCACAACGCCACTAGGGGAAAAGGGGAAATTGAACAAATACTTTCCATCTGCCGATGTAATGATCACAGACCATAACCTAAAGGTCGACCTGGTGTGTATGCCCATGGAAGGCTATGATGTAATTTTGGGAGCTGACTGGTTGTCCGCTTATGGGGCGAGTGTTGACTGTAAGAAAGGGAAGGTTACCTTTAGTGGCTTTCCTAAATTGGCATTCTCTAGAATCAGACATAAGAGACGGATGTCTCTAATCTCCGCCATAAAAGCTCATAACATGATAAGGAAAGGTTGTATTGCTTTCCTAGCAGTCGTAGTTGTGGAAAAGAAGGGTTCTAAGATAGAAGACATTCACATAGTTCAAGATTACCCTGATGTGTTTCCTGAAGATCTGCCAGGGATTCCCCCGAAACATGATGTCAACTTCTCCATAAAGTTGATCCCTGGAGCTGCCCCGGTATCGTGTCAACCGTACCAGATGTCACCTGCCGAGCTAAAGGAGTTGAAGATGCAACTAATGGAGCTACTAGAAAAGGGGTTCATCAGACCAAGTACTTCCCCATGGGGAGCGCCTGTGATGTTCGTCAAGAAGAAGGATGGATCGATGAGGCTCTGCATCGACTATCGACAACTCAATCAACCCACCATCAAGAACAAGTACCCTTTGCCCAAAGTCGATGAACTGTTCAACCAAATATCTGGAGCTTAATATTTCTCCAAGATCGATCTTCGATCTGGCTATCACCAAATGAGGATCAAGGAGGACGATATCTTCAAGACGGCTTTCAGGAGCAGGTACGAGCACTATGAATTCGTTGTTATGCCTTTTGTGCTAACCAATGCTCCTACAGCCTTTATGCAACTCATGAACAACATATATCGGCCCTACCTCGAAAAGTTCGTGGTCGTCTTTATGGACGACATCCTCATATACTCCAAGACCAAGGAAGAGCATGAAGAACACCTAAATATAGCACTACAAGTCTTGCGAGACAACAAGCTGTATGTAAAGCTAAGCAAGTGCGAATTCTAGATCAAAGAAGTGTCCTTCTTGGGCCATGTCATCTCTAAAGATGACATCTCCGTTGATCCCTCCAAAGTCAAAGCTATACTCAACTGGGAGAGACCAACCAATGTCACAGAAATCAGAAGTTTCTTGGGGCTGGCTGGCTATTACAAGCGGTTCATCAAGGACTTCTCAAAGATCGTCGTTCCTCTCACGCGACTGACATGAAAGGAGAATCCCTACTCCTGGAGTAAAGAGTGTGAGAAAAATTTCCAAACTCTTAAAGACCATCTTACCTCAGCACCTGTTCTCGCTCTGCCAATAGAGGGAGAAGGTTTCTCTGTCTACACCGATGCCTCAGGGATTGGGCTAGGGTATGCACTAATGCAAAAGGAGAAAGTCATCGCCTACTCTTCTCGACAACTGAAGACTCATGAAGTCAACTACCCCATGCATGATCTGGAGTTGGCTGCTGTGGTCTTCGCCTTGAAGATCTAGAGACACTACTTGTATGGAGAGAAATTCACTATCTACTCAAACCATAAAAGTCTGAAGTATTTATTCTCCCAGAAAGAACTCAACATGAGACAGAGAAGATGGCTGGAATACCTCAAAGATTTCGACTTCAACATTCAATACCATCCAGGCAAGGGAAACACCTTGGCTGATACTCTTAGTAGAAAGTCGATGGCGTCTGTTTCAAGTTTAGTCCTTGGCGAGATGCAACTACTGGAACAATTCGCAAGGTTAGACTTAAATATTAAACATAGAGATGATCGAGTCTTGGTTGCCAATATCAAGATTCAATCTGATCTGCTAGAGGAGATCAAAGCTCAACAAGATGATGATCCATTCTTAGTTCGCGTTAAGGAAACTATAGCCGAAAGATCGGACTTTGCAATGATCGAAGATGGAAGGCTTGTCTTTCAAGGAAGGACATGTGTTCCCGACAATGAAGAACTGAAGAGAAGATTAATAGATGAAGATCACAAGACAAAGTACACTATTCATCCTAGAGGTACCAAAATGTATCAAGACATGAAAAGAATGTTTTGGTGGCCGAACATGAAAAGAGAGGTAGTTGAACATGCCGCACACTACCTTACTTGTCAACAAGTAAAAGCGTAACACCTACGCCCTGCTGGTGTACTGAGACCGCTGGATATTTCAGAATGGAAATGGGAAAGCATTGGCATGGACTTCATCATTGGTTTACCCAAGACTCGTGGTGGACTCGACGCCATATAGGTTATTGTAGACCGACTAACCAAATCTGCCCACTTCCTAGCCATAAAGAGTAAGTGGTCGGTAGAGGTACTAGCTGCCTTATATGTCAAGGAGATAGTGAGACTGCACGGAGTTCCATCATCCATAGTCTCAGATCGAGATCCGAGATTCACATCTCATTCTTGGAAAGGACTGCAAGGTGCACTGGGTACTAAACTCAACTTTAGTACCACATTTCATCTACAAACTGATGGGCAAATTGAAAGGACCAACCAAATAGTGGAAGACATGTTGAGAGCTTGCACTATAGACTTCCAAGGATATTGGAACGAGCATCTATCCCTTGTTGAGTTCGCCTAAAACAACAGTTACCAGGCGAGCATCAAGATGGCACCGTTCGAAGCACTCTACGAAAGGAATTGTAGATCTCCTGCATGCTGGAATGAGGTTGGAGAACAACAATGGCTAGGCCTGGACATGGTGCAACGTACCACAAAGGACATTCAGGTGATTAGAGATCGGCTTAAGACTGCTCAGTCTAGACAAAAGAGCTATGCCGACAAAGGAAGGCGAGACTTGGAATTTCAAGTCAGTGATCATGTATTCTTAAAGTTGTCACCTACACGTGGCATCCAAAGATTTGGAGTGAAAGGAAAGCTCAGTCCTAGATTCATCGGTCCTTTTGAGGTACTCGAAAGGATTGGTGAGGTTGCATACTGACTGGCATTGCCACCGGATCATGCATGTGTACACAATGTGTTCCATGTTTCCATGCTCAAGAGGTATGTCTATGACCCTACCCACATCATTCGCCATGAGAAGTTGGTGCTGAACAAGGATGTGACATACGAAGAGAAGCCAGTCAAGATACTGGAACGGAAGGTTCAACAGCTCAGGAACCGTCCCATCCACGTGGATAAAGTCTTATGGAATAACCGCGGAGTGAAAAAAGCCACATGGGAACCGGAAGGAGTCATCAGACGAAACTACCTCAATCTTTTTGATAAGACATTTCCTCCCTTATGATCATATGAATTTGGGGACCAAATTCTTTTTAAGAGGGGGAGGATGAAGCAACCTGGATTTTTGAAAAATAAAATTTAATAATTATAAAAAATAAAAGCAATTAGAAAATCAAATAAAAGGAAATTAAATAAAACCCATTAAAAGAAAAGAATTAATGGGCTTTGTTAAATGGACCCATTAGAAATTAGTGGGCTAAAATAGATATTTTAAAAAGGGGAATAATAGAAAAATATCCAAAATTCGTAACTAAAATATTACTTAAATAAAAAGAGGGTATTTAATGCATTAAAATAAGTGATTTGAGTTGGATTTGGAATCCTAAACCTACCCCAATTGCTTGGCCACAAAATCCCCTCTCTCTCAACCCAATTAGGAGATCTCTTGCTTAAAAAGGGGAGAGGAAAATAGGAAACTCATAATTAAAAGGGAATTAGACTTAAACTAGGAAAGGGAATGGGGAGAAGCTTAAATACTTCTCTAAAACCCTCATGGCTGGCCCTAGCTCGTGCCAAGAGGTTGCTGGACCAGGAGGAGAGGCCAATAGGAGGAGAAATCATGGGGAGAAAGGATCTTTCAAGCTTCTTCCCGAGTTCTTCATCTTCATACCCTAGAAGAAAAAAATGTGAAAGGTAGGCATTCTCACGAGCATAAACTATGGAAAATTATCTGTAGGATATTCCAATCATCATGAACAAAGCCCTTAAATTTCGTATTTTTCCTTCAACCCAATCTTTTGTTCTTAAATTTCAAACTGCAACTTACATGACCTCGAGCCCCCTTCTTAACTCTTGATCTCCATGTATACTAAATCACATGCCATGAAAACGTTACTACAGATACTGATGGAAGTTAGGCTTCTTTTGCCCTTGAAAGCCCTAATTTTCATCAACCTTACTTCGAGAATTAAATCTTTCAATTCTCTTGTACACACATTCATGTTCTTCATGTTTAACTTGGATGGACGATATCGAAACCATGGTTGTCCTCAAATTCCTAATTACTGGGAATACTATCGCATGTCTGGATTCGTTTGCAACTAGTTTCATAATTTTTCACCGCTTGTACCAATAGTTCCTAATTTTTGAACGACTCTATGTCAAAACATGGTAAGTTTGGACCAAGAACCAAGAACATGTCAGATCTCTGTCGGACTCGGGCCAAGGACCTGAGAACGCGACGGGCCGATAGGCCTCTTTCTCAGGCAGATCGCGACATGAATCCCCGTCGCAGTCTGATCACGACAGGACCACCGTCACGACCTGATTGCCTGGTCTAACAGCCCTGTCGCCTTCTTCATACGAACCCGTCGCGATCTGACGGCCTGTTCTGGAGCACCCATCGCGATCCATACAAGGCCCTGTCGCGTTCTTCTCTAAGCCCGTCACGACCGCTACTGGGCTGCGTCGCGATCTCAGTTTTTGGCCTAAAAACCTGATTTGTGCAAGTCTTGACGCTCCACAGTAATCCTCATATCATGTTAACTTACTTAATTATAGAAAAATGAAGTGGTAAGTATTGGTTATATTTTAACTAATAAAAGTCAATCACTTGACCTATCATACCTATGATTTCATGACACTTACACACACATGAACCATCCAAATATGGCTTAATTGGCATGAATATGTTACATAATTTATCAGGTAATTTATGTAATTAAATTGCATCATGCTTAATTATACTTGTGTACGTTTTCTTGCAATGTTTTGGAACACCGATACCGACGCTCCACTGTTCTAGAAATCCTCTAGAACGTCGAGCACTTGTTTCTATAATTACCCTCTTTCTTGACTTGGACGAACTCTCCGTCGGATACTCCTTCTGCCGGACTAGTGAGTCTTTGTTCAAGGCCTCCATAAGTCTCCTCTAGCCATCGATTCCCACATGGTCGACGAGCCGGTTGTACCCCAACACCTATGTGAAGTTCGCTCTCATCTTAAATCACCCCGGACCTCTGGACGGCGTAACATGGCCAGCAGAAAAGTAGTGAATTCCACCTGACTGCCAACACCAAGTGCGTGTGTTGTGCAACTGTTACTATCGCTTGTTTTACTCGACGTGTTACGTGCAATAACCATTAGTTCTCATCTATACTCCACTCTCTCGTCTTTTCACGTTCACTCTGCTCTCTCATCTATTCATCTAGTACTCTTATCTATTTCTTGGCATTCTTTATTGGCCATTGACTGATTGTCTAAAGATAAACAATAGAACCAATGCCAACGTAATGGGGCCCGATCTGGTCCTGGGGAGCGCGCCTGAAAGTGCCATTTGCCCATGGGAGTTAAATGATCAGGATGTCGGCATTACATCCAAGTGCCATACTATCAAGATTAAATCTAAATGACAAATAAAAAGTGTTATATTCTCTCGTTGTCTATTGACAAAAAGTGTTATATTCTCTCGTTGTCTATTGACAAAAAGTGCTATACTATACTCGTGTGCTATTGCTGTATTTTGTGTTATTTGTGTAGCAACCTGAATTTTTAAGAAAAAATAATAATTAAATAAAGAATTAAAACCTAGCTAAATGGATATTTAAATGAAAAGAGTATTAAATAAAACCCATTAAATGGAAAAGAGTAATGGGTTTTGCTTAATGGACCCTCTAGAATTTATTGGGTCAAAATATGAATTTACAAAGGGAGAATAATGAGAAAATACCCTAAATTTGGAGTTTAATTATCTCATAATTGGAAAGGGGTTATTAAAGCAATAAAAGTGGCAATTAGAGTTGGAATTGGATTCCTAAACCTACCCCATATAGTCTAGCACGAATTTAGGTACTATCCTAACCCAATTAGAGATTTGAAAGCAAGAGAGGAAAGGTGGAGTTAGGAAATCTCGTAATTAAGAGGAATTTGAGTAGTAGTAGGAATATGAACTTGTATTTATATAAATACATCTCTTAAACCCTCTTGGCCGACCCTAGCTCGTGCAAAGGGGTTCTTGGACGTGGAGGAGAGGCCAAGGAGGAGGAGAAATCGAGGAGAGGAAGATCCATCAAGCTTCGTCTTTCGTTCTTGAAGTTCTAAGCCCTAGAAGATAAATCGAGTCAAAGGTAGGCATTCTCACGAGCAAAATTAAATTAAACATGTCTATAGGTAGTTCCAATCACCAAGAACAAAAGCCCTCTTGTTTCATAATTTTTCATCGAGCCAATCTTTTGTTCTTGATTTTTAAAGATCTGCAAACATGATAACCCCGAGACATCATGTTTAATTCAAATCTCTATGCATACTTGATCCCACGCTACAAAATTTTTACTGTAGATACTACTTGTTGTTAGGGATCTTTTGCCCGTAAAATCCCTAAATTTCATGGAGCATGTTGATCGAATTTAATCGATCTTTCTCTCTGTGTCATGTTCTGAATAACTTGTTCTTGCTCATGTTCAAACCCTATATGAACCATGTTCTCTCTCTAATTCCGATTTACTGGAAGTACCCTTACATGTCTAGTTTAATTTGCAACTGGTTTCATGATTTTTCGTTGACTATACAATTAGTTATGAATTTCTTAACTACCCTGTGTCGAAAAGGCAAGTTTCTGGACCGCAATCCAAGACTATCTCGTCTATTCATCTAGTGCTCTCATCTACTTCTTGGTACTCTATATTGGTCATTGACTGAATGTCTAAAGATAAACAATATAACCAATGCCTGGCAATATATAAAGGGCCCGATCTGGTCCTGGGATGTGCGCCCGAAAGTGCTAGTGCCCATGGGAGTTAAATGATCAGAGTGTTTGGCATTACACTCAAGTGCTATCTATCTCGACTATCTATATGACAATCAAAACACAAAACGTGGTATACTCTCTCGATGTCTAGAATGACAAACAAGTGCTATACTCGTCGTGCTATTATTATACTTGTGCTAGTTGTGCTATGGCCATCCTGCTATTCGTGCTATACTCGATACTTGGGCTATTTTTGGAAACAATACTCGATCTCGTGCTATTGTGTTATCCTGTTACTTGTTGTGCTATCTCTTGCTATATTTTGACTCTCTTGTACCTACTATCTTTAGATACTCTGCATTAAATGCGTTAATTATTTAAAGCCTGCTTGGGCCTGAGATTTAAGTCCTACTGGGCGTTATCGCTCACCCTACGTTATTTGATGTTGTGTTCTCAGGTGAGACCGAGGATGACACATACACTCACGAGGAAGGGAATGACCAAGAGTGAAGCCAGGAGTACCCTCGAGTCATTATGAGTTGTAGTTAGTTATTTCCTTTTATTGAAATGTAATTGGGCCCTATAGAATGGCTCTGATATTAGTGGTTGTAACTAGACATTTGAAAAGTTATTAATGAGAAAGATTTGCTTTAGTATTATTCAATGTGCAATGGTTTGATGTCTAGTATATGCTCTATACCTTTTTCTTGCAACTGCCTTCGCGCTCCGATATTCCGCATCGGGGCGTGACAGTTTTGTGGTATCAGAGCCTAGGTTATTCTAAGTGTAGGGTGATCTAGGTTGACCAGCCTCGACTAAGAGTCAGTAATCCTACCTATGAGAGATGTGGGTAGAACCATGGGTAATCAGCTAAAATAAACTCACACACGCACAAATTAAACTTTTAATCAGCATTATAACTATCAAACTATTTTGTAGGAACTGAACAACTACAATGACTGCGGAACGTGCCCAGATGAGAGGCATGCAGCAATCCCTCCAGGAACTGACTCGTGCCATACTACAAGCCACCCAGCAAGGCGGTGGTAACTGCGGAGGGAACCAACCAGGTGCAGGCGAGCTGCATCGCAATTTCGGAGGTCTGAACCCGCCTAGGTTCAGTGGGTCTACGGATCCAGATGAAGCGGAGCACTGGCTAAAGGAAACGGAAAGGATCTTCCGTGTAATGCAATGTGCTGACGGAGACAAACTCCTATTAGCGACATTCCAACTGGAGAGGGATGCCCGCGCATGGTGGGAGTCCGTGGAAGCCACCAAGGATAACGACCAATTTACTTGGGCCGAATTTAAAGAAGCTTATAATGCTAAGTACTTCTCTGAACGAGTACAGGAAAAGAAAGCTGCTGAATTCGTTGCTCTTAAACAGCGAAGCCTGACAGTAGCAAAATATGAAGCCCAGTTTTCTAGACTGGCAAAATATGCTACACATCTGATCAACACTGAGAGAATGAAGGCTAAGCGCTTTCTAAATGGCCTTAAGCCTCAGTACATTACTCAACTGGCGCCACTCGATATACAAACTTATGCCGAGATGGTTAAGAAGGCCCAGCTACTAGAAGACGCTACGGACTTCACTGATCGTATCAAGGGGAAGTTCGTAAAGAAAGAAATGACATCGTGACCGGCATCTGCAAAGCCGACCAACGGAAAAAAGCATCCTTTCCACCCAACTGAGGGATCTAGCCAAGATAGGAAACCCAAGGTCTTCATCCCCAACACTCCAGCAAAAGGTAACTACAAGCACTGTGATAAACCTGGTCACACGGCTGATGAGTGCTAGAGAAAAGCCGAAGCGTGTCTGCGCTGCGGAAATCGTGAGCATCGCATACCCGAGTGCCCGATGCTAAAAGAAAATGAGAAGCGCACTGCTATGCCTAAGAAACAGGGCAGGCTGCAAGCCCTGCACAATGAAGAAACCATCGAGGAAGGTGGCGTGGTAGAAGGTACCCTGTAAGTCTTTTCTTTTCCAGCATTTGTGTTATTTGATACTGGACCTACTCATTCATTTATATCTCAACACTTTGCTGACACCCTGACTGCAAAACCTAAAACCATGGGTTGTGAATTCTCTGTCACAACACCCTTGGGGGAGAAGGAGAAACTAAACCAATACTTTCCATATGCCGATGTAAAGATCGGAGACCTTAACCTAAAGGCCGACGTGGTAAGTATGTCCATGGAAGGGTATGATGTCATACTGGGAGCCGACTTGTTGTCCACATATGGGGCAAGCGTCGATTGTAATAAAGGAAGGGTGACCTTTAGTGACTTTCCTAAATTAGCATTCACTGGGATTAGACATAAGAAGCGGATGTCTCTAATCTCCGCCTTAAAAGCCCATAACATGATAAGGAAAGGATGTTTTGCTTTTCTTGCGGCCGTCATAGTCGAAAAGAAGGGTTCAAAAATAGAAGACATCCACATAGTCCAGGACTACCCAGATGTATTCCGAGAAGACTTACCCAGAGTTCCCCCTGAACGTGACGTCAACTTCGCCATTGAGTTGACTCCTGGAGCTGCCCCGGTATCGCGTCAACCGTACCGGATGTCGCCTGCCGAATTGAAAGAACTAAAAGCACAACTGATAAAGCTGCTAGAGAAGGGGTTCATCAGACCAAGTACCTCCCCTTGGGGAGCACCTGTGCTATTCGTCAAGAAGAAGGATGGGTCGATGAGACTATGCATCGACTATCGTCAACTCAACCAATTCACCATCAAGAACAAGTACCCATTGCCTAGGGTTGATGAACTATTCGACCAGATATCTGGAGCCCAATACTTCTCCAAGATCGACCTTCGATCTGGTTATCATCAAATGAGGATCAAGGATGACGATATCTTCAAAACGGCCTTCAGGAGCAGGTATGGACATTACGAATTTGTTGTCATGCCTTTTGGTATAACCAATGCTCCTGCAGCCTTTATGCAACTCATGAACAGCATATATCGGCCATACCTTGACAACTTTTTGGTCGTCTTCATCGACGATATCCTCATATATTCAAGGACCAAGGAAGAACATGAAGAACACCTAAAGACAGCACTACAAGCATTGCGAGACAACCAGCTGTACGCAAAGCTTAGCAAGTGTGAATTCTGGCTCGAAGAAGTGTCTTTCTTGGGCCATGTCATATCAAAGGACGGCATCTCTGTTGATCCCTCCAAAGTCGAAGCTGTACTTAACTGAAAGAGACCAACCAACGTCACCGAGATAAGAAGCTTCCTAGGACTGGCTAGCTACTACAGACGGTTCATCAAGGACTTCTCAAGGATCGTTGTTCCTCTCACGCGTCTGACATGAAAGGAGAATCCATACTCCTGGAGTAAAGAGTGTGAGAAGAGTTTCCAAACTCTCAAAGACTGCCTTACCTCAGCACCTGTTCTCGCTCTGCCAATAGAGGGAAAAGATTTCTCTGTCTACACCGATGCCTCAGGAATCAGGCTCGGATGTGTACTCATTCAAAAGGAGAAGGTCATCGCCTATTCTTCAAGACAACTGAAGACACATGAAGTCAACTACCCTGTACATGATCTCGAGCTGGCTGCTGTGGTCTTCACCTTGAAGATTTGGAGACACTATCTGTGACGGAACGCCTCGGCCAAGCCCGTTAAACCGATAACGCACTTGATCCGAGTCCGCCTCCCGCGAACGGGCCGAAGCCTCGCAAGGGATACCAAACCACAGTCCGTGTAAACATAAAGGAACACACCACATTTCATATATAATTTTTTTCACAATTTACATAGCCATATTCCATTAAAACTGTAAAGGTGTACAAAAGCCTGGGGCATACCCCGAGGTACAACAAAAGAAAGTAAACAACTACAAAGCTACAAGGCTACACTGCTGAGTACTACTCCGCTGGAGGTACTGACCCTGCTCCGCTACGACGCGGCCCAGAACTGGACGTCGGACGGGAAACGTCCTCCTCGCCCTCACCTGTGGGGGTAGGGGTGAGCCTTTCTAGTCACTGGCTCAGTAGGGAACTCCCCCAAAGCCGAACAAACCACAAACCACAGGTACAAAACAGTAAACAGTACCAACAACATATAAAATAACTAAGCAGGTAAGTAAAGCTGTAAAAGTACTCACCGTCTGTCGACTACGAGAAATAACTGTAGTAACTAAACGGCAAACCCAAACAGGTGTACAAGCCAAAGTAGAGACAGCCAACACGAGCCACGTAAATTGGTTCGCGACACCAGAAACTGACTCGGACAACTAACACAGGTCCACCTCTCAGTCTCGCAGCCACGGACGAAAGGTCCAGCTGCCGCTCCACGTAAGAAGGTCAAACAACTGTGGAGACCAACTAAAACACCACAACCTGCAGACCACACGGTCACAGGCCCATGCCTGGCACCTCCAGAGACCCTGGCCTGGGCTCGCTAGAGTGAGGCACTGGAAAAGGACTAGCTGGGGTCCAGTACGTCTACTGGTGTCCGTACCCACAACTACGAGCGCGCTACAAGTGACTAAAAACAACCACAACTGTCACTGTCCCACTATCGTCTTTCCCTCAGCCGGACGTACAACTCTAACACAAGAGTGAGGGTGTCCAGGTCAGACGACACAGACCTCGACGGTACAACACAAGTACCGGGACAAAGCCCCGAGCTAACAGCCTGGCCCACAAAGAACCTGGGGCACCCAACTGGAGAGGTAACCACGGTAGGCGTCGTACTACTCGCCACGTACACAAAACCACGTGCACGTCACACACAAACCACGTGAAACCTCACGTAAACCATAAGTGACCACTGGTCCACTACACGTGAACCTAACTGCCTCGCGTACACAACGCGCAGTCACCGAAGTAAACAACTAACAGCATACCTTGTATGCTAAACACGAGAACCATGTGCACTTAGTGCACCTCGTATAATTCCACGCATGCATTATCGATAAAACACCATAAATAGCCATTTCTGTTCATGTAGGAGTAGGCGGCCACATCGATTGCCGCTTACAGTAAGTAGACGGCAAGGTCCATGGCCGTCAACCTCCTGGCTGAAGATCTTGACGGCAAACGATGTTGACGCCAAGTTCCCCGGCCTTAAACCCTGCAGAAACCCTAATCCGGTCCTGCGGGTTTTCCACTCATTCATATTACAGAAAAACATGTAAATGCTATTCCTCTAGCATGATAGAACCCAATACAACCCAATTATACATGCTTTACACATTAAACTACACAAACCACCCATTATTCCCATTTGGTGCAACTTTATCCATACATGCATTATCACGTTAATTCCGGTGGTTATGATGTGTTTTAATGTTTCTACGGAGCTACCAGGGTTCGTCCCCTACCTCAGAACGAGTTAGAATCTCCTGCAATCCCCGGTTCACGCCGAGCCCTCCGCGAGCTCCTACGCGAATTGCACCACGCCGCGACGTTTCCTCGCGCAATTCGGCGACGCCGCGTGTCCCACGATCGACCAGCCACTCCTCGATACCTGCTAGAACCTTCAGAAACACCAGGGCGCGAAGCTGGGGCAAGAGGGAGAGAGGGTGAGCTGAGAGAGCTGCCCTCGGGTGAACATATAACCTGCTGAACTGACAGGTTGGCGTCAACCCCCTTGTCGCCCACATGCACCGCCAGACTAAACGTCCACAAAAGCTGCCGTCAAGTTCAAGAAATCAACGTCCATAAACATGGACGCCAACAGTCAACGACCACCCCTTGGACGCCAACTCAGACAGAACAGTAGTAGGTCCTATTCCAATTCAGGACCTACCCTGCTCTTCACCTGCTCAAGCCACGCAATCACACCATGCATTCCACACACCCAACTCACACTGGCCTCACAATGGCCGCCACAACCACAATGCACATGATCCGCATGGATCCGAAAAGCACGCGACGTTACACTATCTCTATGGTGAGAAATTCAGTGTCTATTCAGATCATAAAAGTCTAAAGTACCTATTCTCCCAGAAAGAACTCAACATGAGGCAGAGAAGATGGTTAGAATATCTAAAAGACTTCGATTTCAACATCTAGTACGATCCAGGTAAGGGAAATGTCGTGGCTGATGCTCTTAGTAGAAAGCCAATGTCATCTATCTCAAGTCTAGTCCTTGGCGAGATGCAATTACTCGAACAATTCGCGAGGCTAGACTTAAATATTGAACATAGGGATGATCATGTTTTGATTGCCAATCTCAAGATCCAATCCGATCTGCTGGAGGAAATCAAGATGCAACAGGAGAACGATCCATTCTTGGTTCGTGTCAAGGAAACCTTAGCGGACAGACGAGATTTTGCCATGACTGAAGATGGAAGGTTAGTATTCCAAGGGAGAACTTGTGTCCCAGACAACGAAGCCCTAAAAAGGAAACTAATGGATGAAGCTCATCAAACTAAGTACACTATTCATCCAGGAGGTACCAAAATGTATCAAGACATGAAAAGAACATTTTGGTGGCCGAATATGAAGAGGGAGGTAGCCGAGCATGTAGCTCATTGCCTCACATGTCAACAAGTGAAGGCAGAACATATGCGCCCTGTCGGTGTACTCAGACCACTAGATATCCCAGAATGGAAGTGGGAAAGCATTGGCATGGACTTCATCATGGGTTTACCCAGAACTCGTGGTGGACTTGACGCCATATGGGTCATCATTGACCGATTGACCAAATCTGCGCACTTCTTACCCATAAAGAGTACATGGTCTGTGGAGGTGCTAGCTGCATTATATGTCAAGGAGATCGTGCGGTTGCATGGTATTCTGTCATCTATTATCTCAGATCGAGATCCAAGGTTCACCTCTCATTTTTGGAAAGGTCTGCAAACTGCCCTAGGTACGAAGCTAAATTTTAGTACTGCCTTTCACCCGCAAACTGATGGGCAAACTGAGAGGACAAATCAAATTGTAGAAGACATGTTAAGAGCATGGATTATAGATTTCAATGGTCATTGGAATGAACACTTACCCTTGATTGAGTTCGCCTATAACAACAGTTACCAGGCGAGTATTAAAATGGCACCATTTGAAGCACTTTATGGCAGGAATTGTAGATCTCCTGTGTGCTGGAATGAAGTGGGAGAACAACAATGGTTAGGACCTGACATGGTACAAAGTACAACCCGAGATATACAAATGATACGAGATTGACTCAAGATTGCTCAGTCTAGACAGAAGAGCTATGCTGATAAGAGAAGACGGGACCTGAAATTTCAAATAGGAGATCATGTGTTGTTGAAGGTATCTCCTACCCGTGGTATTCAAAGATTCGGAGTGAAAGGAAAACTTAGTTCAAGATTCATTGGTCCTTTCGAAGTACTTGAAAGGATTGGTGAAGTTGCTTATAGACTAGCCTTGCCGCCAAATTTGGCAAGTGTGCACAATGTCTTCCATGTCTCCATGCTTAGAAAGTATGTGTACGATCCTACACATGTCATTCGCCATGATGATCTAGTGTTAAACAAGGACATGATGTATGAAGAGAAACCGATCAAGATATTGGACCGAAAGGTACAAGAACTCAGAAATCGTCCCATTCACGTGGCGAAGGTCTTATGGAATAACCGCGGAGTGAAAGAAGCCACATGGGAACCAGAAGGAATTATCAGACGCAACTACCCGGATCTATTCGGTAAGCCATTCTCTCCTGTAAGGTCATATGAATTTGGGGACCAAATTCTTTTAAGAGGGGGAGGATGTAGCAACCTGAATTTTTTTTTATAAAAAAAATAAATTAAATAAAGAATTAAAACCTAGCTAAATGGATATTTAAATGAAAAGAGCATTAAATAAAACCCATTAAATGGAAAAGAGTAATGGGCTTTGCTTAATGGACCCTCTAGAATTTATTGGGTCAAAATATGAACTTACAAAGGGAGAATAATGAGAAAATACCCTAAATTCAGAGTTTAATTATCTCATAATTGGAAAGGGGTTATTAAAGTAATAAAAGTGACAATTAGAGTTGGAATTGGATTCCTAAACCTACCCCATATAGTCTAGCACGAATTTAGGTACTATCCTAACTCAATTAGAGATTTGAAAGCAAGAGAGGAAAGGTGGAGTTAGGAAATCTCGTAATTAAGATGAATTTGAGTAGTAGTAGGAATAGGAACTTGTATTTATATAAATACATCTCTTAAACGCTCTTGGCCGACCCTAGCTCGTGCAAAGGGGTTCTTGGACGTGGAGGAGAGGCCAAGGAGGAGGAGAAATCGAGGAGAGGAAGATCCATCAAGCTTCTTCCTTCGTTCTTGGAGTTCTAAGCCCTAGAAGATAAATCGAGTCAAAGGTAGGCATTCCACGAGCAAAATTAAATTAAACTCGTCTATAGGTAGTTCCAATCACCAGGAACGAAAGCTCTCTTGTTTCATAATTTTTCATCGAGCCAATCTTTTGTTCTTGATTTTTGAAGATCTGCAAACATGATAACCCCGAGACATCATGTTTAATTCAAATCTCTATGCATACTTGATCCCATGCTACGAAATTTTTACTGTAGATACTACTTGTTGTTAGGGATCTTTTGCCCCTAAAAGCCCTAAATTTCATGGAGCATGTTGATCGAATTTAATCGATCTTTCTCTCTGTGTCATGTTCTGAATAACTTGTTCTTGCTCATGTTCAAACCCTATATGAACCATGTTCTCTCTCTAATTCTGATTTACTGGAAGTACCCTTACATGTCTAGTTTAATTTGCAACTAGTTTCATGTTTTTTCGTTGACTATACATTTAGTTATGATTTTCTGAACTACCCTGTGTCGAAAAGGCAAGTTTTTGGACCGCAATCCAAGACAGATCAGAACTCTGTCAGGCTCTGGCGCAGACCCTGTGAACGCGACGGCCCGATAGGCCGCATTCACAAGGGCCATCGCGATAGAGCGCTCTGTCGCGATCTGATAGCGACAGTTCCCATCGTCGCGTTCTAAGAACCGTCGCGACCACCATCTTGTCGCGTTCTGAACGCGACAGTACCCTACGTCGCGTTTTGGCCGCCTGAACAGACAGCCCTGTCGCGACCCTTTGTAGGCCCTGTCGCTACCTGCCCTGCCCCTGTCGCAATCCTTACTGGCCTCTATCGCCTTCACAAGATTTTGATGAAAACCCATAAAACATTTATTTCTGTCGCTTTCTAAATAATTCTTACACCTTTTTACAGTGATACCCCCAGTAAAAACTTGTTTTATAAATGGAGCTACATTGAATGATTTAAAATACATATTCACAACTTATTTCTAGCTATGATTTCTCTTACAAATGCACACACATGAACCATCCATATATGGCTGAAATCTGGCATAAAATATCTCATAATGTATCTGGTAATTTATTACAATAAAGTATATTAATTTCCCTATTTTAAAGGACTTGTATTCGTTTCTTGAGTTGTTTATATACCGATATCGACGCTCCACTGTTCTAGAATTCCTCTAGAACGTCAAGCACCTGTTTTTACATACACACTTTACTTGGCTTGTGGTGAACTCTCCGTCGGATATTCCTTTCGCCGGACTAGTGAACCCTTGCACAAGGCCTCCGTAAGTCTCCTCTGATCATGGATTCCCACATGGTCAACGAGCCGGTTGTACCCTAACACCCATTACACCTTTAGGGATCGATATGATCCAAACGGCTATTAGAAGTTCGCTCTTACCTTGAATCATGTCGGACCTCTGGACTTGTGCATAGCATGGCCAGCGGAAAGATCGTGAGTTCCACCTGACTGCCAACACCAAGTGCGTGTGTTGTGCAACTGTTACTATCGCCTGTTTACTCGTCGCATTACGTGCAATTACCACTTGCTCTCATCTATACTCTACTCGCTCGTCTATTCACATTCACTCTACTATCTCGTCTATTCATCTAGTGCTCTCATCTACTTCTGGGTACTCTATATTGGCCATTGACTGATTGTCTAAAGATAAACAATATAACCAATGCCTGGCAATATATAAAGGGTCCGATCTGGTCCTGGGATGTGCGCCCGAAAGTGCTAGTGCCCATGGGAGTTAAATGATCAGAGTGTTTGGCATTACACTCAAGTGCTATCTATCTCGACTATCTATATGACAATCAAAACACAAAACGTGGTATACTCTCTCGATGTCTAGAATGACAAACAAGTGCTATACTCGTCGTGCTATTATTATACTTGTGCTAGTTGTGCTATGGCCATCCTGCTATTCGTGCTATACTCGATACTTGGGCTATTTTTGGAAACAATACTCGATCTCGTGCTATTGTGCTATCCTGTTACTTGTTGTGCTATCTCTTGCTATATTTTGACTCTCTTATACCTACTATCTTTAGATAATCTGCCATTAAATGCGTTAATTATTTAAAGCCTGCTTGAGCCTGAGATTTAAGTCCTACTGGGCGTTATCGCTCACCCTACGTTATTTGATGTTGTGTTCTCAGGTGAAACCGAGGATGACACATACACTCACGAGGAAGGGAATGACCTAGAGTGAAGCCAGGAGTACCCTCGAGTCATTATTAGTTGTAGTTAGTTATTTCCTTTTATTGAAATGTAATTGGGCCCTATAGAATGGCTCTGATATTAGTGGTTGTAACTAGACATTTGAAAAGTTATTAATGAGAAAGATTTGCTTCAGTATTATTCAATGTGCAATGGTTTGATGTCTAGTATACTCTCTATACCTTTTTCTTGCAACTGCCTTCGCGCTTCGATATTCCGCGTCGGGGCATGACAATTTGTGCTATGGCCCTCTTGCTATTTTGTGCTATACTCGACTCTCGTGCTATATTTGGAAACCTGTGCTATTTCGCTCACATGCTATCATGTTATCTCTCACTTTACTTGACTCTCTCGCTCTATCATTAGTTACTCTACCTTTAATACATTAATCATTTAAAGCCTGCTTGACTATTGAGATTTAAGTCCTACTGGGCGTTATCGCTCACCCTGCGTTATTTGTCGTTGTGTTCTCAGGTGAAACCGAGGATAATACATACACTCAAGAGGATGGGAACGAACATGAGTGACGTCACGAGTACCCTAGCGTTCAGTACTATGTTAGAGTCTTAATCAGACTTTTGCTCTATTTCAATGCAATTGGGCCCTATAGAATGGCTATGATATTAGTGGTTGTAACTAGACATTTCGAAAGTTATTAATGAAAGGTATTCTCTTTAGTATTATTCATTGTGCAATGGTTTGATATCTAGTACTTGCTTTGCACCCGTTTACTTGCAATTACCTCACGTTCCGATATTCCGCGTTGGGGCGTGACACTTTCCTGCCAACTTCCAACACTGGGTGCCGCCGTGTGCCCTTCCACAGTGAGGACACGCCTTCTTGTCTCTAGGCCTAAAGCTGGGGGACTGCAGTGTAACCGCCTGCTGACTCGATGCCGCTGGACACTGAGGTGACTGGTATATGGCCTTCTTGTTGTCCTACCTCTGGAAAGGTGGTGCAGACCTCTTCTGCGCTACATTCTTCTCTTCCAGATACTGGTCCATCTCGCTCTCCTCCCTGCATGCTGCGCTGAGAGACTCGTCTAGAGTGCAGTGGTCAAAAGCCACAAGCCTCGACCTCAGTGATGGTTTGAGACCCATCACAAATTTCTTAGCCTTTCTGCGCTTATCAGCAAGTATATGAGAAGCATACTTAGAGATCTCGGCAAACCTAGCCTCATACTCCAAGACCATCATGGAGCCCTGAGTAAGAGAAAGAAACTCCTGCTCCATCTTGTCCTGGATGTGCTCAGGGTTGAACTTGGCCCGAAAAAGCCTTGTGAACTCGGCCCAAGTTACTTCTATGGCACCATCCTCATATCTGGTGCGAAGTATGGAGGCCCACCAAACATCGGCTCTCTCCTGAAGCATGCAGGTGGCCAGGCTAACTTTATCCTCCTCAGCACACCTGATGGCTCAGAATATCTTCTCAACCTCCCTCATCCAGCTCTCCGCTAAGAGTGGCTAACTCTCCCCCTTAAAAGAAGGCAGAGTCATCCTCTTGAACCTCTCCATGATGGAAGGACCACCATGGCCATGCTCTTATGGAATTGGAGCTGGGAATTGGAGCTGGAGCTGGAGCCGGAGCCTGAGCCTACAGCTGAGCCTGCAGTGCCGCCTGAGTCTATACCTGGGTCTGCATTGCCTGAACCAAGCCTTGCATGAACACGCCGTAGTCCATAGGTGGTGGTGGAGGAAGTACTGTAGGACCCTGGGGTGCTGGGGCCTGCTGCTCACCCCTCTCCTCACGCCTATGCTCATCCTCCCTAGCCTGAGCACCATGCCTACCACGGCTCGCCATAGCCTGAAAAACAATTTAATCTAGTTAGAATCTATGTTATTTAGTCCTAACCATTTTCTTATCTATCCTTAATCCATTATTAGATATTTTCCACATATATGGACTAATTCTATAAAGACTTTGCAATATCGTGAAGATGATGGTATATTCATGTACTATCTCAACCTGTTTCTCTGATACCAATCTTTGTAACGACCCTCCTTATACCAGTACGATTATACCAATCCACATCGATATAAAGGGCGTCATTATAGTGGGACATTTACCCAACACAACACAATAGACTGAGATGTACATAAATAACAAAAGAGTACAGCGGAAATAAAAGAAATCTTATTCCATCATCATTCACATAATTCCACAGTCTATATAGCAAATGAAAGAAATAACAACTGTCCACATTATTACAAGTCCATATGAATAACATTGTTTACATTGTTCACATACTATGATAAGAAAAGTGTAACTATGAAGCAATCTTCCACAAGTAGCTACTCCTCGTGCTCAGAATCGCTCCTCACTATATCCTCCTCAAGTACGGGGACACCTGTCTCACCTGTATGTTAAAGCAAGTATGAGTCTTCTAAAAGAGAAAGACTCAGCAAGCAATCTAAGGAACATCCTTACACACATCACACACATGTGCTAGTCTTTTAAACAATAAGGGAAAATACATGGTACATGTTTCATGACAATTAAGCATAAATAACCTACACATGCTTTCTACATATAACATGTAACATGATTCATATTGCTAAACTCAATTCACATCATTCATATTTCTAAACAAATAGATCATGAAAATTTACACAAGATAGCTAATAATCCTAGCATGACCTCTAATCATTTTCACATGATTTTATAACACATTTCCACATGTTTAGCTTGCTGTTTTAACATAATTAATTCACATTCACATGGTTTCACATACTATCACATGTTCACATTTCACATATTCACATTTTTCACACTTTTACACTTAATTTGCTGTAACACATTGTCCGAACCACCATAAGGAACGACACACATTCACATAACACATGCCCATCACCTAGGCAATATAGTGACGAATCTTGGTAACTGTGTAGAACCGAGAGAAGGCCTCTCCACCCTAACCAGTGGTACTTATCCACCTCTAGGACTTCATCCTAATGCCCATAGGATATCACATACACAATAAGCCTTCCCATAGGGACTTTACTACAGTACGGCTACACAGCCTTCAATGGTAGCAGTGTCAATGTCGACACAGTTTACAAATTATCCATCATGCCCTGACGCGGAATATTGGAATGTGAGGTAGTTGCATGTAAACGGATACAGAGCGTATAATAGACATCAACCATTAGACAAGAATAAATACTAAATCAAATACATCTCACTGATAATTCCTCAAATGTCTCTTACAGCCACTAATATCAGAGCCATTCTATAGGGCCTAATTACATCGAATAAAAGTAAAAGACTAAACTAAGACTCCAACATAATACTAAGATGCCAGGGTACTCTTGACTTCACTCTTGGTCATTTCTGTCCTCTTGAGTGTACGTATCTTCCTCGGTCTTACCTGAGAACACATAACAATAACGCAAGGTGAGCGATAACGCCCAGTAGGACTTAAATCTCATGATCAGGCATACTTTAAATGATTAATGTATTAAATGGCAGAGTAACTAAAAATAGAGTGAGAGAGTCAAGTAACGTAAGAGATAGCACGATAACATGTGATTGAAATAGCACAAGTTTCCAAATATAGCACAAGTGTCGAGCATAGCACAAGAGCAGGATGGCCATAACACAATAGCACAGTATATTTCACGATATCACAACGAGTCGAGTATATAGCATAGCACTTTGATTGTCATATAGATAGTCGAGATAGATAGCACTTGAGTGTAATGTCAAACACTCTGGTCAATTAACTCCCGCAGGCAAATAGCACTTTTGGGTGCACCTCCCAGGACCAAACCAGGCCCTTTTATATTGCCAAGCATTAGTTATATTGTTTATCTTTAGACAATCAGTCAAATGGTCAATAGAGAGTACCAAGAAATAGATGAGAGTACTAGATGACTAGACGAGTGTATAGAGAACGTGAATAGATGAGCGAGTGGTGTATAGACGAGAGTTATAGGTCATTGCACATGAAACGACGAGTAAACAACCGATAGTAACAGTTGCACAACACACGCAATTGGCGTTGGCAGTCAGGTGGAATCCACTACCCTTCCACTGGCCATGTTATGCACAAGTCCAGAGGTCCAGCGTGGTTCAAGATAAGAGTTAGAGATCATACTAAGGTCGTTTGGATCTTATTGATCCCTAGAGGGTATCATAGGTGTTAGGGTACAACCAGCTCATCGGCCATGTGGAGATCCATGGATAGAGGAGTCTTACGGAGGCCTTGAACAAGGATTCACTAGTTTGGCAGAAGGAATATCCGACAGAGAGTTTGTCAAGTCTAGAGAAAGTGTATATATAGAAACAAGTGCTCGACGTTCCAGAAGAATTCTAGAATAGTGGAGCGTCGGTAACGGTATTCCCAAAACAACGCGAGAAATGAAGACAAGTCCATTTAAAATAGGGCAATTTAAATACATTATTAAAATAAATTATCAGATATATTATGAAATATTTTCATGTCAAGTCAAGTCATATTGGATGGTTACAAGTATGTCATGTGACAAAGAAAACATAGATATGAAAAGATCATGTGAATGACTCTTAAATTAACAATTTCATAGCCACGTTTAACAACTTCGATTATTGTAGAAAGTCATGATTAGCAAAAATACAGGGTTTTCCTGCAAAGTTACAGATCACGACGAACCAATGTAAGGATCACGACAGGGTATGTACAGAACGCGACAGGGTCAATCAAGGGTCGCGACGGGTCGGTCAGGACAGGGAGCTAGAACGCAACGCCAGTGCCTGTCGCGTTCATAACGATCAGCCCTGAGAATGCGGCCTATCGGGCCGTCGCATTCTCAGGTCCTGCGCCTGAGTCTGAGTGAGAAAAGGACCATGCCTTGGATTGCGGTCCATGTTTCCATATTTTTATATAGGGTCATTCAAAAATTAAGATGTAGTAACCTGGATTTTTTGAAAAATAAAAATTTAATAATATAAAAAGAAAACTAATTAAATTTTATTAGAAAATCAAATAAAAGAAAATAAATTACATAGGAAATTAATGGAAAGAGAATTTACTAAAACCCATTAAAAGAAAAGAAGTGGTGGACTTTATTAAATGGACCCATTGGAATTTAGTGGGCCAAATTAGATTTATAAAAAAGAGAATAATGGGAAATTACTCTAAATTCGTAACTAAAATGTTACGTAAATAAAAAGAGGGTATTTAATACATTAAAATAAATGGTTTGAGTTAGATTTGGAATCTTAACCCTACCCCAATTGCTTGGCCACGAAATCCTTTCTCTCTCAACCCAATTAGGAGATCTCTTGCTTAAAAAAGGGAGAAGAAAATAGGAAACTCAGAATTAAATGGGAATTAGACTTAAACTAGGAAATGGAATTAGGGGGAGCTTAAATACTTCTCTAAAACCCTCGTGGCCGGCCCTAGCTCGTGCCAAGAGGTTTTTGGACTAGAAGGAGAGGCCAAGAGGAGGAGAAATTATGGAGAGGAAGATCTATCAAAACTTCTTCTCGAGTTCTTCATCTTCAAACCTTAGAAAAGGAAAAACGTGAAAGGTAGGCATTCTCACGAGCAAAAATCCTAAACTTTTGTCTGTAGGTTGTCCCAATCATATGGAACTATGCCTTTTGATTTCATATTTTTCCATCAATACAATCTTTTGTTCTTGAATTTCTAAGTTCTGCAGTTTACATGACCTCGAGCTCTCTTCATAATTCTTGTTCTCCATGTACACTTGATATCTTGTCACAACAATTTTATTGGAGATACTGATGGCTGTTAGGGATCTTTTGCCCCTAAAAGGCCTTATTTACATCAACTCTATCTTGCGAATAAATTATTGCATCCCCACTATTCGCAATTATTATCTTTCATGTTTGACTTGATTGAGACCTGTCAAAAATGTATCCGTTTTCGAATTCCTATTTACTGTAAGTTCTCACGCATGTTTAGATCAACTTGCAACTTGTTTCATGATTTTTCATTGCTTGTACAATTAGTTCTATATTTTTGAATCCCCGTAATCCAAGACATGTCTGACCCCCTATCGGACTCAGGTGCAGGCCCTGTGAATGCGACGGACCGATAGGCCGCATTCTGAGGTCTTGTTGTGACAGCATTAACCGTCACATTCTGAACACGACGGACACTACCATCACGATCCGTGCGCCTGTCCTGACCGACCTGTCAGGACCTGTACAAGACCCCGTCACGATCTCAGTTGACCCTGTCGCGACCCTCATTAGGATGCGTCACGATCCGATTTTTTGCAGGAAAACCCAACCTTCTGCAAGTCTCGTTGTTCTTTAGCTATTCCCATATCTTGTTAACTGCTTTAGATACTGAAAAAAATGAAGTTGTAAGTATTGGTTATATTTTAACTAATAAAAGTCAATCACTTGACCTATCATATCTATGATTTCATGACACTTACACACACTCTGAATCATCCAATTGTGGCTTAATTTGGCATGAAATTATTTAATATGTCTGGTAATTTATGTAACTAAATTGCCATCATTAATAAGATTTGTCTTCGCTTCTCGCGATGTTTTGTAACACTGATACCGAAGCTCCACTGTCCTAGAATTTCTCTAGAACGTCGAGCACTTGTTTCAATACACACTCTCTTGACTTGGACGAACTCTACGTCGGATATTCCTTCTGCCGGACTAGTGAGTCTTTGTTCAAGGCCTCCGTAAGTCTCCTCTGTCCATGGATTCCCACATGGTCGATGAGCCGGTTGTACCCTAACACCCATGATACCCTTTAGGGATCAATATGATCCAAACGGCTATTAGAAGTTCGCTCTTATCTTGAATCACGCCGGACCTCTGGACCTGTGTATAACATGGCCAACGGAAAGGTAGTGAGTTCCACCTAACTACCGACACCAAGTGCGCGTGTCGTGCAACTGTTACTATCACCTGTTTACTCGACGCGTTACGTGCAATGTCCCCTAGCTCTCATCTCTACTTTACTCGCTCATCTATTCACGTTCTCTCTACTATCTCATCTATTCATCTAGTGCTCTCATCTATTTCTTGGTACTCTATATTGGCCATTGACTGATTGTCTAAAGATAAACAATATAACCAATGCCTGACAATATATAAAGGGCCCGATCTGGTCCTGAGATGTGCGCCTAAAAGTGCTAGTGCCCATGGGAGTTAAATGATCAGAGTGTTTGGCATTACACTCGAGTGCTATCTATCTCGACTATCTAAATGACAATAAAAAGGTTCTATGTTCTCTCGTTGTCTATGGAAAAAAGTGCTATACTATACCCATTGTGCTATTGCTATACTTTGTGCTATTGTGCTATGGCCATTTTGCTATTTTGTGCTAAACTCGACTCTCGTGCTATATTTGGAAAGTTGTGCTATTCGTTCACGTGCTATCCTGTTATTTATTACTTCACTCTCTCGCTCTATCATTAGTTACTCTGCCTTTATTACATTAATCATTTAAAGCCTGCTTGACTATTGAGATTTAAGTCCTACTAGGCGTTATCGCTCACCCTGCATTATTTGTGGTTGTGTTCTCAAGAGAGACCGAGGATGAACTATACACTCAAGAGGACGGGAACGACCAGGAGTGATGTCCAGAGTACCCTAGCGTCCTAGAGTTATGTTAGAGTCTTAGTTTAGTCTTTTACTCTTATTTCAATGTCATTGGGCCCTATAGATTGGCTCTGATATTAGTGGTTGTAACTAGACATTGGAAAGTTATTAATGAGAAAAATTTTCTTAAGTATTATTCATTGTGCAATGGTTTTATGTCTAGTACTCGCTCTATATCCGTTTACTTGCAACTGCCTCGCGTTCCGATATTCCGCGTCGGGGCGTGACATAAGAACTCGATGCACAGTTGATAAAAAATTGCAAAATCACCTACAAACTAATCTAGACATGCGAGGGTATACATAATAAATAGGAATTCATAAATCATCAAGGTCTGGACAGGTTTTAAACATAAACATGCTCGATGAGCACATAATAGTGTACAATGTAGGTAAATGATTTAATTCCAGCAGGATACTAGATGAAAATTGGGGATTTCAGGGGCAAACGATGCCTAACAACCATCAGTATCTCCAGTTAAAATTTCATAGCATGGGATCAAGAGTACATGGAGATCTAGATTTAACATGATGGTTCGGGGTCAAGGTGATTGCGAATCTTCAAAAATAAAGAACAAAATATTGGCTCAATGAAAAATAGAGCAACAAGAGGGCTTCTGTTCCTGATGTTTGGAACAACCTATAGACAAAATTAATCGAGTTTAGCTGGTGAGAATGCCTACCTTTGAGTTGTTTTGTCTCCTAGGGCTTAGAACTTGAAGAACAAAAGTTAGGGCTTGAGCAATTCTTCTCCCCGCGAATTCTCCCTTTCCTTGGCCTCTTCTCCACACCCAGTAACCCTCAGCCACACATTAGGGCCGGCCATGGAGAGATTGGGGACTATTTAAGCTCCCTTGATTTCCATTTCCTATTATGACTCTAATTCCCCTTAATTTCGATATTTCCTAATTTCTCTCAACCTTCCCAGCTTGCCAACTCCTAATTGGGTTAGGTTGGGATGCAATCTCATGCCTAGCCAATTTGGGTAGGGTTAGGAGTCCAATCCCAACACAAAATAGCTATTTATTGATTTATTAGCCCCTTTTCTTCTTAGAAAATATTAAAGATACGAATTTAAGGTATTTTCCTATTATTCCTCTTTTAAAAAATCCTTATTTTGACCCAATAAATTTTATATGTCCCATTTAACAAAGCCCATCACTTCTTTTCGTTTAATGAGTTTTATTTAATTCCATTTTCTTTAATTTTACAATTGATTAATTATTATTATTAAATTTTTATTTATTGAAAAATCGGGTTACTACATCCTCCCCCTCTTAAGAGAATTTGGTCCCAAATTCATGTGACCATAATGGAAAGAATGTCTTACCGAAAAGATCTGGATAGTTTCGCCTGATGATTCCTTCAGGTTCCCATGTGTCTTCTTCCATTCCACGATTATTCCACAGAACTTTAACCACATGAATGGGACGATTCTTGAGTTGCTACACTTTTTGTTCTAGTATCTTGACTGGCTTCTCTTCATAAGTCATGTCCTTGTTCAGCACCAACTTTTCATGGCGAATGATGTAGGTAGGATCGTACACATATTTCCTAAGCATAGAGACATGGAACACATTGTGTACGTATGCCAAATTCAGTGGCAAACGGTAAGCAACCTCACCAACCCTTTGGAGCACTTCAAAAGGGCCGATGAATCTAGGATACCACGAGTAGGTGATACCTTTAAGAGTACATGGTCTCCCACTTGAAATTCTACATCTCTCCTTCTCTTATCTGCATAACTCTTTTGTATGGACTGAGCGATCTTGAGCAGATCTCTAATCACCTGAATATCTCTGGTTGTATTTTGTATCATGTTCGGGCCTAGCCATTGCTGTTCTCCAACCTCATTCTAACATGCAGGAGATCTACAGTTTCTACCATAAAGTGCTTCGAATGGTGCCATTTTAATACTCGCCTGGTAGTTGTTGTTGTATACGAACTCGATCAAGGATAAGTGCTCATTCTAGTAGCCTTGGAAATCTATGGCGCAAGCTCTTAACATATCTTCTACAATCTGGTTGGTTCTCTCAGTCTTCCCATCAGTCTGTGGGTGAAATGTGGTACTAAAATTGAGCTTAGTACCAAGTGCAGCTTGTAGTCCCTTCTAGAAGTGAGAGGTGAATCTCGGATCTCGATCCAAGACAATGGATGATGGCACTCCATGTAGTCTTCAGTTGTCTTGAAGAATAGGCAATGACTTTGTAAGGCCCTCGAATTTCGTTGCATTATTTTATTTCGTGTAAATAATTCATAATTGTGTATGCATAGATGTACATATCTACGTATGTATTAACTAGTTATACTTAAGTGTGCATGTGTATAATTAGTTGTAAATAATGTATGAATGACATGTTGGTAGTGTGTACATGATAGTACATATGTATGGCATGTAAATATGTATAAGTTAAGCATGATTTCTGCATATTTTGAGTTCTGGCTGAAGGGCCAAGTTGGCGTCAACATGGATGGACGCCCATGCTGATCCAGCGTCCACATCGATGGACGCCAATACTTAAGCCAACGTCCATGGACGTGGATGTTAAGATTTCTGACCTACATGAGCTGCACACCCCGAAATCTGGGAAGAAGGAAGCTCAGCCATTGGGGAGCTGTCCCCAACGGCTCTGAGCCTTTCCCATCACCCCTGCGTGAAAGGAGAGTCCCCTCTCCTATAAACCAAGCTCCTTCTGCACCAGAAAAAGCTCTCTTTGGCTCTTTGCAAAGAGGAGAGAAAACCCCAGCAAGCTGTGGGGAAGACTGGACTTTGGAGGCTTCAATTCGACGATTTGGAGCTTCAACCGGCGTTCTATTGCAACTGGAGGCTAGAGGGGACCAAGGAGAAGGCTTCCCCGCCACTGGTTTAGCTTCTGCATCGACCTAGAACCCGGAGGAGGGATTTTGTGGAGGCTTCTTGGGACTGCCCAAGGAGGGCTTCACCGCCATTTTAATCCCTTTGAAGATTTGTATAGAGGCAAGTAACACTTACACTTCGTCCATGTAGAGGTCTAGTAGGGTTTTATGATTTTTACATATTTTTCCTCGTGTCCTGGATCCCCCATTCTCCCTGTTATTTGGAGCTCGGTCTGTGTTCCTACACAGACAGGAACTTGGCGTCAATGCCTTGACGCCAAGATCTCCAGTATGCCTCCAGCGATCTTGCCGTCCAACTCCTGAGCGGCCAGACACTACCGCCAAGTTCTTCAGTGCAGAACAGTAAACTGTTCTGCCTTAAATAAGTAATTTCCGGACCTTGACACATGAGGATATAGTGTAATTTTTATATGTTATGTAAAATATCTAATGTGATGTGTGTGGAAACTTTTGTGATTTTCTGTGGATGGCTTAAATTATTAGATTTATTGAAATACATGTTGGAGAAAATGGATTATGCATGTTCACCTACTGTCTACATGATTGCTGAGGAATTAAATGCCCTAGATTTTCTATATCATGTGTATATGTGTCAGTCCATACCCTATAAATTTGAGAATTTGTTCATGTTCATATAATTTACTATAATTTCTGCAATGAAATTAGAAAACATGTGTAGGTCGTGTAAAAATTTCCAGTAAATTATGTACTGTGTAATAAACCCAGGAAAATTTCCCGTGGTGTTGTGTAGGCTGGGTTCAAAATTATGATCTGTTAAACTCAATTTTTATGTTATGCACCATGATAAATTGAATTCTGAATGATATAAGAATTGATGTTAAATTTTCTGTAATTACATTATCAGTCAGAAAAATCTGGAAATTTGCATGTGTGGTCATAAACCTGTAATCAGCATGTGGTTAAATTTTTAGGCTAATTGGACAATTATATGATGCAATATGAATTTCCCATGCGAAATTATGTGAATAATGCATGTTTTTGTGAAAGAGATTTAAATTGTGTGTAACCTGATTAATGCAAGATACTGAATGTGAAATCTCTGTCATCTGTAGTACCATGTTAGGAAAAATAGAGCCACATGTGTGAATTATAAAATGAAAGGATGTGTGAGCGTCATGTGTAAAAATGTGTGCAAAAATCGGTATGTGTAAAATTGTGCCAAGAATGACACTGCTTCCATAGAGGGAAGTGGAACCGTATCATGGAAAAGTCCCCATGAGAAGGTTCAATGTGTTGTGATCCTAAGGGCATTAGGATGAAATCCTGGAGGTGGACAAGTACCACTGGTTAGGGTGGAGACTTGTTCTTCCGGTCTGCACAGTCCAAGAGTCGTCACTATATTGCCTAGGTGGCATCTATGTGTATGTGATGTGATGTGTCCTTCTTATGGTGGTTTGGACTATGTGTCACGGCACTAAAGTGTAAAATGTGAAATGTGAAATGTGATTGTGATCATGTGCAAATTGTGTAGTGTGAACATGTGTAAATGTGCAATGTGTAAAAAGTGAACTATGTGAATAAGAAATTGTGTAAATTGTGAAACCAAAATGTGAGATTGAGAGATGAGAATCCATGACTTGATAAATCTGGAATCATGCTAAAACAGCAAACTACATGTGTTTAGGATCATGTTTTATAGGTGTACAATGTGTAGAATCCATGATAGGGACAATTCTTAATTGTGTGTAGACCATTCCATATGAAATTGCTCTCATGTTGTGTTTTAAATGATAATGTAGCTCTCATGTGTTAGGTTGTGATTGTTAATCCACGTTAAAACAGCAAGCTTAAAGTACATAAAATGGTCATGTGCATGTATAAGTATGTGTAGAATTCATGTTAGGTATATTCCCTTTTATGTATGCAAGAAAATCATGCTTAATTGCTTTCATGTTTTAGTTTAATTGGAAGTATAGCTTTCAGGTGTTGGAATGACTAGAGAGCATGTGATAGGAGATTTTAATTTGAAAAAAAAAAATCTAAAAGCACGAACCATCTGTTTAATTGTAGAACCATCATGATAGGTTGTAAGATTTCAATATTAAGCATGCCCCATGTTATGTCTTGTAAATTTGTATGTAAAACCTATTGTGATATGTGCATGTACGTTATGTGTAGTGTTATTTGCTGAGTCTTTTAGACTCATTACTTGCTTCGGCGTACAGGCTTAGTTGGTGACGTTACTCCCGTGGAGGAGGTAGTGGAGAGCGACTCCGAGCGCGGAGACTAGTTTGTTGGAGTTTACTTGTGACGTTTGCACTTTCATAGTCTGTAATTTGGAACAATATACTAGAATTATCATGAAGTTGTATAATCGTGGACAAACTATGTATTTGATTTCAGCACTTTAATTATGAGGACTTTAGTTCTTTAAATGTTAGTTGAATCATGTATGTTAAATGTGGATGATGAATGAAATGAAGACATTGGTTCTTTTACTTCCGCTACTCTGTATTTATATTTGTGTGTATCTCAATCGTATGTTATTGTTTGGGTAAATGCCCCACTGTGATAACGTTCACTATACCGACACGGGTTGGTATAACCGTACCGGTATAATGAGGGTCGTCACAGGGATTGGTATCAGAGCGACTGATTGAGATTGTACATAAATATACATGAATCATCATCCTCATTACATGCTAAGTCTACATAGGAATGTCCACATGTGTAGAATTGATTAATAATGAATGAAAAATAGATAAGAAAATGGTTAGGGAATAAATTAGCATAGTTCTAATGGTGGCTGAAATTCATTTCAGCCATGGCTTCGAGTGGTAGGCGTGGCGGAGCGCTGGCCCGTGAGGACGAGCCGAGACGTGAGGAGCGGGCGGAGCAGCAGGCCCCGGCACCGCAGGGTCCTATACTTCCCCCACCGCCGCCTGTGGATTATGGAGTATTTATGCAAGGTCTGGTGCAAGCCATGCAGACGCAGGCTCATACTCAGGCTGCACTCCAGGCACAGTTGGAGGCCCAGGTTAGCATAATTAATGCAAGTGTAGTCTGTTTTATTTAATTATATGATGTTATGTTGAATGTGTACTATTTGTTGTTGAATGTAGCAGTCTCAAGTACCAGCTCAGGACCATGGTGGACCTTCCACCATGGAAAGATTCAAGAGGATGCTGCCACCCTCTTTTAAGGAGGAGAGCGATCCGTTACTAGCTGAGAGTTGGATGAGGGAGATGGAAAAGATCTTCGAGCCATTAGGTGTGCAGATGAGGATAAGGTCACATTAGCCACCTACATGCTACAGGTATGCCTTAGTTTATATGCTTGTATGTTCTGTTAAGTTAAGATTTGTTTAGATGATGCTTATGAACGGTGTACTGCAGGAAAGAGCCGATGTATGGTGGGCTTCATTGCTGCGTACGCGGTTTGAGGACGGAGCTATTGATGTTGCTTGGGACGAGTTCGTGAGGCTCTTTCGGGCCAAGTTCGTCCCCGAGCATATTCAAGATCGGATGGAGCAGGAGTTCCTCTCCTTGGCTCAAGGCTCCTTGACCGTGCTAGAATATGAGGCAAGATTTTCTGAACTATCTAAATATGCACCTCATATCGTGGCAGATGAGCGCAGGAAGACAAAGAAGTTTGTGATGGGTCTCAAGCCATCACTGAGGACGAGGCTAGTGGCGTTAGACCATCGCACCTTGGACGAGGCACTTAGTGCTGCTTGCAGACAGGAGGGTGAGATGGAGCAATACCTTGAAGAGAAGAAGGCTTCGCAGAAGAGGCCTGCAGCTACGTTTCAGCGGCAGGACAAGAAGAAAGCGGTGTACCCGACACAGCAGCGATCAGTAGCAGTCGGCAGTACTCAGGTACCTTCTGTACGTTCCCCTGGTGTGAAGAAAGAGTGTCCCCACTGTGGGCGGACACATGGTGGTTCCGAATGTTGGATGATTACGGGAAAGTGCTTGAAGTGCGGAAGCAGCGACCACAAGATCAAGGATTTCCCAAGACTTCAGCAAGGAGTCCAGCGTGGAGCGCCAACCCCAACAGCGGTAGCGGCAGCAGCGCCAGCTACAGGAAGACCAGGAAGGCCTCGAGCCCCAGCTCGAGTGTTTTCTTTAGCGCGTGAGGATGCCGAGCAGGTGGAGCATGTCACCGAAGGTACGGTTCTACTTCTAGGGGTGCACGCTCGGGTTTTGTTTGATACGGGTGCTACTCACTCATTCATTTCCGAGCGGTTCGCTAGGAAGTTAGTCCTAGAGTCAGGCATAGAGTCTGAGGATTTAGAGGTCCCTTTGTCTATGCACACCCTTGCGGTTACGGTATCGACTAGGAAGTGCATTTCGTCGTTACTTGTGTGCATTGACGATAGAATCCTAGATGGGTGTTTCTTCTTGCTAAAGATGAAGGACTATGATGCTATTCTTGGTCTGGATTGGCTAGAGGAGCACTATGCGTTAGTGGATTGTCGTGGGAAGAGGATTTTTTTCCGCATTCCTGGTGAGGACGAGTTCTCTCATCCCTTGCCAAGGAACTTGGCGGGAAAGATGGTCATCTCTGCCATGAAGGCGATGCGTATGGTAAACAAGGGTTGTGACGCTTTTCTTGCCAGCGTGGTATTAGTACCAGAGGCTGATGAGTCACCTACTCTTGCAGAGATTGAGGTAGTGTAGGAGTTTCCAGACGTCTTTCCTGATGATTTGTCTGGTTTGCCACCGGATAGAGAGATAGAGTTCACCATAGAGTTGCTTCCGGGCACCTCTCCTATCTCGAAGGCTCCATATCGGATGGCACCTGCGGAGTTAGCAGAGTTAAGGAGACAGTTGCAAGAGTTGCTAGACAAGGGATTTATTTGCCCTAGTGTTTTCCCCTTGAGGCGCACCTGTATTATTCGTCAAGAAGAAAGACGGGTCACTTAGGTTATGCATTGACTACAGAAAGCTGAACCAAGTGACTGTGAAGAACAAGTATCCCTTACCTCGTATTGATGATTTGTTTGACCAGTTGCAAGATGCATCAGTCTTTTCTAAGATTGATTTGCGATCTGGTTATCATCAGTTGAGGATTCGGAGTGAGGATGTGTCCAAGACGGCATTCAGATCCCGTTATGGACATTATGAGTTTTGGTTCTTCCTTTCGGATTGACCAACGCCCCTGCAGCGTTCATGGATCTCATGAACAAGGTGTTTAGGCCTTATTTAGATAGCTTTGTTGTGGTGTTTATTGATGATGTGCTGGTCTACTCTTCGGACGAGGCCACACACCGTCAGCATTTAAGGGTAGTATTAGAGGTTCTCCGTGAGCACAAGCTGTATGCTAAGTTCAGCAAGTGTGATTTTTGGTTGCGCGAGGTTCATTTCCTCGGGCATGTTATCTCCGGTGCTGGTGTTGCAGTTGATCCAGCAAAGGTCCAGGCAGTTATGGATTGGGAAATTCCTAAGACCCCTTCAGAGATTCGTAGTTTTATGGGTTTGGCTGGTTACTATCGGCGATTCATCGAGGGATTTTCATCCATCGCCGCCCCATTGACTCAGCTCACCAGAAAGGGAGTGAAGTTTGTATGGTTCGAGAAGTGTGAGAGTAGTTTTCAATTGTTGAAGACTAAGCTCACGTCAGCTCCGGTGTTACTCTTACGGAGTGGTGTAGAGGGTTTTGCTATCTACACGGATGCGTCTTGGATTGGTTTAGGCTGTGTGCTAATGCAGCAGGAAAGGTAGTGGCTTATGCTTCTCGTCAGTTGAAGGAGCATGAGAAGAACTATCCGACTCATGATTTGGAGCTCGCAACAGTGGTTCATGCAGTAAAAATCTAGAGGCACTATCTTTATGGTGTCAGATTTGAGGTGTTTACCGACCACAAGAGCTTGAAGTATCTTTTCTCCCAAAAGGAATTAAACCTGAGGCATAGAAGATGGATCGAGTTCTTGAAGGACTATGACTTCGACCTTCAGTATCACCCTGTGAAGGCGAATGTCGTAGTGGATGCTCTGAGTAGGTGGAGGCCACCTCTCCAGTAGGATTGGAAGATGTTGGAGGATGTGGCTTGCGCGTTGACTGAGTTAGAGCCATCGCTATGCCAGGCTTTTGTAGCTCAGTTATCTCTTAGGTCCTCGGTTTTGGATGAGGTGATCGAGCAACAGAAATCCGACCCTAGACTCTTAGAGTTAGTGGGCAAGGCAGGCATTGCTCGTGATGAGGACGATGTGATTAGATTTCAACACCGTGTTTGTGTCCCTGATTTGGTAGATGTCCATGAGCATGTGTTAGCGGAGACTTACAGGTCGCGATTCTCTATTCATCCGGGTAACACCAAAATGTACCAGGATTTGAAGAGGTCCTTTTGGTGGTCTGGCATGAAGAGGGATGTAGCGGATTATGTATCCCGGTGTTTAGTATGCCAGCAAGTAAAGGATGAGCGACAGCGACCATCCGGCCTTATGCAAATGATGGAGATCCCAGTGTGGAAGTGGGAAGCTGTCACTATGGACTTTGTTTCGGGTTTGCCTCGATCTAGAAGGGGCAATGACTCGATTTGGGTAGTTGTAGATAGATTCTCGAAGACTGCGCATTTCTTACCGATGAAGAAGAAGCAGTCAATTGAGAGCTTAGCTAGATTGTATGTTAGTAGTGTGGTTAGATTGCATGGTGTGCCGAAGTCGATCATTTCGGATCGAGATCCGAGATTTACTTCGAGGTTGTGGAAGGGTCTTCAGCATGCGTTAGGTTCGGAGCTGAAGCTCACTTCGGCATTTCATCCCCAGACTGATGGACAGTCCGAGAGGACTATCCAGACGCTCGAGGATATGTTGAGAGCGTGTGTACTAGATTGGAAGGATGATTGGGAGTGCCATTTACCTCTAGTGGAGTTCGCATAAAACAACAGCTTTCATGCGAGTATTGGTATGGCTCCATTTGAGGCGTTGTATGGTAGGCCTTGCAGATCTCCTTTACGTTGGGAGGAGACCGGTGATAGGAAGCTGATCGGTCCGGAGTTAGTTCAGAAGACTTCGGATAAGGTTCAGCTTATCAGGAAGAGACTTGTTGCGGCACAGGATAGGCAGAAAAGCTATGCCGACAACAGGAGGAAGGATTTGGAGTTCGAGGTGGGTGAACATGTCTTCTTGAAGATATCACCTACTCGTGGTGTCGTCAGATTTGGCAGGCATAGTAAGTTGAGCCCTAGATTCATTGGTCCGTATGAGATTCTCAGACGATTGGGCAGCGTGGCATATGAGCTGGCTTTACCCCCAGCTTTAGCTAGTGTTCATCCTGTTTCCACGTTTCTATGCTCAGGAAGTATGTCCGAGATCCATCTCATGTGATTATTCATGAGCCAGTGGAGATTCATCCAGATTTGTCGTATGTGGAGCAACCAGTAGATATTCTTGATCGGAAGGTTCAGCATCTCCGGAACAAGGGTATTGCGTCGGTGAAAGTTCTATGGCGGAACTTCTCGCGAGAGGAGGCTACTTGGGAGCTTGAGGATGCGATGAAGAAGAAGTATCCCCGCTTGTTTGAGTAGTTTTGTTTAAACTTCGAGGACGAAGTTTCTTTAAGGGGGAGAGGGTGTAAGGCCCTCAAATTTCGTTGCATTAATTTATTTCGTGTAAATAATTCATAATTGTGTATGCATAGATGTACATATCTACGTATGTATTAACTAGTTATACTTAAGTGTGCATGTGTATAATTAGTTGTAAATAATGTATGAATGACATGTTGGTAGTGTGTACATGATAGTACATATGTATGTCATGTAAATATGTATAAGTTAAGCATGATTTCTGCATATTTTGAGTTCTGGCCGAAGGGCCAAGTTGGCGTCAACATGGATGGACGCCCATGCTGATCCAGCGTCCACATCGATGGACGCCAATACTTAAGTCAACGTCCATGAACGTGGATGTTACAATTTCTGACCTGCATGCGCTGCAGACCCCAAAATCTGGGAAGAAGGAAGCTCAACCATTGGGGAGCTGTCCCCAACGGCTTTGAGCCTTTCCCATCACCCCTGCGTGAAAGGAGAGTCCCCTCTCCTATAAACCAAGCTCCTTATGCACCAGAAAGAGCTCTCTTTGGCTCTTTGCAAAGAGGAGAGAAAACCCCAGCAAGCTGTGGGGAAGACTAGACTTTGGAGGCTTAAATTCGACGATTTGGAGCTTCAACTGGCGTTCTATTGCAACTGGAGGCTAGAGGGGACCAAGGAGAAGGCTTCCCCGCCACTAGTTTTAGCTTCTGCATCGACCTAGAACCCGAAGGAGGGCTTTTGTGGAGGCTTCTTGGGACTGCCCAATGAGGGCTTCACCGCCATTTTAATCCCTTTGAAGATTTGTATAGAGGCAAGTAACACTTACACTTCGTCCATGTAGAGGTCTAGTAGGGTTTTATGATTTTTACACATTTTTCCTGGTGTCCTGGATCCCCCATTCTCCCTGTTATTTGGAGCTCGGTCTGTGTTCCTGCACAGACAGGAACTTGGCGTCAATGCCTTGAAGCTAAGATCTCCAGTATGCGTCCAGCGATCTTGCCGTCCAACTACCTGAACGGCCAGACACTACCGCCAAGTTCTTCAGTGCAGAACAGTAAACTATTCTACCTTAAATAAGTAATTTTCGGACCTTGACGCATGAGGATATAGTGTAATTTTTATATGTTATGTAAAATATCTAATGTGATGTGTGTGGAAACGTTTGTGATTTTCTGTGGATGGCTTAAATTATTAGATTTATTGAAATACATGTTGGAGAAAATGGATTATGCATGTTCACCTACTGTCTACATGATTGCTGAGGAATTAAATGCCCTAGATTTTTCTATATCATGTGTATATGTGTCAGTCCATACCCTGTAAATTTGAGATTTTGTTCATGTTCATATAATTTACTGTAATTTCTGCAATGAAATTAGAAAACATGTGTAGGTCGTGTAAAAATTTCCAGTAAATTATGTACTGTGTAATAAACCCGGGAAAATTTCCCATGGTGTTGTGTAGGTTGGGTTCAGAATTATGATCTGTTAAACTCAATTTTCATGTTATGCACCATTGTAGGCTAATTGGACAATTGTATGATGCAATATGAATTTCCCATGTGAAACTATGTGAATAATGCATGTTTTTGTGAAAGTGATTTAAATTATGTGTAACCTGATTAATGCAAGATACTGAATGTGAAATCTCTGTCATCTGTAGTACCATGTTAGGAAAAATAGAGCCACATGTGTGAATTAGAAAATGAAAGGATGTGTGAGCGTCATGTGTAAAAATGTGTGCAAAAATCGGTATGTGTAATGTGTAAAACTGTGCCAAGTGTGACATTGCTTCCATAGAGGGCAATCGAACCGTATCATGGAAAAGTCCCCATGAGAAGGTTCAATGTGTTATGATCCTAAGGGCATTAGGATGAAATCCTAGAGGTGGACAAGTACCACTGGTTAGGGTGGAGACTTGTTCTTCCGGTCTGCGCAATCCAAGAGTCGTCACTATATTGCCTAGGTGGCGTCTATATGTATGTGATGTGATGTGTCCTTCTTATGGTGGTTTGGACTATGTGTCACGGCACTAAAGTGTAAAATGTGAAATGTGAAATGTGATTGTGATCATGTGCAAATTGTGTAGTGTGAACATGTGTAAATGTGCAATGTGTAAAAAGTGAACTATGTGAATAAGAAATTGTGTAAATTGTGAAACCAAAATGTGAGATTGAGAGATGAGAATCCATAATAGGGACAATTCTTAATTATGTGTAGACCATTCCATATGAAATTGCTCTCATGTTGTGTTTTAAATGATAATGTAGCTCTCATGTGTTAGGTTGTGATTGTTAATCCACGTTAAAACAACAAGCTTAAAGTACATAAAATGGTCATGTGCATGTATAAGTATGTGTAGAATTCATGTTAGGTATATTCTCTTTATGTATGCAAGAAAATCATGCTTAATTGCTTTCATGTTTTAGTTTAATTGGAAGTATAGCTTTCAGGTGTTGGAATGACTAGAGAGCATGTGATAGGAGATTTTAATTTGGAAAAAAAAAATCTAAAGCACGAACCATGTGTTTAATTGTAGAACCATCATGATAGGTTGTAAGATTTCAATATTAAGCATGCCCCATGTTATGTCTTGTAAATTTGTATGTAAAACTTGCTGTGATATGTGCATGTACGTTATGTGTAGTGTTATTTGCTGAGTCTTTTAGACTCATTACTTGCTTCGGCGTACAGGCTTAGTTGGTGATGTTACTCCCGTGGAGGAGGCAGTGGAGAGCGACTCCGAGCGCGGAGACTAGTTTGTTGGAGTTTACTTGTGACGTTTGCACTTTCATAGTATGTAATTTGGAACAATGTACTAGAATTATCATGAAGTTGTATAATCGTGGACAAACTATGTATTTGATTTCAGCACTTTAATTATGAGGACTTTAGTTCTTTAAATGTTAGTTGAATCATGTATGTTAAATGTGGATGATGAATGAAATGAAGACATTGGTTCTTTTACTTCCGCTACTCTGTATTTATATTTGTGTGTATCTCAATCGTATGTTATTGTTTGGGTAAATGCCCCACTGTGATAACGTTCACTATACCGACGTGGGTTGGTATAACCGTACCGGTATAATGAGGGTCGTCACAGACTTTCTCTTTCTGCATCAATACGCAGCCTAGCCCAATTCCTGAGGCATCGATGTAGACAGAGAAACCTTCTCCCTCTATTGGTAGAGCGAGAACAGGTGCTGAGGTAAGACATTCTTTTAGAGTTTGGAAACTATTCTCACACTCTCTACTCCAGGAGTAGGGATTCTCCTTTCGTGTAAGACGCGTGAGAGGAACGGCAATCTTGGAGAAGTCCTTTATGAACTGCCTATAGTAGCCAGCCAGTCCTATGAAGCTTCTGATTTCTATGACATTGGTTGGTCTCTCCCATTTGAGTACAACTTCAACTTTGGAGGGATCAATAGAGATGTCATCCTTGGAGATAACATGGCCCAAGAAGGACACTTCTTCGAGCCAGAACTCGCACTTGCTCAGCTTTGCATATAATTTGTTGTCTCGCAAGACTTGTAGTGCTATCCTCAGATGTTCTTCATGTTCTTCTTTGGTCTTTGAATATAGATATCATCGATGAAGACGACCACAAACTTGTCGAGGTAGGGTCGGTAAATGTTGTTCATGAGTTGTATAAAGGCTGCAGGAGCATTGGTCAGACTAAAAGACATAATGATGAATTCATAGTGTCCATACCTCCTCCTGAAAGTCATTTTAAAGATATCGTCGTCCTTGATCCTCATTTGGTGATAGCCAGACCGAAGGTCAATCTTGGAGAAATATTGAGCTCCCGATATCCAGTCGAAAAGTTCATCGACCCGGGCAATGGGTACTTGTTCTTGATGGTTAGCTTATTGAGTTGTCGATAGTCTATACATAACCTCATAGATCCATCCTTCTTTTTGTTGCCCAGTTGACGAGCCCAGAGGGGGGGTGAATGGGTCTTTTAAAAAATTATTTGATTAGTACCTGTACTTAAAACATTCACACAAGGACGTTCTTCGATGAAGGTTAGTGAAAGTTAGAATAAACAGCAAACACACACAGGAAATCAATCACACAACACACAGAGTTTATCCTGGTATAGACCACCTATCCTTAGGAGTCCTACATCCAGTCCATGAGCAATTACTCAAGATTCCACTATCTAAGGTACAGTCCCTTATGGACACTACAACACCCAACTCAGCTGGTCTTCCTTCACAAGAAGGGAACTACAACACCCTGGATCCCCTACCAGGTCTTCCTTCACAACAGAAGTGAACTACAGCACCTTGGATCCCCACCAGGTCTTCCTTCACAACAGAAGGGAACAACACAGTAAAGATGAGCAAAGAAGGCAAGCCCCTAGGTCAAGCTTTAACTAGCAATGATCCGAAACAGAAATAGCCCTGAGAGAAGGAGATCTACACAAGGGTCTCTCTCAGAACTACGTAGGCTCTCTCTCAAAATTTCTATTGCAACACAGAGAGCTAAAGCGCTTGAGACAGATCAGAAATGAGATGCTTGGATCTTGGATTCTCCCTGAAGATTTGAATTGCTAAGACTTGCTTGAAGTATTATTTGGTCACTCTCCTCGTTTCTTCTGGAGCTACTATCTTGTGTTTATATCTTCAATTTGAAAAGTATTCATTGAAGTAACCGTTGTCTCTAGATTTGGTAGACGTTAGACGGTTTGACACTTGGAAGCTTCTAGTCAACAATCTTTTATCCATTTGAGCACGCAAAGAGATAGGATCTTCTGGCGTCTATATGGTCCAACATTGTATGACAAAAAGTCTTTAGGGCCCTGCATACATTAAATGCTAGAACAGTAGGCAGCTAGACTGTCTCTTGTTGTCAGAAAACGTTGATGTGAATATTCACCAAAATAGTAATGCCAAATAGCTTGTTCTAAAAGATGTTAACAAAGTATGCACGATAATGAAAAGATATCATCTTCATGCATGCAGAGATACGTTCTTTCTTCATTAAATGCACAGCAGTCATGGAGGTTCGTGCGAAGACTTTGACTATTCAACGCTATGAGGGATAAGTCATATGTTCAGTCGAAATCGATGCAAATGTGACTTATGAAATAATTGTGCATAGATAAGCAAATCGTTATAACTCAATATCAAATCATTATGCAAAACAAATCGTTGTGATAAACTTAACAAATCGTTGCACGAAGCAAATCGTTATGAGCTCTACAGAAATCGTTGCGCGAAGCAAATCGTTATGATGACTAAAGGAATCGTTGCAATGAGCAAATCGTTACGATGACTAAAGAAATCGTTGCGATGAGCAAATCGTTACGATGACTAAAGAAATCATTGTGATGAGCAAATCGTTATGATGACTAAAGGAATCATTGCGATGAGCAAATCGTTACGATGACTAAAGAAATTGTTGCGATCAGAAAATCGCTACGATGAGAAAATCGTTACGATGACTAAAAAAATCATTGCGATGAGCAAATCGTTACGATGACTAAAGGAATCGTTGCGATGAGCAAATCGTTACGATGACTAAAGAAATCATTGTGATGAGCAAATCGTTACGATGACTAAAGGAATCGTTGCGATGAGCAAATCGTTACGATGACTAAAGGAATCGTTGCGATAAGCAAATCGTTATGATGACTAAAGGAATCGTTGCGATGAGCAAATCATTACGATGACTAAAGGAATCGTTGCGATGAGCAAATCGTTACGATGACTAAAGAAATCGTTGCGGGAATGATTTGTTTGTAACCAACAATGTTTCTGTTTTATAAAGAAATCGTTGAGACACTTATGAAATCGTTATGGTATCAACTTGTTATAGTTCTATTGAAAACATTATACCATGAGTGAAATCGTTGTGATTTTCAACAGAAGTCGATGTGGACTTAGAGAAATATAATCTTGAAATAATTAATGCTTCAGAAAGATGATACTTACCAATATTGGCTTGTTTGTCCTTGGTATATTTCCTGTACTCAGACTTCATAGAATATATGTTAGATAACTTTTATAGGGTTTTGTTAATCACCAAAATAAATATGTAATTAATTAAAATTACATGGAGACAGACTGATCATCAATCTCCCCCTTTTTAGTGATGACAAAACTTATCAGGAAGCATGAATAAAGAATCTGAATATTTGCGGAATGTATTTTAGACATGCTAAGTATGTTTCTCCCCCTTTTTGTCATTAAGCAAAAAGATAAACTGAGACAAAGAAGAAGAGAAAACATACACGCAAACAAAGATATGGTATTACTTTTGAGAAGGTACAGGAAGATAGACTAAAGGAGAAAGAAGAGAGGCATGCTGAGAAATAACAGTCCATGCCTTAAGCTCTTGTTCTTCAAAAAGTTGTTGGAAAACCCCAGACTCTATAAAAAAGGAGTCAGACATGGAAGGGATCATGCGCTTAATGTAAAGCTGTCGTTGATCTTCCAAGAAGAGCGCATACTGATCCTTGTCAAGAATAAATCTGAAGTAACTGCTCTTTGCAAAACTGGCACGCTGTAGGAAACAATCCAGTGTGATAGGATAGAAGAGCTGGTGATCATGCAGGTCCTTCTTCAAAGAGTTGTAAGCTGAATACCTGGAAGCCCATTGAACATACAATTCTTGAATGGGATTAATGGAGTTTAGGTCCAAGAAGGCTTCAGCAGAAAGACGAGGCTTGCCTGCCCTGACCAAAGAACTGTATTTTGATTCCAACTGGAGAGCGGATTGATTGTAGTGCTTTTCCCAGTCTGTGGGAGAAAGCCTTTCACATTCGGAAATTAGCGGAGCTAGAACTTCAGAGGAGAGGTGGCCCAAGTGATATTCTCTGAAGATAAATCTCTGAAATGAGGGGAGGCGACCCTGCTTAGCTGACAGTCGTCCCATTACCCGAGAAAATATCTCAAAGGCATGAGAGCCAGTGGAGGAGTCAAACACTAATGAGTGTAACTTGGAAGGAAAACTGTATCAGGCATTTTGAGGCTGGAGAAATCTACTGGGAGGAGCAATTGACTGGATGTTCAGTCCGGAGGAGAGCAAGGGCGCCATGGAATTGACTAAACTGAACCTCAGGGAGCTTATTCAGATAGCAGTAATCATTATAGAGCTGAAAATGCCTTGCTATTCTGATTTCTTTAATAATGAACTGCCCCAGACAGTTTGATGATGAAAGACAAACCACTCAGAGAGAGAGAGTGGGTGATCTCGACGAGAAAGGTTGTCTGCTTTTGCTTTGAGGTATTTACTGTATAGAGTCTTGTGCCCTTTTGCCCACTGGCCTTCAGTCTTGCACTCAGCTGACTGGAAGATTTTTCATTGGTTTGCTTTGGACATGTGGCAATAGGGAAGAACAATGTGAAGATGTTCAGTGAGGTTAAGATGGCGAATGCCAAAAATTGTAGAGAGAATGCATTTCTGTAGATATTCTTGATAGATTGGTCTCCTTTCAATTTCAACAGTGAGGGAGAACCAAAGAGGAGGAAATATGGGTGTAGAGGGTAGAGAGATAGAGGTGGAGAGTTTCCTCTTTTTCTGAGCAGGACTGAGAGAATCAGTCCTGTGGACATGATTTGCACTGCCAGAATTGAGGTGAGTGTTGAGCGTTCAAACTCATCCTCAGCTTGGGTGAGAAGGGCGCTGCCAAGTTGTGGGTTTCAGGTATGAAAGTAATTGATGTAGGTGGAGTAGGAGGATAAATAGTGACCTGGGATCAAATGTGGAAGAATAACCAGATGAGGAGGATGCCCCAGCTGATGAGGAGGCTGGAGGGTCTTTAGTAAAAGATGGAGAAAGAGGACGGATTGGGAAAGAGGTAGGAGAGAGGGAAGATTGAGATGGAAAGGGTGTTGGTGAGGAAATTGTGCGGGCAAGGGTTGTTTGAAGGTGGGTTGAGCTGGGGTGCTGTGGAAGAGGATGGTGGTGAGGAAGGGGCTGGAGTTGCAAGGAATGAAGACTCAGAGGCTTCAGGAGCAACTGCTGACTCTGCTACATCCTGCTGCCCAGCCTCGGAGATCACTAACCCTGGTGGCTCAACAATTGAGTGCTCAGGAGGTCGCTGCGCTGAGAGACTCGTCTAGAGTGCATGGTCAAAAGCCACAAGCCTCGACCTCAGTGATGGTTTGAGACCCATCACAAATTCTTAGCCTTTCTGCGCTTATCAGCAAGTATATGAGACAGCTACTTAGAGACTCGGCAAACCTAGCCTCATACTCCAAGACCATCATGGAGCCCTGAGTAAGAGAAAGAAACTCCTACTCCATCTTGTCGCTGGATGTGCTCAGGGTTGACCTTGGGCTCCGAAAAGCCTTGTGAACTCGGCCCAGTTAACTTCTATGGCACCATCCTCATATCGGTGCGAAGTATGGAGGCCCCCAAACATCGGCTCTCTAGCGAAGCATGCAGTTGGCCAGGCTAACTTTACCTCCTCAGCCACCTGATGGCTCAGAATATCTTCTCAACCTCCCTCATCCAGCTCTCCGCTAGAGTGGCTAACTCTCCCCCTTAAAAGAAGGCAGAGTCATCCTCTTGAACCTCTCCATGATGGAAGGACCACCATGGCCATGCTCTTATGGAATTGGAGCTGGGAATTGAGCTGGAGCTGGAGCCGGAGCCTGAGCCTACAGCGAGCCTGCAGTGCCGGCATGAGTCTATACCTGGGTCTGCATTGCCTGAACCAAGCTTGCATGAACCGCCGTAGTCCATAGGTGGTGGTGGAGGAAGTACTGTAAGCCCTGGGGGTGCTGGGGCCTGCTGCTCACCCCTCTCTCACGCCTATGCTCATCCTCCTAGCCTGAGCACCATGCCTACCACGGCTCGCCATAGCCTGAAAAAACATTTAATCTAGTTAGAATCTATGTTATTTAGTCCTAACCATTTCTTATCTATCCTTAATCCATTATTAGATATTTTCCACATATATGGACTACTTCTATAAAGACTTTGCAATCGTGAAGATGATGGTATATTTATGTACTATCTCAACCTGTTTCTCTGATACCAATCTTTGTAACGACCCTCCTTAACCGGTACGATTATACCAATCCACATCGATATAAGCCGTCATTATAGTGGACATTTACCCAACACAACACAATAGACTGAGATGTACATAAATAACAAAAGAGTACAGCGGAAATAAAGAAATCTTATTCCATCATCATTCACCTAATTCCATAGTCTATATAGCAATGAAAGAAATAACAACTGTCCACATTATACAAGTCCTATGAATAACATTTTTACATTGTTCACATACTATGATAAGAAAGTGTACTATGAAGCAATCTTCCACAAGTAGCTACTCCTCGTGCTCAGAATCGCTCCTCACTATATCCTCCTCAAGTACGGGGACAACCTGTCTCACCTGTATGTTAAAGCAAGTATGAGTCTTCTAAAGAGAAAGACTCAGCAGCAATCTAAGGAACATCCTTACACACATCACACACATGTGCTAGTCTTTTAAACAATAAGGAAAATACATGGTACATGTTTCATGACAATTAAGCATAAATAACCTACACATGCTTTCTACATATAAACTGTAAATGATTCATATTGCTAACTCAATTCACATCATTCATATTTCTAAACAAAATCATGAAAATTTACACAAGATAGCTAATAATCCTAGCATGACCTCTAATCATTTTGACATGATTTATAACACATTCCACTGTTTAGCTTGTGTTTTTAACATAATTAATTCACATTCACATGGTTTCACATACTATCACATGTTCACATTTCACATATTCACATTTTCACACACTTTTACACTTAATTTGCTGTACACATTGTCCGAACCACCATAGGACGCCACATTCACATAACACATGCCCATCACCTAGGCAATTAGTGACGAATCTTGGTAACTGTGTAGACCGAGAGAAGGCCTCTCCACCCTAACCAGTGGTACTTATCCACCTCTAGGACTTCATCCTAATGCCCATAGGATATCACATACACAATAAGCCTTCCCATAGGGACTTTACTACAGTACGGCTACACAGCCTTCAATGGTAGCAGTGTCAATGTCGACACAGTTTACAATTATCCATCATGCCCTGACGCGGAATATTGGAATGTGAGGTAGTTGCATGTAAACGGATACAGAGCGTATAATAGACATCAACCATTAGACAAGAATAAATACTAAATCAAATACATCTCACTGATAATTCCTCAATGTCTCTTACAGCCACTAATATCAGAGCCATTCTATAGGGCCTAATTACATCGAATAAAAGTAAAGACTAAACTAAGACTCCAACATAATACTAAGATGCCAGGGTACTCTTGACTTCACTCTTGGTCATTTCTGTCCTCTTGAGTGTACGTATCTTCCTCGGTCTTACCTGAGAACACATAACAATAACGCAAGGTGAGCGATAACGCCCAGTAGGACTTAAATCTCATGATCAGGCATACTTTAAATGATTAATGTATTAAATGGCAGAGTAACTAAAAATAGAGTGAGAGAGTCAAGTAACGTAAGAGATAGCACGATAACATGTGATTGAAATAGCACAAGTTTCCAAATATAGCACAAGTGTCGAGCATAGCACAAGAGCAGGATGGCCATAACACAATAGCACAGTATATTTCACGATATCACAACGAGTCGAGTATATAGCATAGCACTTTGATTGTCATATAGATGGTCGAGATAGATAGCACTTGAGTGTAATGTCAAACACTCTGGTCAATTAACTCCCGCAGGCAAATAGCACTTTTGGGTGCACCTCCCAGGACCAAACCAGGCCCTTTTATATTGCCAAGCATTAGTTATATTGTTTATCTTTAGACAATCAGTCAAATGGTCAATAGAGAGTACCAAGAAATAGATGAGAGTACTAGATGACTAGACAGTGTATAGAGAACGTGAATAGATGAGCGAGTGGTGTATAGACGAGAGTTATAGGTCATTGCACATGAAACGACGAGTAAACAACCGATAGTAACAGTTGCACAACACGCGCAATTGGCGTTGGCAGTCAGGTGGAATCCACTACCCTTCCACTGGCCATGTTATGCACAAGTCCAGAGGTCCAGCGTGGTTCAAGATAAGAGTTAGAGATCATACTAAGGTCGTTTGGATCTTATTGATCCCTAGAGGGTATCATAGGTGTTAGGGTACAACCAGCTCATCGGCCATGTGGAGATCCATGGATAGAGGAGTCTTACGGAGGCCTTGAACAAGGATTCACTAGTTTGGCAGAAGGAATATCCGACAGAGAGTTTGTTCAAGTCTAGAGAAAGTGTATATATAGAAACAAGTGCTCGACGTTCCAGAAGAATTCTAGAATAGTGGAGCGTCGGTAACGGTATTCCCAAAACAACGCGAGAAATGAAGACAAGTCCATTTAAAATAGGGCAATTTAAATACATTATTAAAATAAATTATCAGATATATTATGAAATATTTTCATGTCAAGTCAAGTCATATGGATGGTTACAAGTATGTCATGTGACAAAGAAAACATAGATATGAAAAGATCATGTGAATGACTCTTAAATTAACAATTTCATAGCCACGTTTAACAACTTCGATTATTGTAGAAAGTCATGATTAGCAAAAATACAGGGTTTTCCTGCAAAGTTACAGATCACGACGAACCAATGTAAGGATCACGACAGGGTATGTACAGAACGCGACAGGGTCAATCAAGGGTCGCGACGGGTCGGTCAGGACAGGGAGCTAGAACGCAACGCCAGTGCCTGTCGCGTTCATAACGATCAGCCCTGAGAATGCGGCCTATCGGGCCGTCGCATTCTCAGGTCCTGCGCCTGAGTCTGAGTGAGAAAAGGACCATGCCTTGGATTGCGGTCCATGTTTCCATATTTTTATATAGGGTCATTCAAAAATTAAGATGTAGTAACCTGGATTTTTTGAAAAATAAAAATTTAATAATATAAAAAGAAAACTAATTAAATTTTATTAGAAAATCAAATAAAAGAAAATAAATTACATAGGAAATTAATGGAAAGAGAATTTACTAAAACCCATTAAAAGAAAAGAAGTGGTGGACTTTATTAATGGACCCATTGGAATTTAGTGGGCCAAAATTAGATTTATAAAAAAGGAATAATGGGAAATTACTCTAAATTCGTAACTAAAATGTTACGTAAATAAAAAGAGGGTATTTAATACATTAAAATAAATGGTTTGAGTTAGATTTGGAATCTTAACCCTACCCCAATTGCTTGGCCACGAAATCCTTTCTCTCTCAACCCAATTAGGAGATCTCTTGCTTAAAAAAGGGAGAAGAAAATAGGAAACTCAGAATTAAATGGGAATTAGACTTAAACTAGGAAATGGAATTAGGGGGAGCTTAAATACTTCTCTAAAACCCTCGTGGCCGGCCCTAGCTCGTGCCAAGAGGTTTTTGGACTAGAAGGAGAGGCCAAGAGGAGGAGAAATCATGGAGAGGAAGATCTATCAAAACTTCTTCTCGAGTTCTTCATCTTCAAACCTTAGAAAAGGAAAAACGTGAAAGGTAGGCATTCTCACGAGCAAAATCCTAAACTTTTGTCTGTAGGTTGTCCCAATCATATGGAACTATGCCTTTTGATTTCATATTTTTCCATCAATACAATCTTTTGTTCTTGAATTTCTAAGTTCTGCAGTTTACATGACCTCGAGCTCTCTTCATAATTCTTGTTCTCCATGTACACTTGATATCTGTCACAACAATTTTATTGGAGATACTGATGGCTGTTAGGGATCTTTTGCCCCTAAAAGGCCTTATTTACATCAACTCTATCTTGCGAATAAATTATTGCATCCCCACTATTCGCAATTATTATCTTTCATGTTTGACTTGATTGAGACCTGTCAAAAATGTATCCGTTTCGAATTCCTATTTACTGTAAGTTCTCACGCATGTTTAGATCAACTTGCAACTTGTTTCATGATTTTCATTGCTTGTACAATTAGTTCTATATTTTTGAATCCCCGTAATCCAAGACATGTCTGACCCCCTATCGGACTCAGGTGCAGGCCCTGTGAATGCGACGGACCGATAGGCCGCATTCTGAGGTCTTGTTGTGACAGCATTAACCGTCACATTCTGAACACGACGGACACTACCATCACGATCCGTGCGCCTGTCCTGACCGACCTGTCAGGACCTGTACAAGACCCCGTCACGATCTCAGTTGACCCTGTCGCGACCCTCATTAGGATGCGTCACGATCCGATTTTTTGCAGGAAAACCCAACCTTCTGCAAGTCTCGTTGTTCTTCAGCTATTCCCATATCTTGTTAACTGCTTTAGATACTGAAAAAAATGAAGTTGTAAGTATTGGTTATATTTTAACTAATAAAAGTCAATCACTTGACCTATCATATCTATGATTTCATGACACTTACACACACTCTGAATCATCCAATTGTGGCTTAATTTGGCATGAAATTATTTAATATGTCTGGTAATTTATGTAACTAAATTGCCATCATTAATAAGATTTGTCTTCGCTTCTCGCGATGTTTTGTAACACTGATACCGAAGCTCCACTGTCCTAGAATTTCTCTAGAACGTCGAGCACTTGTTTCAATACACACTCTCTTGACTTGGACGAACTCTACGTCGGATATTCCTTCTGCCGGACTAGTGAGTCTTTGTTCAAGGCCTCCGTAAGTCTCCTCTGTCCATGGATTCCCACATGGTCGATGAGCCGGTTGTACCCTAACACCCATGATACCCTTTAGGGATCAATATGATCCAAACGGCTATTAGAAGTTCGCTCTTATCTTGAATCACGCCGGACCTCTGGACCTGTGTATAACATGGCCAACGGAAAGGTAGTGAGTTCCACCTAACTACCGACACCAAGTGCGCGTGTCGTGCAACTGTTACTATCACCTGTTTACTCGACGCGTTACGTGCAATGTCCCCTAGCTCTCATCTCTACTTTACTCGCTCATCTATTCACGTTCTCTCTACTATCTCATCTATTCATCTAGTGCTCTCATCTATTTCTTGGTACTCTATATTGGCCATTGACTGATTGTCTAAAGATAAACAATATAACCAATGCCTGACAATATATAAAGGGCCCGATCTGGTCCTGAGATGTGCGCCTAAAAGTGCTAGTGCCCATGGGAGTTAAATGATCAGAGTGTTTGGCATTACACTCGAGTGCTATCTATCTCGACTATCTAAATGACAATAAAAAGGTTCTATGTTCTCTCGTTGTCTATGGAAAAAAGTGCTATACTATACCCATTGTGCTATTGCTATACTTTGTGCTATTTGTGCTATGGCCATTTTGCTATTTTGTGCTAAACTCGACTCTCGTGCTATATTTGGAAAGTTGTGCTATTCCGTTCACGTGCTATCCTGTTATTTATTACTTCACTCTCTCGCTCTATCATTAGTTACTCTGCCTTTATTACATTAATCATTTAAAGCCTGCTTGACTATTGAGATTTAAGTCCTACTGGGCGTTATCGCTCACCCTGCATTATTTGTGGTTGTGTTCTCAAGAGAGACCGAGGATGAACTATACACTCAAGAGGACGGGAACGACCAGGAGTGATGTCCAGAGTACCCTAGCGTCCTAGAGTTATGTTAGAGTCTTAGTTTAGTCTTTTACTCTTATTTCAATGTCATTGGGCCCTATAGATTGGCTCTGATATTAGTGGTTGTAACTAGACATTGGAAAGTTATTAATGAGAAAAATTTTCTTAAGTATTATTCATTGTGCAATGGTTTTATGTCTAGTACTCGCTCTATATCCGTTTACTTGCAACTGCCTCGCGTTCCGATATTCCGCGTCGGGGCGTGACATAAGAACTCGATGCACAGTTGATAAAAAATTGCAAAATCACCTACAAACTAATCTAGACATGCGAGGGTATACATAATAAATAGGAATTCATAAATCATCAAGGTCTGGACAGGTTTTAAACATAAACATGCTCGATGAGCACATAATAGTGTACAATGTAGGTAAATGATTTAATTCCAGCAGGATACTAGATGAAAATTGGGGATTTCAGGGGCAAACGATGCCTAACAACCATCAGTATCTCCAGTTAAAATTTCATAGCATGGGATCAAGAGTACATGGAGATCTAGATTTAACATGATGGTTCGGGGTCAAGGTGATTGCGAATCTTCAAAATAAAGAACAAAATATTGGCTCAATGAAAAATAGAGCAACAAGAGGGCTTCTGTTCCTGATGTTTGGAACAACCTATAGACAAAATTAATCGAGTTTAGCTGGTGAGAATGCCTACCTTTGAGTTGTTTTGTCTCCTAGGGCTTAGAACTTGAAGAACAAAAGTTAGGGCTTGAGCAATTCTTCTCCCCGCGAATTCTCCCTTTCCTTGGCCTCTTCTCCACACCCAGTAACCCTCAGCCACACATTAGGGCCGGCCATGGAGAGATTGGGGACTATTTAAGCTCCCTTGATTTCCATTTCCTATTATGACTCTAATTCCCCTTAATTTCGATATTTCCTAATTTCTCTCAACCTTCCCAGCTTGCCAACTCCTAATTGGGTTAGGTTGGGATGCAATCTCATGCCTAGCCAATTTGGGTAGGGTTAGGAGTCCAATCCCAACACAAAATAGCTATTTATTGATTTATTAGCCCCTTTTCTTCTTAGAAAATATTAAAGATACGAATTTAAGGTATTTTCCTATTATTCCTCTTTTAAAAAATCCTTATTTTGACCCAATAAATTTTATATGTCCCATTTAACAAAGCCCATCACTTCTTTTCGTTTAATGAGTTTTATTTAATTCCATTTTCTTTAATTTTACAATTGATTAATTATTATTATTAAATTTTTATTTATTGAAAAATCGGGTTACTACATCCTCCCCCTCTTAAGAGAATTTGGTCCCAAATTCATGTGACCATAATGGAAAGAATGTCTTACCGAAAAGATCTGGATAGTTTCGCCTGATGATTCCTTCAGGTTCCCATGTGTCTTCTTCCATTCCACGATTATTCCACAGAACTTTAACCACATGAATGGGACGATTTTGAGTTGCTACACTTTTTGTTCTAGTATCTTGACTGGCTTCTCTTCATAAGTCATGTCCTTGTTCAGCACCAACTTTTCATGGCGAATGATGTAGGTAGGATCGTACACATATTTCCTAAGCATAGAGACATGGAACACATTGTGTACGTATGCCAAATTCAGTGGCAAACGGTAAGCAACCTCACCAACCCTTTGGAGCACTTCAAAAGGGCCGATGAATCTAGGACTGAGCTTTCCTTTTACACCAAATCTTTGGATACCACGAGTAGGTGATACCTTTAAGAGTACATGGTCTCCCACTTGAAATTCTACATCTCTCCTTCTCTTATCTGCATAACTCTTTTGTATGGACTGAGCGATCTTGAGCAGATCTCTAATCACCTGAATATCTCTGGTTGTATTTTGTATCATGTTCGGGCCTAGCCATTGCTGTTCTCCAACCTCATTCTAACATGCAGGAGATCTACAGTTTCTACCATAAAGTGCTTCGAATGGTGCCATTTTAATACTCGCCTGGTAGTTGTTGTTGTATACGAACTCGATCAAGGATAAGTGCTCATTCTAGTAGCCTTGGAAATCTATGGCGCAAGCTCTTAACATATCTTCTACAATCTGGTTGGTTCTCTCAGTCTTCCCATCAGTCTGTGGGTGAAATGTGGTACTAAAATTGAGCTTAGTACCAAGTGCAGCTTGTAGTCCCTTCTAGAAGTGAGAGGTGAATCTCGGATCTCGATCCAAGACAATGGATGATGGCACTCCATGTAGTCTTCAGTTGTCTTGAAGAATAGGCAATGACTTTGTAAGGCCCTCGAATTTGTTGCATTATTTTATTTCGTGTAAATAATTCATAATTGTGTATGCATAGATGTACATATCTACGTATGTATTAACTAGTTATACTTAAGTGTGCATGTGTATAATTAGTTGTAAATAATGTATGAATGACATGTTGGTAGTGTGTACATGATAGTACATATGTATGGCATGTAAATATGTATAAGTTAAGCATGATTTCTGCATATTTTGAGTTCTGGCTGAAGGGCCAAGTTGGCGTCAACATGGATGGACGCCCATGCTGATCCAGCGTCCACATCGATGGACGCCAATACTTAAGCCAACGTCCATGGACGTGGATGTTAAGATTTCTGACCTACATGAGCTGCACACCCCGAAATCTGGGAAGAAGGAAGCTCAGCCATTGGGGAGCTGTCCCCAACGGCTCTGAGCCTTTCCCATCACCCCTGCGTGAAAGGAGAGTCCCCTCTCCTATAAACCAAGCTCCTTCTGCACCAGAAAAAGCTCTCTTTGGCTCTTTGCAAAGAGGAGAGAAAGCCCCAGCAAGCTGTGGGGAAGACTGGACTTTGGAGGCTTCAATTCGACGATTTGGAGCTTCAACCGGCGTTCTATTGCAACTGGAGGCTAGAGGGGACCAAGGAGAAGGCTTCCCCGCCACTGGTTTAGCTTCTGCATCGACCTAGAACCCGGAGGAGGGATTTTGTGGAGGCTTCTTGGGACTGCCCAAGGAGGGCTTCACTGCCATTTTAATCCCTTTGAAGATTTGTATAGAGGCAAGTAACACTTACACTTCGTCCATGTAGAGGTCTAGTAGGGTTTTATGATTTTTACATATTTTTCCTCGTGTCCTGGATCCCCCATTCTCCCTGTTATTTGGAGCTCGGTCTGTGTTCCTGCACAGACAGGAACTTGGCGTCAATGCCTTGACGCCAAGATCTCCAGTATGCCTCCAGCGATCTTGCCGTCTCAACTTGAGCGGCCAGACACTACCGCCAAGTTCTTCAGTGCAGAACAGTAAACTGTTCTGCCTTAAATAAGTAATTTCCGGACCTTGACACATGAGGATATAGTGTAATTTTTATATGTTATGTAAAATATCTAATGTGATGTGTGTGGAAACTTTTGTGATTTTCTGTGGATGGCTTAAATTATTAGATTTATTGAAATACATGTTGGAGAAAATGGATTATGCATGTTCACCTACTGTCTACATGATTGCTGAGGAATTAAATGCCCTAGATTTTCTATATCATGTGTATATGTGTCAGTCCATACCCTATAAATTTGAGAATTTGTTCATGTTCATATAATTTACTGTAATTTCTGCAATGAAATTAGAAAACATGTGTAGGTCGTGTAAAAATTTCCAGTAAATTATGTACTGTGTAATAAACCCAGGAAAATTTCCCGTGGTGTTGTGTAGGCTGGGTTCAAAATTATGATCTGTTAAACTCAATTTTTATGTTATGCACCATGATAAATTGAATTCTGAATGATATAAGAATTGATGTTAAATTTTCTGTAATTACATTATCAGTCAGAAAAATCTGGAAATTTGCATGTGTGGTCATAAACCTGTAATCAGCATGTGGTTAAATTTTTAGGCTAATTGGACAATTATATGATGCAATATGAATTTCCCATGCGAAATTATGTGAATAATGCATGTTTTTGTGAAAGAGATTTAAATTGTGTGTAACCTGATTAATGCAAGATACTGAATGTGAAATCTCTGTCATCTGTAGTACCATGTTAGGAAAAATAGAGCCACATGTGTGAATTATAAAATGAAAGGATGTGTGAGCGTCATGTGTAAAAATGTGTGCAAAAATCGGTATGTGTAAAATTGTGCCAAGAATGACACTGCTTCCATAGAGGGAAGTGGAACCGTATCATGGAAAAGTCCCCATGAGAAGGTTCAATGTGTTGTGATCCTAAGGGCATTAGGATGAAATCCTGGAGGTGGACAAGTACCACTGGTTAGGGTGGAGACTTGTTCTTCCGGTCTGCACAGTCCAAGAGTCGTCACTATATTGCCTAGGTGGCATCTATGTGTATGTGATGTGATGTGTCCTTCTTATGGTGGTTTGGACTATGTGTCACGGCACTAAAGTGTAAAATGTGAAATGTGAAATGTGATTGTGATCATGTGCAAATTGTGTAGTGTGAACATGTGTAAATGTGCAATGTGTAAAAAGTGAACTATGTGAATAAGAAATTGTGTAAATTGTGAAACCAAAATGTGAGATTGAGAGATGAGAATCCATGACTTGATAAATCTGGAATCATGCTAAAACAGCAAACTACTTGTGTTTAGGATCATGTTTTATAGGTGTACAATGTGTAGAATCCATGATAGGGACAATTCTTAATTGTGTGTAGACCATTCCATATGAAATTGCTCTCATGTTGTGTTTTAAATGATAATGTAGCTCTCATGTGTTAGGTTGTGATTGTTAATCCACGTTAAAACAGCAAGCTTAAAGTACATAAAATGGTCATGTGCATGTATAAGTATGTGTAGAATTCATGTTAGGTATATTCCCTTTTATGTATGCAAGAAAATCATGCTTAATTGCTTTCATGTTTTAGTTTAATTGGAAGTATAGCTTTCAGGTGTTGGAATGACTAGAGAGCATGTGATAGGAGATTTTAATTTGAAAAAAAAAAAATCTAAAAGCACGAACCATCTGTTTAATTGTAGAACCATCATGATAGGTTGTAAGATTTCAATATTAAGCATGCCCCATGTTATGTCTTGTAAATTTGTATGTAAAACCTGCTGTGATATGTGCATGTACGTTATGTGTAGTGTTATTTGCTGAGTCTTTTAGACTCATTACTTGCTTCGGCGTACAGGCTTAGTTGGTGACGTTACTCCCGTGGAGGAGGTAGTGGAGAGCGACTCCGAGCGCGGAGACTAGTTTGTTGGAGTTTACTTGTGACGTTTGCACTTTCATAGTCTGTAATTTGGAACAATATACTAGAATTATCATGAAGTTGTATAATCGTGGACAAACTATGTATTTGATTTCAGCACTTTAATTATGAGGACTTTAGTTCTTTAAATGTTAGTTGAATCATGTATGTTAAATGTGGATGATGAATGAAATGAAGACATTGGTTCTTTTACTTCCGCTACTCTGTATTTATATTTGTGTGTATCTCAATCGTATGTTATTGTTTGGGTAAATGCCCCACTGTGATAACGTTCACTATACCGACACGGGTTGGTATAACCGTACCGGTATAATGAGGGTCGTCACAGGGATTGGTATCAGAGCGACTGATTGAGATTGTACATAAATATACATGAATCATCATCCTCATTACATGCTAAGTCTACATAGGAATGTCCACATGTGTAGAATTGATTAATAATGAATGAAAAATAGATAAGAAAATGGTTAGGGAATAAATTAGCATAGTTCTAATGGTGGCTGAAATTCATTTCAGCCATGGCTTCGAGTGGTAGGCGTGGCGGAGCGCTGGCCCGTGAGGACGAGCCGAGACGTGAGGAGCAGGCGGAGCAGCAGGCCCCGGCACCGCAGGGTCCTATACTTCCCCCACCGCCGCCTGTGGATTATGGAGTATTTATGCAAGGTCTGGTGCAAGCCATGCAGACGCAGGCTCATACTCAGGCTGCACTCCAGGCACAGTTGGAGGCCCAGGTTAGCATAATTAATGCAAGTGTAGTCTGTTTTATTTAATTATATGATGTTATGTTGAATGTGTACTATTTGTTGTTGAATGTAGCAGTCTCAAGTACCAGCTCAGGACCATGGTGGACCTTCCACCATGGAAAGATTCAAGAGGATGCTGCCACCCTCTTTTAAGGAGGAGAGCGATCCGTTACTAGCTGAGAGTTGGATGAGGGAGATGGAAAAGATCTTCCGAGCCATTAGGTGTGCAGATGAGGATAAGGTCACATTAGCCACCTACATGCTACAGGTATGCCTTAGTTTATATGCTTGTATGTTCTGTTAAGTTAAGATTTGTTTAGATGATGCTTATGAACGGTGTACTGCAGGAAAGAGCCGATGTATGGTGGGCTTCATTGCTGCGTACGCGGTTTGAGGACGGAGCTATTGATGTTGCTTGGGACGAGTTCGTGAGGCTCTTTCGGGCCAAGTTCGTCCCCGAGCATATTCAAGATCGGATGGAGCAGGAGTTCCTCTCCTTGGCTCAAGGCTCCTTGACCGTGCTAGAATATGAGGCAAGATTTTCTGAACTATCTAAATATGCACCTCATATCGTGGCAGATGAGCGCAGGAAGACAAAGAAGTTTGTGATGGGTCTCAAGCCATCACTGAGGACGAGGCTAGTGGCGTTAGACCATCGCACCTTGGACGAGGCACTTAGTGCTGCTTGCAGACAGGAGGGTGAGATGGAGCAATACCTTGAAGAGAAGAAGGCTTCGCAGAAGAGGCCTGCAGCTACGTTTCAGCGGCAGGACAAGAAGAAAGCGGTGTACCCGACACAGCAGCGATCAGTAGCAGTCGGCAGTACTCAGGTACCTTCTGTACGTTCCCCTGGTGTGAAGAAAGAGTGTCCCCACTGTGGGCGGACACATGGTGGTTCCGAATGTTGGATGATTATGGGAAAGTGCTTGAAGTGCGGAAGCAGCGACCACAAGATCAAGGATTGCCCAAGACTTCAGCAAGGAGTCCAGCGTGGAGCGCCAACCCCAACAGCGGTAGCGGCAGCAGCGCCAGCTACAGGAAGACCAGGAAGGCCTCGAGCCCCAGCTCGAGTGTTTTCTTTAGCGCGTGAGGATGCCGAGCAGGTGGAGCATGTCACCGAAGGTACGGTTCTACTTCTAGGGGTGCACGCTCGGGTTTTGTTTGATACGGGTGCTACTCACTCATTCATTTCCGAGCGGTTCGCTAGGAAGTTAGTCCTAGAGTCAGGCATAGAGTCTGAGGATTTAGAGGTCCCTTTGTCTATGCACACCCTTGCGGTTACGGTATCGACTAGGAAGTGCATTTCGTCGTTACTTGTGTGCATTGACGATAGAATCCTAGATGGGTGTTTCTTCTTGCTAAAGATGAAGGACTATGATGCTATTCTTGGTCTGGATTGGCTAGAGGAGCACTATGCGTTAGTGGATTGTCGTGGGAAGAGGATTTTTTTCCGCATTCCTGGTGAGGACGAGTTCTCTCATCCCTTGCCAAGGAACTTGGCGGGAAAGATGGTCATCTCTGCCATGAAGGCGATGCGTATGGTAAACAAGGGTTGTGACGCTTTTCTTGCCAGCGTGGTATTAGTACCAGAGGCTGATGAGTCACCTACTCTTGCAGAGATTGAGGTAGTGTAGGAGTTTCCAGACGTCTTTCCTGATGATTTGTATGGTTTGCCACCGGATAGAGAGATAGAGTTCACCATAGAGTTGCTTCCGGGCACCTCTCCTATCTCGAAGGCTCCATATCGGATGGCACCTGCGGAGTTAGCAGAGTTAAGGAGACAGTTGCAAGAGTTGCTAGACAAGGGATTTATTTGCCCTAGTGTTTCCCTTGAGGCGCACCTGTATTATTCGTCAAGAAGAAAGACGGGTCACTTAGGTTATGCATTGACTACAGAAAGCTGAACCAAGTGACTGTGAAGAACAAGTATCCCTTACCTCGTATTGATGATTTGTTTGACCAGTTGCAAGATGCATCAGTCTTTTCTAAGATTGATTTGCGATCTGGTTATCATCAGTTGAGGATTCGGAGTGAGGATGTGTCCAAGACGGCATTCAGATCCCGTTATGGACATTATGAGTTTTTGGTTCTTCCTTTCGGATTGACCAACGCCCCTGCAGCGTTCATGGATCTCATGAACAAGGTGTTTAGGCCTTATTTAGATAGCTTTGTTGTGGTGTTTATTGATGATGTGCTGGTCTACTCTTCGGACGAGGCCACACACCGTCAGCATTTAAGGGTAGTATTAGAGGTTCTCCGTGAGCACAAGCTGTATGCTAAGTTCAGCAAGTGTGATTTTTGGTTGTGCGAGGTTCATTTCCTCGGGCATGTTATCTCCGGTGCTGGTGTTGCAGTTGATCCAGCAAAGGTCCAGGCAGTTATGGATTGGGAAATTCCTAAGACCCCTTCAGAGATTCGTAGTTTTATGGGTTTGGCTGGTTACTATCGGCGATTCATCGAGGGATTTTCATCCATCGCCGCCCCATTGACTCAGCTCACCAGAAAGGGAGTGAAGTTTGTATGGTTCGAGAAGTGTGAGAGTAGTTTTCAATTGTTGAAGACTAAGCTCACGTCAGCTCCGGTGTTACTCTTACGGAGTGGTGTAGAGGGTTTTGCTATCTACACAGATGCGTCTCGGATTGGTTTAGGCTGTGTGCTAATGCAGCAGGAAAGGGTAGTGGCTTATGCTTCTCGTCAGTTGAAGGAGCATGAGAAGAACTATCCGACTCATGATTTGGAGCTCGCAACAGTGGTTCATGCAGTAAAAATCTAGAGGCACTATCTTTATGGTGTCAGATTTGAGGTGTTTACCGACCACAAGAGCTTGAAGTATCTTTTCTCCCAAAAGGAATTAAACCTGAGGCATAGAAGATGGATCGAGTTCTTGAAGGACTATGACTTCGACCTTCAGTATCACCCTGTGAAGGCGAATGTCGTAGTGGATGCTCTGAGTAGTGGAGGCCACCTCTCCAGTAGGATTGGAAGATGTTGGAGGATGTGGCTTGCGCGTTGACTGAGTTAGAGCCATCGCTATGCCAGGCTTTTGTAGCTCAGTTATCTCTTAGGTCCTCGGTTTTGGATGAGGTGATCGAGCAACAGAAATCCGACCCTAGACTCTTAGAGTTAGTGGGCAAGGCAGGCATTGCTCGTGATGAGGACGATGTGATTAGATTTCAACACCGTGTTTGTGTCCCTGATTTGGTAGATGTCCATGAGCATGTGTTAGCGGAGACTTACAGGTCGCGATTCTCTATTCATCCGGGTAACACCAAAATGTACCAGGATTTGAAGAGGTCCTTTTGGTGGTCTGGCATGAAGAGGGATGTAGCGGATTATGTATCCCGGTGTTTAGTATGCCAGCAAGTAAAGGATGAGCGACAGCGACCATCCGGCCTTATGCAAATGATGGAGATCCCAGTGTGGAAGTGGGAAGCTGTCACTATGGACTTTGTTTCGGGTTTGCCTCGATCTAGAAGGGGCAATGACTCGATTTGGGTAGTTGTAGATAGATTCTCGAAGACTGCGCATTTCTTACCGATGAAGAAGAAGCAGTCATTGAGAGCTTAGCTAGATTGTATGTTAGTAGTGTGGTTAGATTGCATGGTGTGCCGAAGTCGATCATTTCGGATCGAGATCCGAGATTTACTTCGAGGTTGTGGAAGGGTCTTCAGCATGCGTTAGGTTCGGAGCTGAAGCTCACTTCGGCATTTCATCCCCAGACTGATGGACAGTCCGAGAGGACTATCCAGACGCTCGAGGATATGTTGAGAGCGTGTGTACTAGATTGGAAGGATGATTGGGAGTGCCATTTACCTCTAGTGGAGTTCGCATAAAACAACAGCTTTCATGCGAGTATTGGTATGGCTCCATTTGAGGCGTTGTATGGTAGGCCTTGCAGATCTCCTTTACGTTGGGAGGAGACCGGTGATAGGAAGCTGATCGGTCCGGAGTTAGTTCAGAAGACTTCGGATAAGGTTCAGCTTATCAGGAAGAGACTTTTGCGGCACAGGATAGGCAGAAAAGCTATGCCGACAACAGGAGGAAGGATTTGGAGTTCGAGGTGGGTGAACATGTCTTCTTGAAGATATCACCTACTCGTGGTGTCGTCAGATTTGGCAGGCATAGTAAGTTGAGCCCTAGATTCATTGGTCCGTATGAGATTCTCAGACGATTGGGCAGCGTGGCATATGAGCTGGCTTTACCCCCAGCTTTAGCTAGTGTTCATCCTGTTTTCCACGTTTCTATGCTCAGGAAGTATGTCCGAGATCCATCTCATGTGATTATTCATGAGCCAGTGGAGATTCATCCAGATTTGTCGTATGTGGAGCAACCAGTAGATATTCTTGATCGGAAGGTTCAGCATCTCCGGAACAAGGGTATTGCGTCGGTGAAAGTTCTATGGCGGAACTTCTCGCGAGAGGAGGCTACTTGGGAGCTTGAGGATGCGATGAAGAAGAAGTATCCCCGCTTGTTTGAGTAGTTTTGTTTAAACTTCGAGGACGAAGTTTCTTTAAGGGGGAGAGGGTGTAAGGCCCTCAAATTTCGTTGCATTAATTTATTTCGTGTAAATAATTCATAATTGTGTATGCATAGATGTACATATCTACGTATGTATTAACTAGTTATACTTAAGTGTGCATGTGTATAATTAGTTGTAAATAATGTATGAATGACATGTTGGTAGTGTGTACATGATAGTACATATGTATGTCATGTAAATATGTATAAGTTAAGCATGATTTCTGCATATTTTGAGTTCTGGCCGAAGGGCCAAGTTGGCGTCAACATGGATGGACGCCCATGCTGATCCAGCGTCCACATCGATGGACGCCAATACTTAAGTCAACGTCCATGAACGTGGATGTTACAATTTCTGACCTGCATGCGCTGCAGACCCCAAAATCTGGGAAGAAGGAAGCTCAACCATTGGGGAGCTGTCCCCAACGGCTTTGAGCCTTTCCCATCACCCCTGCGTGAAAGGAGAGTCCCCTCTCCTATAAACCAAGCTCCTTATGCACCAGAAAGAGCTCTCTTTGGCTCTTTGCAAAGAGGAGAGAAAACCCCAGCAAGCTGTGGGGAAGACTAGACTTTGGAGGCTTCAATTCGACGATTTGGAGCTTCAACTGGCGTTCTATTGCAACTGGAGGCTAGAGGGGACCAAGGAGAAGGCTTCCCCGCCACTGGTTTAGCTTCTGCATCGACCTAGAACCCGAAGGAGGGCTTTTGTGGAGGCTTCTTGGGACTGCCCAAGGAGGGCTTCACCGCCATTTTAATCCCTTTGAAGATTTGTATAGAGGCAAGTAACACTTACACTTCGTCCATGTAGAGGTCTAGTAGGGTTTTATGATTTTTACACATTTTTCCTCGTGTCCTGGATCCCCCATTCTCCCTGTTATTTGGAGCTCGGTCTGTGTTCCTGCACAGACAGGAACTTGGCGTCAATGCCTTGAAGCTAAGATCTCCAGTATGCGTCCAGCGATCTTGCCGTCCAACTACCTGAACGGCCAGACACTACCGCCAAGTTCTTCAGTGCAGAACAGTAAACTATTCTACCTTAAATAAGTAATTTCGGACCTTGACGCATGAGGATATAGTGTAATTTTTATATGTTATGTAAAATATCTAATGTGATGTGTGTGGAAACGTTTGTGATTTTCTGTGGATGGCTTAAATTATTAGATTTATTGAAATACATGTTGGAGAAAATGGATTATGCATGTTCACCTACTGTCTACATGATTGCTGAGGAATTAAATGCCCTAGATTTTTCTATATCATGTGTATATGTGTCAGTCCATACCCTGTAAATTTGAGATTTTGTTCATGTTCATATAATTTACTGTAATTTCTGCAATGAAATTAGAAAACATGTGTAGGTTGTGTAAAAATTTCCAGTAAATTATGTACTGTGTAATAAACCCGGGAAAATTTCCCATGGTGTTGTGTAGGTTGGGTTCAGAATTATGATCTGTTAAACTCAATTTTCATGTTATGCACCATTGTAGGCTAATTGGACAATTGTATGATGCAATATGAATTTCCCATGTGAAACTATGTGAATAATGCATGTTTTTGTGAAAGTGATTTAAATTATGTGTAACCTGATTAATGCAAGATACTGAATGTGAAATCTCTGTCATCTGTAGTACCATGTTAGGAAAAATAGAGCCACATGTGTGAATTAGAAAATGAAAGGATGTGTGAGCGTCATGTGTAAAAATGTGTGCAAAAATCGGTATGTGTAATGTGTAAAACTGTGCCAAGTGTGACATTGCTTCCATAGAGGGCAATCGAACCGTATCATGGAAAAGTCCCCATGAGAAGGTTCAATGTGTTATGATCCTAAGGGCATTAGGATGAAATCCTGGAGGTGGACAAGTACCACTGGTTAGGGTGGAGACTTGTTCTTCCGGTCTGCGCAATCCAAGAGTCGTCACTATATTGCCTAGGTGGCGTCTATATGTATGTGATGTGATGTGTCCTTCTTATGGTGGTTTGGACTATGTGTCACGGCACTAAAGTGTAAAATGTGAAATGTGAAATGTGATTGTGATCATGTGCAAATTGTGTAGTGTGAACATGTGTAAATGTGCAATGTGTAAAAAGTGAACTATGTGAATAAGAAATTGTGTAAATTGTGAAACCAAAATGTGAGATTGAGATGAGAATCCATGACTTGATAAATCTGGAATCATGCTAAAACAGCAAACTACATGTGTTTAGAATCCATAATAGGGACAATTCTTAATTATGTGTAGACCATTCCATATGAAATTGCTCTCATGTTGTGTTTTAAATGATAATGTAGCTCTCATGTGTTAGGTTGTGATTGTTAATCCACGTTAAAACAGCAAGCTTAAAGTACATAAAATGGTCATGTGCATGTATAAGTATGTGTAGAATTCATGTTAGGTATATTCTCTTTTATGTATGCAAGAAAATCATGCTTAATTGCTTTCATGTTTTAGTTTAATTGGAAGTATAGCTTTCAGGTGTTGGAATGACTAGAGAGCATGTGATAGGAGATTTTAATTTGGAAAAAAAAAATCTAAAAGCACGAACCATGTGTTTAATTGTAGAACCATCATGATAGGTTGTAAGATTTCAATATTAAGCATGCCCCATGTTATGTCTTGTAAATTTGTATGTAAAACTTGCTGTGATATGTGCATGTACGTTATGTGTAGTGTTATTTGCTGAGTCTTTTAGACTCATTACTTGCTTCGGCGTACAGGCTTAGTTGGTGATGTTACTCCCGTGGAGGAGGCAGTGGAGAGTGACTCCGAGCGCGGAGACTAGTTTGTTGGAGTTTACTTGTGACGTTTGCACTTTCATAGTATGTAATTTGGAACAATGTACTAGAATTATCATGAAGTTGTATAATCGTGGACAAACTATGTATTTGATTTCAGCACTTTAATTATGAGGACTTTAGTTCTTTAAATGTTAGTTGAATCATGTATGTTAAATGTGGATGATGAATGAAATGAAGACATTGGTTCTTTTACTTCCGCTACTCTGTATTTATATTTGTGTGTATCTCAATCGTATGTTATTGTTTGGGTAAATGCCCCACTGTGATAACGTTCACTATACCGACGTGGGTTGGTATAACCGTACCGGTATAATGAGGGTCGTCACAGACTTTCTCTTTCTGCATCAATACGCAGCCTAGCCCAATTCCTGAGGCATCGATGTAGACAGAGAAACCTTCTCCCTCTATTGGTAGAGCGAGAACAGGTGCTGAGGTAAGACATTCTTTTAGAGTTTGGAAACTATTCTCACACTCTCTACTCCAGGAGTAGGGATTCTCCTTTCGTGTAAGACGCGTGAGAGGAACGGCAATCTTGGAGAAGTCCTTTATGAACTGCCTGTAGTAGCCAGCCAGTCCTATGAAGCTTCTGATTTCTATGACATTGGTTGGTCTCTCCCATTTGAGTACAACTTCAACTTTGGAGGGATCAATAGAGATGCCATCCTTGGAGATAACATGGCCCAAGAAGGACACTTCTTCGAGCCAGAACTCGCACTTGCTCAGCTTTGCATATAATTTGTTGTCTCGCAAGACTTGTAGTGCTATCCTCAGATGTTCTTCATGTTCATCTTTGGTCTTTGAATATAGATATCATCGATGAAGACGACCACAAACTTGTCGAGGTAGGGTCGGTAAATGTTGTTCATGAGTTGTATAAAGGCTGCAGGAGCATTGGTCAGACTAAAAGACATAACGATGAATTCATAGTGTCCATACCTCCTCCTGAAAGTCATTTTAAAGATATCGTCGTCCTTGATCCTCATTTGGTGATAGCCAGACCGAAGGTCAATCTTGGAGAAATATTGAGCTCCCGATATCCAGTCGAAAAGTTCATCGACCCGGGGCAATGGGTACTTGTTCTTGATGGTTAGCTTATTGAGTTGTCGATAGTCTATACATAACCTCATAGATCCATCCTTCTTTTTGTTGCCCAGTTGACGAGCCCAGAGGGGGGGTGAATGGGTCTTTTAAAAAATTATTTGATTAGTACCTGTACTTAAAACATTCACACAAGGACGTTCTTCGATGAAGGTTAGTGAAAGTTAGAATAAACAGCAAACACACACAGGAAATCAATCACACAACACACAGAGTTTATCCTGGTATAGACCACCTATCCTTAGGAGTCCTACATCCAGTCCATGAGCAATTACTCAAGATTCCACTATCTAAGGTACAGTCCCCTTATGGACACTACAACACCCAACTCAGCTGGTCTTCCTTCACAAGAAGGGAACTACAACACCCTGGATCCCCTACCAGGTCTTCCTTCACAACAGAAGTGAACTACAGCACCTTGGATCCCCACCAGGTCTTCCTTCACAACAGAAGGGAACAACACAGTAAAGATGAGCAAAGAAGGCAAGCCCCTAGATCAAGCTTTAACTAGCAATGATCCGAAACAGAAATAGCCCTGAGAGAAGGAGATCTACACAAGGGTCTCTCTCAGAACTACGTAGGCTCTCTCTCAAAATTTCTATTGCAACACAGAGAGCTAAAGAGCTTGAGACAGATCAGAAATGAGATGCTTGGCTCTTGGATTCTCCCTGAAGATTTGAATTGCTAAGACTTGCTTGAAGTATTATTTGGTCACTCTCCTCGTTTCTTCTGGAGCTACTATCTTGTGTTTATATCTTCAATTTGAAAAGTATTCATTGAAGTAACCGTTGTCTCTAGCTTTGGTAGACGTTAGACGGTTTGACACTTGGAAGCTTCTAGTCAACAATCTTTTATCCATTTGAGCACGCAAAGAGATAGGATCTTCTGGCGTCTATATGGTCCAACATTGTATGACAAAAAGTCTTTAGGGCCCTGCATACATTAAATGCTAGAACAGTAGGCAGCTAGACTGTCTCTTGTTGTCAGAAAACGTTGATGTGAATATTCACCAAAATAGTAATGCCAAATAGCTTGTTCTAAAAGATGTTAACAAAGTATGCACGATAATGAAAAGATATCATCTTCATGCATGCAGAGATACGTTCTTTCTTCATTAAATGCACAGCAGTCATGGAGGTTCGTGCGAAGACTTTGACTATTCAACGCTATGAGGGATAAGTCATATGTTCAGTCGAAATCGATGCAAATGTGACTTATGAAATAATTGTGCATAGATAAGCAAATCGTTATAACTCAATATCAAATCATTATGCAAAACAAATCGTTGTGATAAACTTAACAAATCGTTGCACGAAGCAAATCGTTATGAGCTCTACAGAAATCGTTGCGCGAAGCAAATCGTTATGATGACTAAAGGAATCGTTGCAATGAGCAAATCGTTACGATGACTAAAGAAATCGTTGCGATGAGCAAATCGTTACGATGACTAAAGAAATCATTGTGATGAGCAAATCGTTATGATGACTAAAGGAATCATTGCGATGAGCAAATCGTTACGATGACTAAAGAAATTGTTGCGATCAGAAAATCGCTACGATGAGAAAATCGTTACGATGACTAAAAAAATCATTGCGATGAGCAAATCGTTACGATGACTAAAGGAATCGTTGCGATGAGCAAATCGTTACGATGACTAAAGAAATCATTGTGATGAGCAAATCGTTACGATGACTAAAGGAATCGTTGCGATGAGCAAATCGTTACGATGACTAAAGGAATCGTTGCGATAAGCAAATCGTTATGATGACTAAAGGAATCGTTGCGATGAGCAAATCATTACGATGACTAAAGGAATCGTTGCGATGAGCAAATCGTTACGATGACTAAAGAAATCGTTGCGGGAATGATTTGTTTGTAACCAACAATGTTTCTGTTTTATAAAGAAATCGTTGAGACACTTATGAAATCGTTATGGTATCAACTTGTTATAGTTCTATTGAAAACATTATACCATGAGTGAAATCGTTGTGATTTTCAACAGAAGTCGATGTGGACTTAGAGAAATATAATCTTGAAATAATTAATGCTTCAGAAGATGATACTTACCAATATTGGCTTGTTTGTCCTTGGTATATTTCCTGTACTCAGACTTCATAGAATATATGTTAGATAACTTTTATAGGGTTTTGTTAATCACCAAATAAATATGTAATTAATTAAAATTACATGGAGACAGACTGATCATCATCTCCCCCTTTTTAGTGATGACAAAACTTATCAGGAAGCATGAATAAAGAATGAATATTTGCGGAATGTATTTTAGACATGCTAAGTATGTTTCTCCCCCTTTTTGTCATTAAGCAAAAAGATAAACTGAGACAAAGAAGAAGAGAAAACATACACGCAAACAAAGATATGGTATTACTTTTGAGAAGGTACAGGAAGATAGACTAAAGGAGAAAGAAGAGAGGCATGCTGAGAAATAACAGTCCATGCCTTAAGCTCTTGTTCTTCAAAAAGTTGTTGGAAAACCCCAGACTCTATAAAAAAGGAGTCAGACATGGAAGGGATCATGCGCTTAATGTAAAGCTGTCGTTGATCTTCCAAGAAGAGCGCATACTGATCCTTGTCAAGAATAAATCTGAAGTAACTGCTCTTTGCAAAACTGGCACGCTGTAGGAAACAATCCAGTGTGATAGGATAGAAGAGCTGGTGATCATGCAGGTCCTTCTTCAAAGAGTTGTAAGCTGAATACCTGGAAGCCCATTGAACATACAATTCTTGAATGGGATTAATGGAGTTTAGGTCCAAGAATGCTTCAGCAGAAAGACGAGGCTTGCCTGCCCTGACCAAAGAACTGTATTTTGATTCCAACTGGAGAGCGGATTGATTGTAGTGCTTTTCCCAGTCTGTGGGAGAAAGCCTTTCACATTCGGAAATTAGCGGAGCTAGAACTTCAGAGGAGAGGTGGCCCAAGTGATATTCTCTGAAGATAAATCTCTGAAATGAGGGGAGGCGACCCTGCTTAGCTGACAGTCGTCCCATTACCCGAGAAAATATCTCAAAGGCATGAGAGCCAGTGGAGGAGTCAAACACTAATGAGTGTAACTTGGAAGGAAACTGTATCAGGCATTTTGAGGCTGGAGAAATCTACTGGGAAGGAGCAATTGACTGGATGTTCAGTCCGGAGGAGAGCAAGGGCGCCATGGAATTGACTAAACTGAACCTCAGGGAGCTTATTCAGATAGCAGTAATCATTATAGAGCTGAAAATGCCTTGCTATTCTGATTTCTTTAATAATGAACTGCCCCAGACAGTTTGATGATGAAAGACAAACCACTCAGAGAGAGAGAGTGGGTGATCTCGACGAGAAAGGTTGTCTGCTTTTGCTTTGAGGTATTTACTGTATAGAGTCTTGTGCCCTTTTGCCCACTGGCCTTCAGTCTTGCACTCAGCTGACTGGAAGATTTTTCATTGGTTTGCTTTGGACATGTGGCAATAGGGAAGAACAATGTGAAGATGTTCAGTGAGGTTAAGATGGCGAATGCCAAAATTGTAGAGAGAATGCATTTCTGTAGATATTCTCGATAGATTGGTCTCCTTTCAATTTCAACAGTGAGGGAGAACCAAAGAGGAGGAAATATGGGTGTAGAGGGTAGAGAGATAGAGGTGGAGAGTTTCCTCTTTTTCTGAGCAGGACTGAGAGAATCAGTCCTGTGGACATGATTTGCAACTGCCAGAATTGAGGTGAGTGTTGAGCGTTCAAACTCATCCTCAGCTTGGGTGAGAAGGGCGCTGCCAAGTTGTGGGTTTTCAGGTATGAAAGTAATTGATGTAGGTGGAGTAGGAGGATAAAGAAGTGACCTGGGATCAAATGTGGAAGAATGACCAGATGAGGAGGATGCCCCAGCTGATGAGGAGGCTGGAGGGTCTTTAGTAAAAGATGGAGAAAGAGGACGGATTGGGAAAGAGGTAGGAGAGAGGGAAGATTGAGATGGAAAGGGTGTTGGTGAGGAAATTGTGCGGGGCAAGGGTTGTTTGAAGGTGGGTTGAGCTGGAGGTGCTGTGGAAGAGGATGGTGGTGAGGAAGGGGCTGGAGTTGCAAGGAATGAAGACTCAGAGGCTTCAGGAGCAACTGCTGACTCTGCTACATCCTGCTGCCCAGCCTCGGAGATCACTAACCCTGGTGGCTCAACAATTGAGTGCTCAGGAGGTCCAACCACTTCTGCTGACTGCTTGCCTTCTGCTATCTCTAGCCCTGATGGCTCAGACCCTTTACTGACATCAGCATCTAAAATAGGCAAACTTTCTGAAAAATGTGCTGCAATACTTGGCCCTGATGGCCCTGCTGGCACATCAACTGAAATCCCTGATGGCTGCTCCTCTTGATCAACAACAATGGGCCCGGATGGCCCTGAAATACCTTCACTTTGCCCTGGAGGCCCACACTCTTGAAGAGAGGGCCCTGATGGCCTAGGAACATCACTTGTAGTGCTCTGAGGGACAGAAGGGTGAGGAGTAGAATCTGTAGATCCTACTACCTTCAAAATCTCAGACAACAGCATCTTCATAGAGCCCATTTCCTTATTGAACCACATCATGGCATTTCTTATCTGAGAAATATCATTAGAAATTGAGTCCTGGCGAATAATGACAGAGCTCACACCTGACTGCACTGAGCTCAAGATCTCACCTTGATCATCTAACCTCTTCAAGATGGGCTTCAAGTTCATTTTCTTTGGAATTTTCATCGACCTTCTATGAGCAATTTTCTTGCTTCTCTTTTCAACTTGTTCAGGATCTTCAGGATGAACAGTATTGGATCTTTCATTTGTACGGGTATCTGAAGTTTGCTCCCTCTGAGATACTGCTGCCTCTTGCTCAAATTCTTGCTCCCCCTAAATGGGAGCATCTTCCATCACAATTTCTTCTGGAGCAATTGATGACTCCTTCTGAATTGGAGCAGCTGTCACAGATTCTTCCAGGTGGCCTGATGCCACAACCTCTTCTACCAAATTCCAACCAGTGTTTTGAATCACTGAGGTGGAGTGAATGGAATCCAATACTTGTCGAAGCACAGATGCCACTGAGGAGGTGGGTAGAGGATCCTCTGGACTTCTGACAGAATCTTCCACTACTACATTTCCTTGAGCTACTGGATTTTCCATTGCAGCTACTTCCTATGAAGCTCTGGACACTGCGGCTTCTACTGCTGCTGGTTCTGCAACTGCTGATGGTCTCTCTGATTCTACTGCTGCTGCCTCTAGCTGGACGTCTTAGGCTTCCCCTATGATAGGTTCACCCTCAGCCACAGAGGTCTTGGTCCATACTCTGTTGACCACTGAAAATCCGCTTTTCCTTAGATTTCTGGATCTAATTGCTTGGCCCCTCTTTTCTACAACGGCGCCAGACACATCTACTCCAAAATGCTAAAAAACTTTGGTGAGCAGATGAGCATAAGGCAGGGATACATTTAACTTACTCTTTGTATCCCATATTTGATCACGGGCAAACTTCATCCTTTCCATCATCACTTCGACCATGTTGATTTCTTGGTTTTGAACGGCCCAATACATCATGTCCGAGTCTGCCTTGGTGCAAGTAGAAAAAGTAGCACTTCTAGGAACAAGAATCTGACAGACTACGAAGTGCAGAAGGCGATTGAAGGCATTCAACTGGTTGATATCCAATTTGCCATCTTTCAATCTAAATTCTAAACCAATAATACCTAGACCCTTTGCCTGGGTGTCCACAGAGTGGACTCCACTATGACCAGACGTGCTCACATCAAACAGGGTCTTCAAAACTTCATGGTCAATCTTGATTTGGGTTCCTTGAAAGATGAAATCAAGGACCCGTCTGCCTCTATTCTCAAACACACAAAAAATGCCTTCACGAGGTCCGGATAGCTTACCTCAGAGAAGGTGGTGATTCCCGTCCACTGCATCCTTCTCATAGTGACCACTACACTGTGCATACCATTCTTCTCAAGATCCGCAACATCTAACGCCTTATTCCCACAAAGCTTAGTTTTCACAAAGTGAACCTTTCTTGCTGCTCAGGAGTAAGAAACTCAGCGCTGTAACCACCCAAACTGCCGAAGACAATGGACGAAGCCATGGATTTTAGGTGAGGAAGATTTTTTGGAGGGTTGAGATGGAAAGAGGAGAGAAAGCCCTCAAGAAATTCTTCGCAGGAAGAAGAGAGGAGCTTCAAATTAGCAGAAAGTCGATGTCGGAGTCGTTAGGGCATCAGATCAGGCAACCAGACGAAAGGGGGAAAAAGTATCAGGTAGGAGATGAATCATTTCCACATCGATTTTGGAGTTAAATAAAGGCTTTACCGAAAAGGAAATAAATCACACAACACATAGAGTTTATCCTGGTTCAGACCTCCTATCCTTAGGAGTCCTACGTCTAGTCCCTGAGCAATTACTCAAGATTCCACTATCTAAGGTACAGTCCCCTTATGGACACTACAACACCCAGCTCAGCTGGTCTTCCTTCACACGAAGGGAACTACAACACCCTGGATCCCCCACCAGGTTTTCCTTCACAACAGAAGGGAACTACAGCACCCTGGATCCCCACCAGGTCTTCCTTCACAACAGAAGGGAACAACACAGTAAAGATGAGCAAAGAAGGCAAGCCCCTAGATCAAGCTTTAATTAGCAATGATCCGAAGCAGAAATAGCCCTGAGAGAAGGAGATCTACATAAGGGTCTCTCTCAGAACTACGCAGGCTCTCTCTCAAAATTCCTATTGCAACACAGAGAGCTAAGGAGCTTGAGATAGATTAGGAATGAGATGCTTGGCTCTTGGATTCTCCCAGAAGATTTGAATTGCTAAGACTTGCTTGAAGTATTTGTTGGTCACTCTCCTCGTTTCTTCTGGAGCTGCTATCTTGTGTTTATATCTCCAATTTGAAAAGTATTCGTTGAAGTAACCGTTGTCTCTAGCTTTGGTAGACGTTAGACGGTTTGACACTTGGAAGCTTCTAGTCAACAGTCTTTTATCCATTTGAGCACGCAAAGAGATAGGATCTTCTGGCGTCTATATGGTCCAACGTTGTATGACAAAAAGTCTTTAGGGCCCTGCATACATTAAAATGCTAGAACAGTAGACAGCTAGACTGTCTCTTGTTGTCAGAAAACGTTGATGTGAATATTCACCAAAATAGTAATGCCAAATAGCTTGTTCTAAAAGATGTTAACAGAGTATGCACGATAATGAAAAGATATCATCTGCATGCATGTAGAGATACGTTCTGTCTTCATTAAATGCATAGCAGTCATGGAGGTTTATGCAAAGACTTTGACTATTCTTTTTTTTTTTTTTTTTTACGAAAAGGACACCGGAGCGAAAGCTAGCTAAGTGCGCTATCCCCCAGTAGGGGATAACGTTCTCACTCCCCTAGCCCTGCCCTGCGCCTAAGATTTTATATATATCAGAAATAACATACAAATACCAGCGGGGCATACCCCTGATCAAACAAATCACAACAATCTAACAGACGGGAGTCCAGATTTATCAAGAACAACTGGACCTTTACAGCTGGTAGGGAAAGAGGAAGAGGAGAAAATCGATTTATGCTGAGTGTGGCAAGCATGAGTCGCTAAGGCATCAGCCACTCTGTTAGCCTCCCTAAAGATATGATCCACGCCAACATGCATCTGCAGAAGTAAAGAACGAGCCAGGTTCCACCACCAGGAACACCTCCAGGACGGGCACTTGTCATGAGTAAAGGACTGGACTAGAACAAGAGAATCAGAGTACACAACTGTAACATGCAAACCATGAAGCTCAGCCAATCTCAGGCCATCGGTAAGCGCACGAACTTCAGCAAGCAAACTATCTCCCTGGCCATAGAAAAAACTGAAACTCAGAAGGACGTCGCCAGCTGGATTACGCAAGCAGCCTCCCCCGCCACAAGGCCCCGGGTTCCCTTTGCACACACCATCCACATTGAGACAAACACCCTGTTTGGGAGGGATCCACCTGACAATCTGTGGAGTCTTGAGTTTGACAGTAGGTTTAAAACCAAAGGAAAGCAAAACCGCCAGGTACTCAGCCGAACAATCATGCTTAAATTTGACACCCTGAATGGCCACACTCACAGCATATCTGATATCCGCCATAATCTTCCCCATAGGCTTATGAACAGAATCAAACCTCTTAGCACATCTATACTTCCAGATCTCCCAAACAACGAGAAGCACAACGTAAACCGAAATAAATCCCATGGCGCTATTACAATTAACAGTAGAAATGATGTTCCATAAGGTGGATGTTATGTGCGATCCAAAAACCTGACCATGGAGGAGAGGGCGAGCCCAGTCCCAAAGCGAAACTGCCAGGTCCCCCTTGAGGAGAAGATGATCTAAATCTTCAATAGAGGGGGATGAACAACAGGAGCAAGAAGAGACTAGATAGATACCACAATCCGATATTCTGACATCTGTGGGCACCGCACGATATAAGAGACGCCATCCAAACAAAGCAGCCCTGGGATTGAAAGTATGGTTCCAAATTTTAAGAGGAGAAGGGCGGTGAACACCATGCGGCCTAAGGGCCCTGAAGGCGGACTTGGTGGAGAAAGACCCATCAGCACTACTCATCCAAACACACTTATCAGGAGCATTCGAAATGTCAATATTGTTCATTAAAATCTCAATCGCAGCATGATTCCTCAGAGGGTGATTCATCTTGGCCGCTACCTCCTGGACAGAAGTGAAGTGGTACTGATTAGGAGCATTGATTAAAGAGATAATCGGGACGTTGCCAGTCCAAACATGCTTCAGGATATCAATATTCTTGCCATCACCCAGGATCCAACGGCTATTTTGTAAGATAATGGAATGAGCAGCATTAAAGACTTCCTTGGGAATCCCTGTAGGGAAGAACTTGACAACTTCATTAGACCTGGAGTCCAAGAATCTACTTTTAGCATAAGCAGACCATAAAGTTTTGCCATGAATTGCATTCCAGATGATCTTAGCCATGAGAGAGATTTGAACATGCCACATACTTCTAACCCCCAGACCTCCTTCATGTTTAGGCTTGCAATTCGATCCCAAGAAATCCAGTGACGTTTTCTACTTTCCTCACCACCATTCCAGAAGAAAGAAGCACAAAAGCGATCGATCTGCTGAACAATGGACTTCGGCAAGCAAGTGGCTGAAGCAACGTAAATCGGGATTGAACACAAAACCGAGTTTATGAGAACAATTCGACCAGCCTGAGAAAGCAATTTAGCTTTCCAAGAAGCCAACAAAGTATTCACCTTATCAATGATGTGCCGGTAGTGGGAAACTAAGAATCGCCCATGACTGATCGGAACCCCCAGGTACTTTAGCACCCCCTCCTCCTTACGAAATCATGTTAGCGCTTTTATTCGGGCACCTGAACCAGTTGAAGCTTTAGGAGAAATAAGGAAACTTCTTTTAGAAGCATTCACCTTTTGACCAGAAGAGACCTCATACGCCTTTAAGAAGGAAAGAGTTTTTTTGATGTTGCTAGTCTGGCCATTCATAAACACAAGAGTATCATCGGCATACAAGAGGTGGGATATCTGCATACAACCACGAGGTCCTCTGTAAGGTTGCAGGACGCCTGAAGACTGAAGAGCTCGCAGTCCTCGGCTTAAAGCCTCCTCCATGATGATAAATAAAGCAGGCGCCAAAGGGTCACCCTGGCAGAGACCCCTTGAAGACTTAAAGAAGCCCACCTGTTGACCATTAAAGAGTACAGAGAACCAGCAATTACTAACCATCATACCCACAAGGGAAACAAACCGAGAGGAGAACCCGAAACTCCGAAGCACCGCAAACAAAAAGTTCCACTCCACTCTGTCATAGGCTTTCATCATGTCCAATTTGAAGATAACATTTCCCCCCCGAACCTTCCTACCAATATCCTTCAACATATGCCTGGAGATTGATACATTCTCAATGATAGAATGACCCCGAACAAAGGCCCCTTGCTCTTCAGAAATTATAATAGGCAGAAAAGGAGAGAGGCGATCAGAAATAATCCTGGAGATTATCTTGTAACAGAAATTGCACAGGCTGATAGGGCGAAAATCACCGAAGGTAGTCGGATCCTTCACTTTTGGGATCAAAGCAATAATAGAATAGGCCGCCCCACGGGGTAAAGGAAGACCCTTAAAAAAATCCTGAACAGCCTGGACCACATCATCACCAACTACATCCCAACAGATAGAATAGAAAGCTCCAGTAAAACCATCCGGTCCCAGAGAACCTTTCCCGTTCATGATCATAACAGCCGCCCTGACCTCATCCCTACTGGGAACTTCACAAAGAAATAAATTCTGGTCTTCTGAAATAATAGAAGGGATTACCTGAAGGAGATCATCGTTCACCACCGTATTTTCCAATATAAAGGAAGACTTTGACTATTCAACGCTATGAGGGATAAGTCATATATTCAGTCGAAATCGATGCAAATGTGACTTATGAAATCGTTGTGTATAGATAAGCAAATCGTTATAACTCAATATCAAATCGTTATGCAAAACAAATCATTGTGATAAACTTAACAAATCGTTGCGCGAAGCAAATCGTTATGAGCTCTACAGAAATCGTTGCGCAAAGCAAATCGTTATGATGACTAAAGGAATCGTTGCGATGAGCAAATCGTTACGATGACTAAAGAAATCGTTGCGATGAGCAAATCGTTACGATGACTAAAGAAATCGTTGCGATGAGTAAATCGTTACGATGACTAAAGAAATCGTTGCGATGAGCAAATCATTACGATGAGCAAATCGTTACGATGAGGAATCGTTGCGATGAGAAAATCGTTACGATGACTAAAGAAATCGTTGCGATGAGAAAATCGTTACGATGACTAAAGGAATCATTGCGATGAGCAAATCGTTACGATGACTAAAGGAATCGTTGCGATGAGCAAATCGTTACGATGGCTAAAGAAATCATTGCGGGAACGATTTGTTTGTAACCAACGATGTTTTGTTTTATAAAGAAATCGTTGAGACACTTATGAAATCGTTATGTTATCAACTTGTTATAGTTCTATTGAAAACGTTATACCATGAGGGAAATCGTTGTGATTCTCAACAGAAGTCGATGTGGACTTAGAGAAATATAATCTTGAAATAATTAATGCTTCAGAAAGATGATACTTACCAATATTGGCTTGTTTGTCCTTGGTATATTTCTTGTACTCAGACTTCATAGAATATATGTTAGAGAACTTTTATAGGGTTTTGTTAATCACCAAAATAAATATGTAATTAATTAAAATTACATGGAGACAGACTGATCATCACTTTTTAACGAACAGCATAGGTGCTCCGCATGGGGAAGTACTTGGTCAGATGAACCCTTCTCTAGTAGCTCCATCAGTTGCGCCTTCAATTCCTTTAATTCAGTAGGTGACATCCGGTACGGTTGACGCGACACCGGGGCAGCTCCAGGGATTAACTCAATGGCAAAATTGACATCACGTTCAGGGGGAATCTCTGGTAGATCTTCGGGGAACACATCTGGGTAACCCTGGACTATGTGTATGTCTTCTATCTTAGAACCCTTCTTTTCAACTATTACGACTACAAGGAAAGCAAAGAATCCTTTCCTTATCATGTTGTGGGCCTTTATGGCAGAGACTAGAGACATCTGTCTCTTATGTCTAATCCCAATGAATGACAGCTTAGGGAAATCACTAAATGAAACTCTTCCTTTCGTACAATCGACACTTACCCCATAAGTGGACAACCAATCGGCTCCCAAAATCACATCATAGCCTTCCATGGGCATACACACTAGGTCGGCTTTTAGGTTATGTTCTCCGATCATTACATCGGCAGATGGAAAGTATTTGTTCAATTTTTCTTTCTCTCCCAATGGTGTTGTGACAGAGAATTCACATCCAATGGATATAGGTTTAGCATTTAAGGTATCAACAAAGTTTTGAGATATAAATGAATGAGTTGCTCCAGTATCAAATAAAACAAATGCTGATAAGGAGAAAACTTGTAGGGTACCTTCTACCACGCCACCTTCCTCAGCGGGCTCTTCATTATACAGGGCTTGCAGTCTCCCTTGTTTCTTAGGCACATTAGCTCGCCTCTCATACTTCTTCAGTAGCGGGCACTCGGGGATACGATGCTCGCAGCTTCCACAGCACAGACATGCGCCGACTTTCCTCCAACATTCATCAGCCGTGTGACCTAGCTTGTCATAGTGCTTACAGTTGCGTTTTACTGAGGTGTTGGAAACAAAGACTTTGGGTTTCTTCTCCTGGCTAGGTCCTTCTGTGATGCTGAAAGGATGCTTCTTGCCGATGTTTGGCTTGGTAGATGTCATGCCAGGTGTCAGTTCTTTCTTAACGAACTTCCCCTTGATACGATCGGTGAAGTCCGTAGCATCCTCCAGCAGTTGAGCTTTCTTCACCATCTCAGCATAGGTCTAGATGTCGAGAGGGGCCAGTTGAGTAATGTACTGAGGCTTAAGGCCATTGAGGAAACGCCTAGCCTTCATCTTCTCTGTATTTACTAGATGGTCAGCATATCGAGAAAGTCTTGAAAATTGTGCTTCATATTCAGCCACAGATAGGCTCCTCTGTTTAAGAGCAGCAAATTCTGCGGCCTTCCTTTCATGCACACGCTCCGAGAAGTACTTGGAGTTGAATGCCTCCATGAATTCAGCCCAAGTAAATTGACCATTCGCCCTGGTCACTTCCACTAACTCCCACCAAGTGCAGGCGTCCTTCTCCAATTGGAAAGTAGCTAGTAGCAGCTTATCCCCAGCTGCACATTGCATAAGATGGAAAATTCTTTTCGTCTCCTTCAGCCAGTGCTCGGCCTCGTTTGGATCCATGGAACCACTGAACCTGGGTGGGTTCAAGCTCCTGAAGTTACGATGCAGCTAGCCTCCACCACCGCGATTCCCTCCACCTTTTGTAGCTTGCAGAAGCACACGGGTGAGTTCTTGGATAGTTTGTTGCATGCCCCTCATCTGAGCACGTTCAGCAGTCATCTTAGTTGCTTAAGTTCCTACAAAAGTAACTTGTTGTTATAATATTGATGTGGAATTTAATTCATGCGTGTGTGGGTTTATTTTAACTAGTTACCCATGGTTCTAACCTCATCTCGCATAGGTAGGACAACTAACTCTAGTTGAGGCTGGTCAACCTAGATCATCCTATACTTAAGAACAACGTAGGCTCTGATACCACAAAACTGTCACGCCCCGACACGGAATATCAGAACGTGAGGTAGTTACAAGTAAATGGATACAGAGCGTATAATAGACATCAACCATTAGACAAGAATAAATACTAAAGCAAATGCATCTCACTGATAATTCCTCAAATGTCTATTACAACCACTAATATCAGAGCCATTCTATAGGGCCCAATTACATCGAATAAAAGTAAAAGACTAAACTAAGACTCTAACATAATACTAAGATGCCAGGGTACTCTTGACTTCACTCTTAGTCATTCCCGTCCTCTTGAGTGTACGTATCTTCCTCGGTCTTACCTGAGAACACATAACAATAACGCAGGGTGAGCGATAATGCCCAGTAGGACTTAAATCTCATGATCAGACATGCTTTAAATGATTAATGTATTAAATGGCAGAGTAACTAAAGATAGAGCGAGAGAGTCAAGTAACGTAAGAGATAGCACGATAACATGTGATTGAAATAGCACAAGTTTCCAAATATAGCACAAGTGTCGAGCATAGCACAAGAGCAGGATGGCCATAACACAATAGCACAGTATATTTCACGATATCACAACGAGTCGAGTATATAGCATAGCACTTTGATTGTCATATAGATGGTCGAGATAGATAGCACTTGAGTGTAATGTCAAACACTCTGGTCAATTAACTCCCGCAGGCAAATAGCACTTTTGGGTGCACCTCCCAGGACCAAACCAGGCCCTTTTATATTGCCAAGCATTAGTTATATTGTTTATCTTTAGACAATCAGTCAAATGGTCAATAGAGAGTACCAAGAAATGGATGAGAGTACTAGATTACTAGACGCGTGTATAGAGAATGTGAATAGATGAGTGAGTGGTGTCTAGACGAGAGTTATAGGTCATTGCACATGAAATGACGAGTAAACGAGCGATAGTAACAGTTGCACAACACGCGCAATTGGTGTTGGCAGTCAGGTGGAATCCACTACCCTTCCACTAGCCATGTTATGCACAAGTCTAGAGGTCCAGCATGGTTCAAGATAAGAGCGAGAGAGCATACTAAGGCCGTTTGGATCTTACTGATCCCTAGAGGGTATCATAGGTGTTAGGATACAACCAACTCGTCGGCCATGTGGGAATCCATAGATAGAGGAGTCTTATGGAGGCCTTGAATAAGGATTCACTAGTTTGGAAGAAGAAATATCTAACAGAGAGTTTTTCCAAGTCAAGAGAAAGTGTATATATAGTAACAAGTGCTCGACGTTCCAGAGGAATTCTAGAACAGTGGAGCGTCGGTAACGGTATTCCCAAAACAACGCGAGAAATGAAGACAAGTCCATTTAAAATAGGACAATTTAAATACATTATTGAAATAAATTACCAGATATATTATGAAATATTTTCATGCCAAGTCAAGTCTTATTGGATGGTTACAAGTATGTGCTTGTGACAAAGAAACTATAGATATGAAAAATCATGTGAATGTCTTTTAAATTAACAATTTCATAGCCACATTTAACAACTTCGATTATTGTGTTTAAGACAGTTAACAAGGTAAGAGATTACTGTAGAAAGTCAAGATTAGCAAAAATACAGGGTTTTCCTGCAAAGTGACAGATCACGACAAACCAATGTAAGGATCGCGATAGGGTATGTACAGAACGCGATAGGGTCAATCAAGGGTTGCGACGGGTCGGTCAGGACAGGGAGCCAGAACACAACGCCAGTGCCTGTCGCGTTCAGAACGCGACAGGTTGCTGGTCGCAATCAGCCCTGAGAAAGCAGCCTATCGAGCCGTCGCATTCTCAGGTCCTGCGGCTGAGTCTGAGTGGGAAAAGGACCATGCCTTGGATTGCGGTCCATGTTTCCATATTTTTATATAGGGTCGTTCAAAAATTAAGAACTCGATGCACAGTTGATAAAAAATTACGAAATCACTTGCAAACTAATCTAGACATGTGAGGGTATACACAATAAATAGGAATTCGGAAATCATCAAGGTCTGGATAGGTTTTAAACATAAACATGCTCGATGAGCATAGAACAATGTACAGTGAAGGTAAACGATTTAATTCAAGTAGGATACTGGATGAACATTGGGGATTTCAGGGGCAAACGATGCCTAACAACCATCAGTATCTCCAGTTAAAATTTCGTAGCATGGGATCAAGAGTACATGGAGATCTAGATTTAACATGATGGTTCGGGGTCAAAGTGATTGCGAATCTTCAAAAATAAAGAACAAAATATTGGCTCGATGACAAATAGAGCAACAAGAGGGCTTCTGTTCCTGATGTTTGGAACAACCGACAGACGAAATTAATCGAGTTTAGTTGGTGAGAATGTCTACCTTTGAGTCGTTTTGTCTCCTAGGGCTTAGAACTTGAAGAACAAGGGTTGGGGCTTGAGCAATCCTTCTCCCCATGAGTTCTCCCATTCCTTGGCCTCTTCTCCACACCCAGCAACCCTCAGCCACGCATTAGGGCTGACCATGGAGAGATTGGGGAGTATTTAAGCTCCCTTGGTTTCCATTTCCTATTATGACTCTAATTCCCCTTTAATTTCGAGATTTCCTAATTTCTCTCAACCTTCCCAACTTGCCAACTCCTAATTGGGTTAGGTTGGGATGCAATTTCATGCCTAGCCAATTTGGGTAGGGTTAGGAGTCCAATGACAACACAAAATAGCTATTTATTGATTTATTAGCCCCTTTTCTTTTTAGGAAAGATACGAATTTAGAGTATTTTCCTATTATTCCTCTTTTAAAAAATTCTTATTTTGGCCTAATAAATTTTATATGGTCCATTTAACAAAGCCCATGACTTCTTTCGTTTAATGAGTTTTATTTAGTTCCCTTTTCTTTAATTTTTAATTTGATTTATTATTATTATTATTAAATTTTATTTTTGAAAAATTGGGTTACTACATTATCACTTAATCACATGTTCTCAATTACTTATATACACACTTTAACTCATTCACATGCACTTTAAAAAATTGGACATGCTTCAGTTTATAGAATATAGTATTACTATTTCACAGTGGCAATTTAACCATAATAGTGCTTCATCATGATGCAATTCACTAATTTTTACATGATTTAACTCACATACACTTAATCATGGTTTAATACCCTCATTCAAAGCAAACAGTATCCACGGGTGTCAAATCAGAGTCAAATGTTTATCACAGACTTCTTACAGGTAATATGTCACATGTCTAATTTTTTATATTTTTTGCAACATAAAAACTAATTTTAACAATTTAACATAGAATTCAGGTAATTTCAATGAAATACTTACTTAACATGGTGATAACTGTAGAATTTTTAGTGTTAAATTTCATACATATAGTTGATTTGAGACATCATTTGTGTATAAATAAAGTACATTTTACCTTTAATTTTTATTTTATTCATGTATAATTTTTTAGCATATTAGTTAATTTTTTTGGTAGAACACATAGTTAGATTCTCATTTAATAAAGTCAATGCCTTTGAATAGTTTTACTAATAAAAGTGTTTTCTCTTTTTACAGGTACATTGTTGGAAATGAAGAAATAATTTTTGGTCTCATTATTACTTTTATATTTTCGTAAACATCTTCTAATAATTCTTGTAAATATTAGTCTGTAAATAAATCAGATTTTAAATGAATTTTAGTTAAATAAACAACCCTCACCCAATACCATCATGCCATATACCCCCTCATGAGTCCATTGCGCCAACATTTTTTCTTCACCACCATCAGTGCATTACGTCGTTACCCTTTCTCTCATCCAACCAGAGTTGGACACGCACACCACTGAAACCCTTTTGTTTCTTCCCACCAGGTTGACGGAAGCAGGGAAAGGCAAGAGGAGCTAGGGCGTGCGGAGCTGCGGCGTGAAGAGCTCGTGCACGATGGAGGCGGCAAGAGGAGCTGGGGCGTGCAGAGCTTGTGCGCATCCGGATGGAGCTCATGCGGAAGGAGCTCGGGCGTGTGAAGACTGGCGACGGTGTGTGCGGAGCTCGTGTGTGAGGCTGGTGACAATGGAGCTTGCGTGAGGAGCTTGGCGCGTGTGGACTCTTGGTGTCCAGCAGATTCGATGGAGCCTATATAAGGACCCCAAGGTCCTCAGAGGCAGGGGGCTGCGGGGAGGGGGATCGAGGGCTTCTTCCTTTCTTCTGGGAGGACGATCTGGCGTTAGAGAGGTTAGTAGCATCTGGTGCGTCTGAAGAGTCCCGGAGGTGTGCGCTGCAAAGAAGGCACAGGGCGACCAAGAACACCTCATTTCTTGGCTCGTTCTGGGGCTGGCCGGCTCTGGGAGGGCGACCACATCCAGAGGGATTCCAGACATCTGTAGAGTTCAGATCCAGAGTTGAGTTTGTGAAGACCATGTTCCTGTTATAGCAGAGGATGGAGCTGATTTCGTGAAGATTTTTGAGTCTTTTTGGTTTTGTTTTCGAGTCATTAATTTTGTTCTTATTCTTATTCTTCAATAATAGCATGAGGATTCCGATTTAGCAACAATAAACTCATATTCTTATTTTCTGTCCGATCCTTGAGCTATGAGGGTAGTGATTCGGTGTTTGTGGAGAGCTACTATTACTAATTGTTCATCCCCTGAGCTGTAGGGGTAAATTGGTTTGATAATTTTCTTTTGGGTTCTTGTTTTGTCATCTTTTTATCTTATTGAGTTCCAGATCATTTCAGAATTAGAGGTGCATCTGTGTGTTTCTAGTTCAGATTTCTGTCTACCTATTTGATCCCTCGATTGTGAGGGTACAGTGATATCAATTCTCTTTTATTTTCAATTCTGCTTGTTCTTTCAATTATGTTTGACCTGTCAAGTTGTGAGGGATTTGATTGGTGCTATTTACAGAATTAATTCTAATGCAGTGTTATCTTGGTGAATAAGTGTCTGTTAGAGTTGTTCCAAAAAGTGATTTCTTAAGTCAAACTTTATTCAGCCTCTCTATGGATATGACTTGCTCTCACCACTTTATTAGTTCATCTTTGCGATTGTAAATCTGTTAGACAATTTAGAGAAGGTGAGCATCTTGATTTGTGCAAGTCCCGTTACCCTCATTGGCAGGTTGATGTCAGTCCTGTTACCCTGTGCGAGTAGTTTGCATGTGAGGCTTACGGCTTAGGCAATGGTTTGCCTGTAAGACTAGTAGCCTAGGCAGTGGTCTGCCGGTGAGGCTTATGGTCGAGGCGTTTTAGCTGTCGAGTGAACTAGTGGTGCCGAGCTAGTCCTGTTGTTTCTACTTACTTTCCAAGGATTGAATTAGCTGGTAGGCTTATGTATAATTGTTGTTTAATTATGCCTTGTGTGAGCATGTTGTGGTTTGGCTACCGGTGTTGCCAGTGAGACCCTTTGTGGTTGAGGTCTCTTTAGTGTTTAGTTGTTGTTTTTGGGAGGTCCCTACTGAGCCAGTGACGTGTTGAGGCTCGCTCCCTTACAGCTCTTTTCAGGTGTTATCCGTTTGTGTGGCTTGCGGAGGCGTTTGTGGCAGACTTGTACCACCAGCAATAGAGTTAGTTGTGTCTATGTGAGCTTGTGCTCCCTCAAGGTATGCCCCAGGTAGTTGTACTCTTTAATTAGAGATGTAATAATGTATTGGGACAGTTGTACATTGTTGTATACAAGTATGAGCACATGTACTTTCTTGTGTCTTATACTGTTGTTGTTGTCTTTTATATTCCTACTGGACACTTGTGCACGTTATCCCTTGCGAGACTTCGGTCCGATTGCGGGAGGTGGACTTGGATATGGAACCTTATTGAGTATAAATATCCAGGGCCGTTACAGTTGATATTAGAGCATGGTCCAGATAGAATATGAAAAGACATTGAGGTGACAATGTCCCAATACATGGTTTAATGTCCACTCCTGGTAGTAAGTCTGCGGTTTTGAGTGGTTTTCACGTGAGTTTCTGGCATGTGAATTGTGTGCCTTTGTTTGTTAAACAGGCAGTTGTTAGCAGTTGCTGAGAAAAGGTATGGTTAGTGGTATAATTTGAGGGGTTATGTCAGTGTGCCAGTTTGTAGTTAAAGTATAGTTGTTTAAAAGTTCTTAGTTATAGAAATTGAAAGGATTAGTGAATTCAGATATGGAATTCAGTAAAGGTGTTTTAGTGAGGTGCAGAGTTGGCAGAGACAGGTATAAAGTAATGATATGATAGAGTGGCAGTGAGAACAGTGTTATAATAAGAAATAGTATGTGTTAAGAATTGATAAACGTACGAATTGTGGTTGAGAACCTTAGCAGAGGTAACGGTTGTGCCTGAGATTTGTCTTAGGTCTTAACGAGCAGCTTGAGCAATAATGTAATTAGTGTTATGAAAGGTTTGGAATAATTGAGTGAAGCAGATGAACTTCAGAAGAGGTACTGGTAAATAGAGGAGTAGTGATTTGTGGTAGCTAGATTAAGTGTGTTTTGTGATTAGAGACGGTTGCAGTAAAGAGCTTGAGAATTGTTGCGAGTAATGATGATAATGGAAAATTTGATATAGAGATTCGTGTAAGAATGTGCCTAGGTGAACAGTTAAGTAAAGAAAGAGTAAAGGAAGATCTGTATGTAGTTAGGTTTTTCTGAGAATTTTACAAGAAAAATATCCATTTGGAAAGTGGCAGTTTGTGAGGATTCCACATAATGTTTTGTTAAAGATTGTCGTGTTAAAGATAATATTAGTGTTGTTTAGTAGTTGGGTGCAGTTTGTGGAAAAAAAAAAAGAGGTAAAGTATGTGCCTGAAAAAGATTAAGGTTGAGGTTAGTAATAAATGGAATGAGTTAGAATTATGTGAGTTAGAATAGAAAGAGATGAATCAACTAAGAAGCAGTTAAGGAATATCAAGTTGAGAGGAACAACAAGGCAAAATGTGAAAGAATATTAATGAGTATGCTATAAGAGTGGTATTTTCGGTATTTGAGAACAGAGCAGTTAGTGGAACAAGGGAATCAGGCAGAGCAAGTTATTGTAATTAAAGAGACTGGCATTTAGATTCGAGCTTTGGCAGTATTTTAATGAAGGATGATTATACATTAGCAACGAGTTTCAGTGTGAATAGTCCAAAGAGATTAGCCGGATAGCAAAATAATTAAGAGAAATGTTTTGTAGAAATGATATTGTGGTTAGTGTAGTTGGCAGTACAGATCAGGTTGAGTGTTATTGACCAAAGAAAGAAAGAGTATAGCAGATTAAGAAACGAATATAATTAGATGGGAGTTTGCATGCCAGTGTACAGAAAGTGATTCCGTTGAGCAAAAGTGTACTTTAATAAAGATATTCCTGAATTTGATGTGAGAGCAAAAGCTGATCATTTAAAGAATATTTTGAAAGGTTGTGAATGTAATGTGATTAGTCAGCCAGAGAATATGATTTAAAGTCAGGAAGGTATAAGAAGAGCAAGATATGCCAGTAATATTATGACAGAATTCAGAATTTAAATATGTGGCACAATCAGAATTGAAATATGAAGAAATGTAAGTCAGAAATCCCAATATTTTCTTCTAATATTATTAGTTGAGCAAGATAATTTGGAAATCAAGTAAAATTAGAATTGAGTCTAGTTGGAAATAAGTAATAGTGAAGTGGAAAGTAATTAAAAGTGATAGTGGGAGCAGAGTTTATAGAATATTTTTCTAAGTATCAGATGTAATCAGAGTGGCACAGCGAAAGCATAGAAGATGTAATATACACAGGGTATCCAAGGTTTGGTTGATTAAAAGAAAGTTTGAGTTTTTTGCACAATTGGGCAAGAGACAAAGGTTTTTAGTTAGATATAAGCTAAAAAAATATGAACATAATGGTATAAAGAGGTAGAAATTCAATGATGGTATTTGGTTTTCTTTGAAAAAACTGGCTGTTAAGAATATGAATAAAGATAAAGCAGAGTAACAGTTGGCAGTAATAGGCAGATAATGGAATGACACCGGAGAATTTGAGAATTTAAAGATGGTGTTATATGGCAGAATACTTAGGGGTGGCACTTTATGATAAAGAGATTCAAGTAAGAGAAGTAGCGCAGAAAGAAATGTTGCAAACACAGCGAGGAAAATGTGGAAGCAGGTCGAGTCCAAGGAGATAAAGTGCCAACAGCAAGGTAAAATTACTTATAGTTGAAAGGTAAAGAGAAGCAGATTGACACAAAGAGCAGAACAACTATGAAAGAATTTAAAGAGAAAGGAAAGTAGAACATACACTGAAATTAATAGATTGAGTCGCCAGTGTAGAGTGGCTTGAAAGGAAATGCAGAGAAAGTGTATCCTACTTGTTCTGTATATGGTTTAAATTCCTTTTAGGTGATAGTTTGGCTTGCTGAGATTTCGTTCTAAATGTTGAGGATGACAATTCTTTTTAGGTGTTAGTAATGTAGTGACACGATCGTTCAGATCCGGTTTAACAGGGTTACAAGTGTGGTACTCTTGACTAAGAGGTGGTCATTGGGCCTTAGTCGAGGTTTCCGTGCGTTGTTTGGACATTGTGGGCCTTAGCTCTCAGCCCATTTAGCCCACAGGTTCACTGGTTGTGAACACAACGGGGCATGTCGTCGCATTTTGAAACGCGATGGCTTACTACGTCGTGATTCACAGAACTACCTTTGTGACCCGTGGCGCACCAGGTTTCCATTAGCGATGGTTAGGGTTGTCGCGTTTAACTCTTAAATGCGACGTCTGACTACGTCATGATTTTGAATGTGACTTCAATGCACTATTTTGCCCAGATAGAGTAGAGGAAGCTCTGTCTAGGCGAAGGGGGGAGGCTACTGAGGGTTTTCCAGCGATTCGACTTCGTGGTGGTTCCACTACAAGAAAAAACGGTAATAGAGACCGAATAGAGACCGAAATATTTCATTCCCTATTCGGTCCCTACTAGTGACCGAATTGTCACTGTAATAAATCGGTCTCTAAATAAATGCTTTAGAGACGATTCAAAATCGGTCCCTATTCGGTCCCTAAATAGGGACCGAATTATTTCGGTCCCTATTTTAGGGACCCGAATAGAGACTGAATTAAATCGGTCTCAATTCGGTCTCTATTCGGTCCCTAAATAGGGACCGAATAGGACCGAATTATTTCGGTCTCTATATTTGGGACCGAAATAATTCGGTCCCTATTTAGGGACCGAATAGGGACCGAATTATTTCGTCTCTATATTTGGGACCGAATATCCTATTCGGTCCCTATTTAGGGACCGAATAGAGACCGAATTATTTCGGTCTCTATATTTGAGACCGAATGATGACTGATTTTATTTCAATCACAAATTCTCAATGATGTGAGAAAATTTTGTGACATCTCAAATTAATACCAAGTATGAAGCCCCTAGCATATTTGCAGCAGAAAATCATTTAAAGATTTATATTATTTCATGTTGTTACCATTTCTGCACATATGTACACTGACAAGGTGTCACTGGATTTTGGTAATGAAATTTAGTTTGAAATTACCATAATTATCAAAAAAATATGTTGATACCAAAAATGGGATATTGAGAATTTTTGATGCACGGGTAATGAGGTAAATATGATTTATCTATTTTTAGGACAATTTATACTTGATAAATATTTTTTTAGGAAATTTTTAAATAAAAATTATCATAAACTTACCACATTGTAATTAGACAATGGTTGAAATTTTATTTTATTTGGATGTCATTTACATATTAAATTAAGGTTCCAAAGAGATCTAATTAAATGAATAGTAATCTAGTTACGTAACTTGTTTACGTAAGATTTAACCTGCATCTAAATGTGAACATGTGTAGGCAGTGGCAGGTATGTGTAAAGTGTATATATATATCTATATATATATATATATATATATTATATGTGTGTGTGTGTGTGTGTGTGTGTTAAAGAAAAGATAAAATAATGTCAACGAAATGGATAAACTTTCTGCATGCATATATATACGTGAAGTGTACGTGCTTGTTAATTAATTAGTCAAGTTGACACACTCTGTTTTCAAATCAACTTAACTCCTGTCTCTAGTGACTTAGGTCGACACACCCATATTCTAGGTCGACACACCCTGCTAATTAGAATTCGAACTTGAAATAACTTTTACATAACTATGATACACTAATTAATTTCAGATTTACTTGAATATTTATTAAGCTACTCTTCTTCTAAAAAGTGATTTATAATGTATTCACGGACAGTTCTTACTCGATTTGCTTATCTCATGTTCTTGAAATTTCACTTGTAATGTCTAGAACTTGGGATCCGTAGTTAGATCTCTCATGAATTTACAATGAGCCAATAAAAGGGCCCTGACATGGTCCTAGGAGGAGCACCTAAAAGTACTTGTGCCCATGGGAGTGTGAATGGTCTTGTGTGGCATTGCACCTAACGTATATGTTAAAAATTTGTAGCTATCTGGTTTCAGACAGTGTACATGTGAGTATTTGAAACTCAATATCTAATTGTTTAATACATGAGAAATTCTCACTTCCTGAGAACTACAAGGAAGAAATTTGTTACTTGACTTTCTTATTTCTGATTTACCATTTACTTGACATACATGTCTAACATCCTCACAGTGACATATATATTGCTACGTACACATGGTTCAAGCTAATGTTCCATTTTTTGGCGATAAGAACCGACGAGCGGCCTAGCTCTCCACTTGTGGTAGGAAGTTTTCGTTCTATGCGCACTGCGATGTCATCACTTAATTTTCATGCAGTTGATTTATATCTATCCAATCTAGATCCGTCCAGTAGTGTCAACACTATCTATCCAGTAGTGTCACCATTATCTATCCAGTAGTGTTGACCGATTTTATCCCTTATAGTGTTGACCTATCCCTTCATAATATCGACCTATACCTTGCAGAGAGTTGACACTATCCTTTAGATGTCAACACCTCTTTTATTCAGTTGACACACTCTGTTTTCAAATCAACTTAACTCCTGTCTCTAGTGACTTAGGTCGACACACCCATATTCTAGGTCGACACACCCCTGCTAATTAGAATTCGAACTTGAAATAACTTTACATGAACTATGATACACTAATTAATTTCAGATTTACTTGAATATTTATAAGCTACTCCTTCTCTAAAAAGTGATTTATAATGTATTCACGTATCAGTTCTTACTCGACTTTTGCTTACTCATGTTTCTTGAAATTTCACTTGTAATGTCTAGAACTTGGGATCCGTAGTTAGATCTCTCATGAATTTACAATGAGCCCATAAAGGGCCCTGACATGGTCCTAGGAGGCACCTAAAAGTACTTGTGCCCATGGAGTGTGAATGGTCTTGTTGGCATTGCACCTAAAGTATATGTTAAAAATTTGTAGCTATCTGGTTTCAGACAGTGTACATGTGAGTATTTGAAACTCATATCTAATTGTTTAATACATGAGAAATTCTCACTCCGAGAACTACAAGGAAGAAATTGTTTACTTGACTTTTCTTATTTCTGATTTTACCATTTACTTGACAATACATGTCTAACATCCTCACAGTGACATATATATTTGCTACGTACACATGTTTCAAGCTAGATGTTCCATTTTTGGCGATAAGAACCGACGAGCGGCCTAGCTCTCCACTTGTGGTAGGAAGTTTTATTCTATGCGCACTGCGATGTCATCACTTAATTTTCTGCAGTTTGATTATATATCTATCCAATCTAGATGCACCTCTACTTTCCATCTCCAAAGTTTATCTTCGAGTTGTCAGACGTTGGTAATATCTGATACAAATCAATATGATCGGCACATGCACTTGCTGTGGCATATTTTTTTATTTACTTTTAAACATGTACATTTATATTTCATAATAATTAAAATACTACAGAAATAAAAGATCTAACTATATCATATGTAATTTAAGCGTAAAATATGCTCAATATATATTTCATCCATCTAAAAATATTATAAAAAATTGATAATTATTTATTGATATTTTAAAATATATACTTACATTTGATATTGTAGTTTATCTAACCTAGGTCAACAACTATTATAAATACTTATACACGCATGCAGAAAACCCCTCCCCGTCGTATATTTAAATGTAACATTTATACTAATACACTATAAATAAATATATATTCTAATATATTTAAATCATTATTTATGTAGTATAATTTATTTAAATGTTAATGTTCAGATGATATATATATTTAATTGTACATATATAAAATATTTAAATATATATAAATATCTAATTACATAATTAATTAATTTATTAATTAATGGTCCATACCTAAAAACATATCCTTAAAAGCCTACCCGACCTGGCAACTCCCTCTCCCCCGTTTCCCCCCCAATCTTCTCACCAAATTGGAAATCCCTCCTGCGGCCCTGCCTCCTCCCTCCCTCGTCATCTCGGCCGGCCCCAGCACGGCCAGCACCCTCCCGGCGAGGCGGCGACCTACTGTCAGACCCTTGCAGACACGGCGCGGCGGACCATTGTAGACGTGGCGACGGCGGCTCCTCTGCGCGGTCGGACCCTTGCAGACGTGGCGGCAGCGGCGGCTCCCTTTGCGCGGCAGGTCCGGCGACTCACAGCACTGTGCACGGCGGTAGTGTCCTCAACCCTCCCTCCCTCTGTCTCTCCCTCTCATCTGGCCCTCCCCCCTCCGGCTCCTCCCTTCTGCGCTCCCCCCCTCCGGGCTCCCACCCTCCCCCCCTCGGCTCCTCCCTTCTGCGCTCCCCCCCCTCCCGGCTCCGACCCTCCCCCCCTCCGGCCCTCCCTCTCATCTTTACCTGACACACCCTGCTGTTTGGAATGTGCCGGATAAATCACCTAGGGATCATAGTACGAACCCAAAAACCTGATTTTCTCTTCTTGTCCCCATTGGTTTGGATTCCAGGGGAGGTTGATCTAGCAGAATTGGAAGGCCCATTTGTGAGCTGAGGCTGAAAGGTCAGTTGAATCAATGAGAGCTGAAATTCTCCATACACCAGCAGTGCCTTCATAAGAGAGGTAAATCAAGTGTTAAAGCATGCCAAATATACCCATGTTTTTCATATATAAATTACTGAATAAACATTTTGTCCTCCATTGCAAAAGCTTCATATCCAGCATAGCTTTTTCTCTCCTATCACATCTTCTATTGCATTTCTTCTTCCACTTGAAACACCTTTGAGCAATTTGGTTTCTTTCCTTATCTATTATTATCAAACAAAAGGGAAAAATACATTCTTCATCTAGCATTATAATAATACCCAGTGTGATTTAGCAGGGCTTCCCACTCCTTTCATAGAAAAATATGTGTCACTGTTAGTAATGGATCTTTGTAGGGTAGTGATTGTTTCTTTTGTCCTTCCTTCACAACTAATTCTGCACCACTGATTAATCAGAAAATGAATTGCTTTTTACATTGAAACCGAAGAAAGCGTAGGCGGATGAACCTGCTTCCTGCTCCACCTTGAGTGATAATCCAAAGTCATCTTTTGTATCCTTGTCATCAAGCATTCCTGTAATTAACTGCAAAATTTCCCGGTAAGGCCACATCAGCAACTTCCTGTCAATTGAAAGTACATAAATCAGAATGAATATGGAGGAGAATTTTGACTCATGTTCAGGCAAGAGAAGTAAGAAGACAAGATGCATTCCTCTCATTGGGCTAGAAGTTCCCAAGGAACTAGTTAAAATCTACAGAATGTCATTATTTCTAAAGATGGTATTTTTATGATTTGTAGCAAATTAGAATGTACAAACAGTGTAGCAGCATTGTAGAAATGCAGAATTTAGAAGTATTACTCGGAGGTTATGCATATTCTTGCAATTCTATAATTCAATTTGATGGTAGTTGACTATCTCTCACTGCTTGGACTAGTTTCAAGAAATGATGAATAAAACTGTGATTTCATAGAGTGTATGTATTGAATGCCAAGTTCTTTTCTCCAATTTACTGAATGGAAAATCAGATTCTTAAAGATATGCAAGGTGTTTCATAGTAAGCATATTCATCAGACTCATCCATGACTTCAATTCAAAATGGTGGGACAAGCTATAGTGATAATAATGGTTTTTGATCTTGTTATTTTAACCTCTGAGATGGACCATAGGCAGAGAAGCATAGTGGATACCTCAGATTAGCAACCAGAATAAAAAGAACTCTCAAACAGATGGGCAGTTAAAGATGATTTGCCTTATTATGCTCCACAAGAAGAACAAAATCCGACAATTATCCATGAGAAATGAGCACTCTGATGAAGAGCATATTTCATTTTTTGAATGGAATAAAAAGCCATGGCTGGATCCTACTTGATGGGTCCTAAACAGAAGATAGGAAAAAAATTAACATCAGAGCCCTTATAAATGACATGATAAATGTTGTTGAGATACCTAAATATCATTTATCCACCCATTTCAAACTGATGGAAAGACCCTGGATATCTATTAATTTTATGAATTCTTTGTTGATATTTTGAACGGTAAGGATACATAAGATATTGATACACCTTTTCTTTAGAGGATAAGGAAAAGGCTACTGTCTGAATTGTTAGGAATCTATTGACATCCCTAGATACTTTGATCTAGGAGGTGAGACAGTAATGCTAGTCTAGGTAAGAAACCATTAGATTCAGTAAGAGGGAATTTCTTAAGAGGAGGCACTGGTACAAACGCGCATATTGCCGACGGTTATGAGACATGGTCGACGGGATTGCAACAGGCGTCGGCACTTTAAGCAATGATCGTGCGAGCGCGCTATGATGATATAAAGTCAACGGTTTTCCAAGTACCTCTAAAGGTATTTAGAACATAGTTCTGAAATTTTCATGTTTATCCACTTACATTTTAATGTTTATCATGAAATTTTAAGAAGAGTTATATATAATCAACTGATGAGAGTCAATCTTTCTAATTTCCAAGGAGCTTTATAGGTTTTTTAAATTTGACATCTTTCCAATGTATTCAGAGGCATGTATAGCACTATCTTTCTGTACAACATAGTAATTTTGGGACATTACTGATGATCTAAACCGGAAACATAAAAATATAAGATATTCAAGAGGTGATACATCATTTGCCACTCACAAACCTTAAGGATAACAACCATCTAGTTGGCATTTCATGTATAGTCTTTTACATTCTAACGTTTATATAGCAAAAATTTTGTCAGACCAAACTGGAAATTGAGGCCTGACCTTCTCTGTATCCCCACTCATTTGAGTCCGATACATGAATCTTGCCCTAATAGTTGATTCTATACACAATGTCAAGTTCATAATTAAACTTAGAAAAGTTGTGTAGTTATTTACTATGTAAAAAAATCTCCTGATAGACCTTCCTGAGTCCTTTTGAGTTTTGACATCCCCACTTAATTTTGAATCTGAGATGACCTTCATATTGGCCTGAACAAATACAGACACACTTATAAGAAAAAAATAGAAGGAAAAAGGAAACCAAACCAAACAACAAACACGACACACTTATAAGAAAAGAGATGGCAGTTACTTCACAATTTTTGTGAAAAACAAAGACAGATATTGTATCAAGATTCAAACAGGGAGAGGAGAGGTTTTTGTCAGTTGTGTTTCATGCGTCCATTTTCTGAATAGTCCATGTCTTGTCATTGAATGGAAGTTGAAACATAGTTAAACAGCAAAAACTCATCATACTTCAATATGGAGCAATTGCTCATCAACTGATCTATATCCTCACTCAGTCTTAAAGTATCTACAGTGTGAATATGTAGATATCTTTCTCATTCTTTAGTCCTCTTCTCAGGACATGTGAATATGTAAATATCTTTCTCATCCAGTAACTTGCAAATCCCCTTCTAGAAAAAAAGTTGTATCTTTCCCATTTCAAATCCTTACAGAAAGATCCTCTGTAATCTGTTTCACACTTTTAAAAATTCTTTCCAGGATAGGACTCAAAACAGGCTGATTTTTTATTCTATAAATAAAATCTCAAATTTGTCATACTGTTTTTGACACATGATCCCTGTCTCTTTTAGTTCTCTCTCTATTTTACCTTAAGTAAAAAAGAGACCTTCATATGAACTTCAGGAAATAACTTGACTCTGACGACACTTTACTGTGACTAACAACATGGCTTTTTCTTGTCCTCTCCACCCGTCTAATTGGTTCAGTGAATGGTATCTCCTACCTCATCTTCATTAATATCATCTGTATTCTATTTGGCTTTTAATTTGTTGATGGTTCTACAATTTGCCATGCTAATTTATCTTCTTACTTTCAGATGTTACAATTAAGAGACGACGTTGCCCTCGACATACTCGTATGGTAACAACGCCTTCAGTAGAGCATGAAGAGGTGCTTGAGTCCACTGAAGCAGATCCTACTAGGGAGGAACATCGCCATGTACATTTAACAAGAGAGGTATTGCAATCCGTTATGAAGCGGTACATCTTTGCCATTCAGTTTTGTTCTTATTAAACTAGATCTTGTTCTTATTAGACATAATCTTTTTTTTTCTGTACCAGTTAGTCTGTGTAAAGAAATGAAATATCCAGGGAAGAATAAACCAAATAGAGAGAATGATATACTGAATGGCAGGACAACAATAGAAAGAATAAAACTTTCTGATGAAGGGTTGTTTTCCTTATCATCCAATATGTACAAATTGGAAAAAGGTAAGGATAAAGATGCTCCAGGGAAGTTCATTTCTTCCAGCAATTATCCAGTACTATGCTCTCAAAAAAAACAGAAGCTGCATTTTGAGTCTCTTTCATATGTATTATTCACATGCATGTAAATATCTAATAGGCTTCTTGATAGCCAACTCACAGATTAGTACTTATTCTTTAATAGGATTCCAATTGTAAAGTTATGACTGCATGCAGGTAATTTTATTAGAACTTATCAGCATTGGAGATAAAATCTCAATAAACTATCTCCATTTTTTATTTTCTTTTCATATTTATGTGGGTTATTATTGCACTTGTTTATATGCATGCTTTAGTTTTTATTTTCTTTTTAACACTGCACACACTTCACGAGAGCGTGTTAAGCCCGTATATTTAAAGCAGCTCACTTTCAATATAAGCAATTGACTAGTAAACATTATGATTTTATGTTCTCTATGAAAATATGGTGCGTGGAGGAAGATCTTGTAGCAGTTCTAGGAGAGGCATTCGTGGGAGGGCTTTGTTCCCCGCATCTGGTATGTATATTTTTTCTAATATAGTCATCAGCTGTGTATTTTTCTCTGTATATTATTTATGGGTACTTGTGTAGTGTTAATGCCATTAAAATTGTTACAGTTTTGGTTCTCCTTCGAGTGCGGACACCTCCTCTACCTAGCGGACTAGGTTTGTATATTTCAATTTTCAAGTATTTTTTAGTCATTATTTACACATATTATTATGTTATTAGAATTGTTACAGTTGCTGGTCCTTCTTCTGCATCTCCTAGCGTGCCTGCAGGTATGTATATTTCAATTTTCAGTCAGTATTTTTTTAGTCATTATTTAAACATATTATTAATAATTAGAATTGTTACAGTTGCTGGTCCTTCTTCTGCATCTCCTAGCGTGCCGCAGGTATGTATATTTCAGTTTCAAGTATTTTTGTAGTAATTATTTATATATATTGTTAATGTTATTAGAATTGCTACAGTTTCTAGTTCTTCTGTCCTACCGTGCCTGCAGGTATGTATATTTACAAATGTACTTTTATTGTGCATTCATCTTCCTCATTACTTATGCGTTCTATTCTAGTTACAGCTGTTGGTGCATCCTCCAAGTCTCCTCCTGTAGTAGCTGGTATGTATATGTAAAGTTATACTTTAATGTATGCATTAATTCTGATGCCATTAAAATGTCACATGCTCAGGTCACTCTACACATTCTCCAGATGCACCAGTAGATTTGTATTTAACTGTTAGGGTATTTTTGTAGTCATTATTTAGTATTTTTGTACATTACTCATGTTGTTCATCATTATTTTCCAGGTTCGGTGCCAGAGGATGCTGGTAGTCTGCAGGAGGGCAGAGATAGTTTTTATGAGAGCACTCTGCGGGAGGTCTGGATTAATGGTAAGTAATCACGTATGGATACTTATGTATTTCTATGGGCAATGAAGTGATTTAGTTCAGAAATTGACATTATGTAGTTACATCATTGCAGTGATAAAATAGAGCCTACTCAAGCATCTCAATTCATCATAAGAACGTTACAAGCATATTTTCCTGGGCCAATTCATAGATTCAATGATTTTCCGATGGAGGTCCAGGAGCACTTGTATCAGATGTTCATGGTATGTAATTTCGTATTGTAATTTAATTCTTATCGTATTCATACATGCAGTTCACTAACTCTTATGTAATAAAGCCAACATCGATTCACGAGTCGTACGGACGAGGCGCGGTCTCGATTTGTATGGACGATGACCGCAAGATCAAATTTCAAGCATTTGATGTATAACGCGAGAAAAAATGCAGAGAAACATTCTCAGAGTGCAGACCGACTCTTTGGAGGGAGCGGGCGCCCAGTTGGATGAGGGGAGAATATTGGGAAACTCTTTGCAACATCTGGGCTGCAGAGAGATGGCAACAAACATCCTCAATAATGGAAGTTAATCGGGCTGCGAATCCAGAAGCAACATGCATACTGGTGGGTCTGTCTCTTTTGCGACCCATCAGTCCAGATTGGTAAGTAATTTGTCCATTTCTGGTCTCTTTTATTTATAAAGGTACTCATTTATGTCATGTTTTTCTGTGAAATAGGAGAAGGAGCTAAAAAGGCAGCCGACATTTTCCGAGGTGTTCGATAGAACACACAAGAAAAAAGGAACGGATGCATACATTAGCGATAGAGCCGAGTGGTTGCAGTAAGTATTTAGAAGATATTCACTATTTAATTTTTCACATTAATATGATATTAACTACTATCGTTTCTTCTGGTTTCTTGCAGGAGTCATACAGCCAACAAATGACAGAGAAGTACGTCGGGGAGGACGAGCAGCTGCCGTTAGATCCTGAGGTATGGGTTGTGGCATCTGGGCCCCCAAAGAAAGGCCATGTGATGGTTTTGGGCACAACATCGACACGAGCCGGGTGTTATCTAGAGGATCCAGCTCAGGGTCACAGACCAGTGCATTCCATGCGAGTTGGTACTCCAGGTACTTCTCCAGGACAGCTGATGGGCTTCATTGACAGTAGGATATCGGGCTTAGAGTCTCGTCTGGCGGATTCGATGGAGACTCGTCTGGCCCAGATGCAGATGCAGGTGACCGACGCACTACAGGCCTAGCTCTCCCAGTCCCTCTCCCAGGTTATCTCCCAGGCCTTCTCCTAGGTCAACATTCCTCCTCCACAGGAAGCACCTCCTCCATAGGCAGCACCATCGACATTGCAGCACGCCCCTCACGTGAGTAAATTATTTTATTTCAGAGGTTTAATTTAACAGTTAACTTAGTTTAACTTTAATTTGGGTTGATCGACACACAATCTTGTTAAGCGAGTTAGGTTAGTTAAAAAGGGAGAACTTAGGTAGGTTTGGGGGTTCAAAATTAGAAATACTCATCCGATTGGCCTCCGATTTTTTCCAAAACGGTCGGGGCGATGAGTGTGACTTGTGGAAACCGCCGTCGATCAATTCGGACTCTCGGTTTGAGCTCGACGCCTCAAAGTCACAATAAACAAACTAGTTTAGTTTAGAAATGAAAAACTTAGGTTTGTGGGTCCAAAATTAAAAATACTCATCCGATTGGCCTCCGGTTTGTTCAGAATGGTCGGGGCGATGAGTGTGACTTGTGGAAACCGACGGAGTTCAATTCGGACTCCCGGTTTGAGCTCGACGCTCAAAGTCACAATAAACAAGTTAGTTTAGTTAAGAAATGAAAAAATTAGGTTTGTGGGTCTAAAATTAAAAATACTCATCCGATTGGCCTCCGGTTTATTCTAGCACAGGGTCGGACCGATGAGTGTGACTGTGAAAACTGACGGAGTTCATTCGGACTCCCGTTTGACCTTGACGCTCCAAGTCATCTTAACCAAGTTAGTTTAGTTAAAAATGAAAAACTTCGTTTTGAGGGACCAAATTAGAAATACTCATCCGATTGGCCTCCGGTTTGTTCCAACACGGTCGGGCCGATGAGTGTGACTTGTGGAAACTGACGGAGTTCAATTCAGACTCCGGGTTTGACCTCGGCGCTCCAAGTCATCTTAACCAAGTTAGTTTAGTTAAAAAATGAAAACTTCGGTTTATGGGTCCAATTTAGAAATACTCTTCCGATTGACCTTCGGTTTGTTCCAGCACGGTCGGGCCGATGAGTGTGACTTGTGGAAACTGACGGAGTTTAATTCGGACTCCCGGTTTGAGCTCGACGCTCAAAGTCACAATAAACAAGCTAGTTTAGTTAAGAAATGAAAATTAGGTTTTGTGGTCTAAAATTAAAAATAGAAACTGACGGAGTTTAATTCGGACTCCGGTTTGAGCTCGACGCTCAAAGTCACAATAAACAGCTAGTTTAGTTAGGAAATGAAAAATTAGGTTTTTGGGTTCTAAAATTAAAAATACTCATCCGATTGGCCTCCGGTGTGTTCCAGAAACGGTCGGGGCGATGAGTGTGACTTGTGGAAACCGACGGAGTTCAATTCGGACTCCCGGTTTGAGCTCGACGCTCAAAGTCACAATAAACAAGTTAGTTTAGTTTAGAAATGAAAAAACTTAGGTTTGGGGTCCAAATTAAAAAATCATCCGATTGGCCTCGGTTTGTTCCAGAACGGTCGGGGCGATGAGTGTGACTTGTGGAAACCGACGGAGTTCAATTCGGACTCCCGGTTTGAGCTCGACGCTCAAATCACAATAAACAAAACTAGTTTAGTTTAAATGAAAAACTTAGATTTGTGGGTCCAAAATTAAAAATACTCATCTGATGGCCTCCGGTTTGTTCCAGAACGGTCGGGGCGATGAGTGTGACTTGTGGAAACTGACGGAGTTCAATTCGGACTCCCGGTTTGAGCTAGACGCTCAAAGTCACATATAACAAACTAGTTTAGTTTAGAAATGAAAAACTTAGGTTTGTTGGGTCCAAAATTAAAAATACTCATCCGATTGGGCCTCCGATTGTTCCAGAATGGTCGGGGCGATGAGTGTGACTTGTGGAAATCGACGGAGTTCAATCGAACTCTCGGTTTGAGCTCGACGCTCCAAGTCGTCTTAACCAAGTTAGTTTAGTTAAAAAATGAAAAACATCGGTTTGAGGGACCAAAATTAGAAATACTCATCCGATTGGCCTCTGGTTTGTTCCAGCACGGTGGACCGATGAGTGTGACGTGTGAAAAACTGACGGAGTTAAATTCGAACTCCCCAGTTTGACCTTGACGCTCCAAGTCGTCTTAACTAAGTTAGTTAGTTTAGTTAAAAATGAAAAACTTCGGTTTGAGGGACCAAAATTAGAAATACTCATCCGATTGGCCTCCGGTTTGTTCCAACACGGTCGGGGCGATGAGTGTGACTTGTGAAACTGACGGAGTTCAATTCGAACTCCTGGTTTGACCTCGACGCTCCAAGTCGCTAACCAAGTTAGTTTAGTTAAAAAATGAAAAACTTCAGTTTATGGGTCCAATATTAGAAATCTCTTCCGATTGGCCTTCGGTTTGTTCCAGCACGGTCGGGCCGATGAGTGTGACTTGTGGAAACTGACGGAGTTCAATTCGGACTCCCGGTTTGACTGCGACGCTCCAAGTCGTCTTAACCAAGTTAGTTTAGTTAAAAAATGAAAAACTTCGATTTGAGGGACCAAAATTAGAAATACTCATCCAATTGGCCTCGGTTTGTTCCAGCACGGTCGGGCCGATGAGTGTGATTGTGGAAACTGACGGAGTTCAATTCGGACTCCTGGTTGGACTGCTCCAAGTCGTCTTAACCAAGTTAGTTTAGTTAAAAATGAAAAACTTCGATTTGAGGACCAAAATTAGAAATACTCTTCCAATTGGCCTCCGTTTGTTCCAGCACGGTCGGGTCGATGAGTGTGACTTGTGGAAACTGACGGAGTTCAATTCGACTCCCGTTTTGACCTCGACGCTCCAAGTCGTCTTAACCAAGTTAGTTTAGTTAAAAAATGAAAAACTTCGATTTGAGGGAATAAATAAAAAACTCATCTAATTGACCTCCATTGCTTATAGTTTTATTTAATTTATGCTTCTAAAATAGGTTATTACTTATAATAGTATTTAATTTTAACTTATTATTGTTATATATGTATTTACGTTCCTTCATCGGGTGGAGTGGGAGGACACGAGCACGAGGATGAAGACGAAGACGAGGCATCATGATTTTCATTCATTTTTATTGTTGTAGACATTTTATTATTGTTGTTGGCATTATATATTATGTGATGTTGTGGATATTTTATTCTTATTGTGGACATTTTATTATTATGATATGTTGTGGACATTTTAGTATTGTGTGTTGTGGATATTTTTATATTGTTGATGTTGTCGACATTTTATTATTGTTTTGTTGTGGATATTTTTATTATTTTTGTGTTGTAGACATTTTTATTGTGGGACAATTATTATTGTTGTGGAGAATTTATTTACGAAGGTTATTTTCCTAAAAATGTATATTTTAAAAATATATATTTAAAAAATAGAGACCGATTATAATCAGTCACTATTCGGTCCCTATTTTAGGGACCGAATAGGGACCGAATATTCGGTCCCTAAATAGGGACCGAACTGAGTTGGTCCCAATTCAGTCCAAAAAATAGGGACCGAATAGGGACTGAATCAGGTCGGTCCCTATTTAGGGACCGAATTTATTCGGTCCTAGTTCGGTCCCTAAAATAGGGGCCGAATTATTTCGGTCCCTAATAGTGACCGACGTGATTCGGTCCCTATTTTCAGGGACTGAATTGGGACCAACTCAGTTCGGTCCCTATTTAGGGACCGAATATTCGGTCCCTATTCGGTCCCAAAATAGGGACCGAATAGTGACCGGCTCAGTTCAGTCCCTACATAGGGACCGAATATTCGGTCCCTATTCGGTCTCTATTTTAGGGACCGAACTGGGACCGAATACGTTCGGTCCCTAAATGGGGACCGATCTGATTCGGTCCCTGTTCGGTCCCTATTTAGTGACCGAATAGGGACCGAATTTAGTCGGTCACAGATTTGTGACCAGAAGTTTTTGACCGACAAATTCGGTCACTATTCGGTCCCTATTCGGTCTCTGAACTGCTTAGGGACCGAATAGAGACCGAATATTTCGGTCTCTATTTCTGATTTTTCTTGTAGTGTTCGTGTGGCTCAGGATCCATGCGAGGATGTCATCTAGAGCATGGACATGCCAGGGACGTGGCGTTTCTAGCATTCTTCAGGCTCGTTCAATTGGTAGGGAGACTTCCTACTTGTGTTACTTTAATTTGAAAGGGTTTACAGGGGTGGAGGCATGTGTGGGTGGTTTGCCTTATTGAGGATAATCCATTTAATGCTTTAGTCTGTTATTTGTATCATTTGTGTGTTGGTTCTCCTGTAGAGAAGGTGGGTTTCAGCCGTGCTACTGACTCCACAGTTGCGTTTGAAACACGACGGGCTTAACCGTCGTGTTCATGGTCTGAACGCAACGCAGTGAGACGTCGCGTTTCCGTTCCCGATTGGTAAGCTATTCCAATTGGTGCAAATGCAACCATGAGGGTCATCACATTTAAACTGATATTGTTTAATGGTTAACGGTGGTCATGAACGTGTCACTTTGGTACGTCGCGTTCATTAGTGTGTTAACTGACTTGCGTTGTCATGACGCATTGCGTCGTCGCGATTTGAACCCCGACTGTCAGGTTTGTCTTAAAGACGACGTATCGGGCCGTCGCTATTCTGTCGCGACACTGGGCCCTATCGCGTTAGTGTTTTGAATTGCGTCTGGAAAGGTCGTCGCAATTTGAAAGACAACGTCTGTGTCCATCGCATTTTAGCCTCCGAGGGGTGAGTTATGTGCTTGGGCAGTAAGAGTCCTGTGTGGACCTAGTCCTGGTATTTTGCTATCTTTTAGAGATTACCTAAGGTGGTTAATGTTAGTAAAGCATGTGTAGGATTAAGAGTTGTTATGGGATTAGTTAGTGAATCGTGTGATTCATGTTAAGTATGCTATTGTGATCAGTTAAGCGGTTAAAGTGTTATTATGGTTTTGTATTGCCGTAGAGGTCGTGAGACGACCAATGATAGGCAAGGTTAATGTATAATATTATGGTTCATGTATGTATAGGTGTAGAATGGCTTAAGGGTCACATGGTGACCGATGACGAGCTAATCCTGACACTTGTATACCATGGTTTACAATTAAAGGTTGTATAAGTATGTATATCGTGGTTTGTGTGTTTGCCGAGTCTGGTGGTCCGGCGCATATTCCGGAATACCTCTTCAGTCGGGTACCCCAGGTTCCCTGGTGAGCCAGGCACATGTGTTGTAACACCCCGATGCAAAATATCAGAGTGGAATTATAGTTGTTAAATAGTACAAAGTGATAAATAAATGACAAACCATTGCACAATTGGAATAATATCAAATAAACTCCAATTTCATTCATAATTCATCAAACTCCATTACATTCACTAATCAGAGCTGAAACTAGGGCCCAGAGTACTTTATTCAAATCAGAACTAATATATAAGGACTAACTAACTCATAACTATACTAACTAACTACTAAGTAGGGGTTGCCAAATGGGTCACTCCTGAACATCATCCTCGTTCCCATCCTCGTGGTGTGGTAATCACCATCCGACTCACTTGAACACATGAAATAACAACGTAGGATGAGCGAATAATGCCCAGTCGGACTTAATATCTCATGAAAAAAAACATGCTTTAAATAATTAATATCTTAAATGGTGGGATAACTAGAGAGAATAGTCAAGTAATGATGGCAAGATAACAATAGCACTTGTACAGGGAAATAGCACAACGAGTAATGATAAATGGAATGGCCATGTAACAATAATAGCATGTAACGATAGCACTTGTATAGCACTTGAATAGATTGCACTTGTATTGATAGCACTTTGATTATCATAGATTAAATCTTGATAGTATAATAGCACTGAGTGCATGCCGTACACACCCTTGATCATTTTAACTCCCATGGGCACTGGCACTTTTCGGGCGCTCTCCCCAGGACCAGATCGAGCCCTATTGCACTGGCATAAGTCATTTTCTTATCTTAGACAATCACATAAATGGCCAAGAGAGTACCAAGAATAGATGAGAGTAGTAGATGAAATAGACGAGATTTTAGAGTGAAAGTGAACAGATGAGAGTACAAAGATAGTAGATGAGATAGGGGTATATTCGTAAAACATCAATAAATGAAAGGTAGTCACAGTTGCACAACACACGGTCGTGTGTCGGCAGTCCAGTAGAAGTCAAGACCGCCCACTAGCCGTGCTATAAACACAGGCTAGATGATCCTGTGTGATCCCAAGGTAAGGAAGAGACACACAAAGGCTGTTCGGATCGTGCTGATCCCTAAGGGTGTAACGGGTTAATGGTACAACCAACTCGTCGGAAATAGACGTGCGCCAAAGCCAAGGAGACTTACAAAGGCCTTGACAAGGAGTCTCTGGTCCAGTCAGGAGTATTCCCGATCGAGAGGTGGTCTATGCGAAGAAAAGTGTGTAGAAAACAAGTGTCTGTCGTGCCTCGAGTGCTCGAAGGCCGAGGGAAGCGGTAACGGTGTACAAAACATGCGAGTAAGATGAAGACAAGTGTAATTAATTAAATAAGGAATTTAAGTGAATTGTTACACTTATTTACTAGATATATTATTGAATAATTTAATAAGGTCTCATGGCAAACATTAATGTTTAGTGTGTGCAAGTGTAAAGAAATCATGAGAGCATGTAAGATTGTGCACATGGCTTTAAAAATTAATTAACTCTATGTAATATTACCCATTATTAATTAACAGGTCAAAATTTGTCATGACAGTGTTTAATTAAGATTAGACAGGGTTGAATTGTCATAATTAGTAGGGGTATAAATGCAAATTTAGGTTCTTGCCGCAGCACTGAGATCGTGACGGATGTACCTGACGCTTTCAGGTCGTGACACATGGCTCGGTTGCATTCTGCTGAACCGGCCGCTGGAGTTGAATCGGAGAAGGTCGCGACATGTCGACCCGTCGCATTCAGAATGCGTCGGACCCCCTTGTCGCGACCCCCTATGAGATCGTGACGGGTCGAGCCGTCGCGACTTCAGAAGGTGGCCAGAGCCCAGAAAAGGGGATTTGCCCTTTTTTCCAGGTGGGTTCCCTCCATCCATACATGACACGGTGCTCTTCACAATTCAGTATAAAATCATACGATGATCCAAAAATCATGAAACTAATTTTAAACGAAGCTAGACATGTTGATCTACTACTGAGCATGATTAATTAGAAAATAGATACATATAAAGCATGCTTTGACTAGGTCATTTCTCTGTAACCTAAACATGCACAGTCAAGGAACAATGATTTAATTGGCAACGAATACAAGATAGAAATTAGGACAAATAGGGTCGTTTGAAAGCTAGCAGCAACTAGTATTTACGAGAATTATTTCAGGGCATGGGATCGAGTATATGCATGGATTTAATGTAAACAAGAGAGTTCAGGTGCATGGATATGACAGGGATTGAAACATTTAATTCTCCCTCATGGAAGAATGAAAAATAGTGAAACCATGGGGCTTTCAAAGAGGGATGCACGGGCTTCCTAGGGTTAAAATTTCACGATTTGTGCTTGATTGATTGCCTACCTTTTCTCATGAGTAATAGATCCTAGGGTTGATGACGAAAAGAAGAAGAAATCCCACTTGTTCCAGCCTTCTCCTCCAAGCTCCTTCGGCCAGATCTCCTTCTCTTCGTCCTCCAGAGCTCCAACAACGTTCTAGGGTTGGGTTGGCACAATTTGGAGGTGTATAGATGGGTTAAGAGAGTCCTCTCCTTCTAAAACTCTTCCTTTCCTTTAAACTCTGAGTTTCCTTATTTATCTCTCAATTTCTCTCATTTATCTACCTAAGAGGGTTGGGAAAAGATCTAATTTCGTGGGTAGAGGGTTAGCGTAAGTGTAGGACTCCTTTTTAGGATATATATGGGTTATTTAGTATTTATCTTAAACCATTTCTATTTAATAATTAATTAGGTACGAAATTAACTTAATTAACTTTCATCCCATGATGGGCTCTCCTTATTTGGGCCTAACAATTCATGTTAGGACCATTAGTAAAACCCGTTACTAATTTAGCTTAATGGGTATTAATTAAATTCCCTTTTATTTCATTTATTCTTCCTTTATTCTAATGAAATCTATTTATCTCATTTATTTAATTAAAAATTTATTTATTAGGATTTTAAAAATCAAGATTGCTACATCCTCCCCCTCTTAAAAAAATTTGGTCTCCAAATTCATATGATCGTGAGAGGAAGAGTTACTTACTGAATAATTTTGAATAATTCCATCGCATTAATGCTTCGGGCTCCCACTTGGCTTCTTCGACTTCATGATTTCTCCAGAGTATCTTGACCACAGATATGGGTCGATTCCGAAGCTGCTGAATCTTCTTGTCCAGGATTTTCACCGGCTTCTCTTCATAGGTCATGTCTTTGTTTAGAATGATATCATCATAGCTGATTACGTGTGATGGATCATACACGTACTTCCTTAGCATTGACACGTGGAAAACATTATGTACTGTTGAGAACTTGGGAGGTAGTGCCAGACGATACGCCACTTTGCCAACTCTATCCAATACTTCAAATGAACCTATGAATCTTGGTCTCAACTTGCCTTTCATCCCAAACCTTTGAATTCCTCTGGTCGGAGATACCTTCAGCATCACATGATCTCTAGTTTGAAATTCTAAGTCCCGTCTTCTCTTGTCTGCATAGCTCTTCTGCCTGGACTGAGCTATCTTAATCTTATCTCTGATAATTTGTATATCCCTGCTGATGTTTTGCACCATGTCTGGTCCTAGCCATTGCTGTTCACCTACCTCATTCCAACACACTAGCGATCTGTAACTTCTGCCGTACAGTGCTTCAAATGGTGTCATCTTAATGCTGGCCTGATAGCTGTTATTGTAGGAGAATTCTATTAGTGATAATTGTTCATTCCAATACCCCTCAAAGTCTATGGTGCAGGCTCGTAGCATGTCTTCCACGATCTGGTTAGTCCTTTCTGTCTGTCCATCCATCTGTGGGTGGAAAGCAGTGCTAAAGCTGAGTTTAGTGCCTAGAGCAGTCTGAAGTCCCTTCCAGAATCTAGAAGTGAACCTAGGGTCACGATCTGAGACAATGGACATGGGGACTCCATGTAATCTCACTATCTCCTTCACATACAGGGCTACTAATACATCCATACTCCAGGTACTTTTGATTGCTAGGAAATGCGCAGACTTAGTCAATCAGTCCACAATGACCCAGATAGCATCAAGTCCACCACGAGTTCGGGGTAAACCCATGATGAAATCCATGCCAATACTCTCCCACTTCCATTCAGGTATGTCCAGGGGTCTGAGTACACCCGCAGGACGATGGTGTTCAGCTTTCACCTGTTGACATAGTGCGCAGCATGCTCAGCCACCTCAGGCTTCTTGTTGGGCCACCAAAATGACCTTTTAATGTCTTGGTACATCTTGGTTGCGCCTAGGTGAATTGTGTACTTCGTCTTGTGGGCTTCATCCATCAGCTTTCTCTTTAACTCTTCATTGTCAGGCACACATGTCCTGGCTTGGAATAATATTCTCCCATCCTCAGCGATGGAGAAATCAGGTTTGTCTGCTATCCTCTCCCTAACTCGGATCAAGAATGGGTCGTTATCTTGCTGCTCCTTGATCTCGAAAAAAATGTCGGGTTGAGCTCTAAGATTGGCAACTAACATCTTATCACTTCTCTTCTCAATGTTCAGATCCAGACTGATAAATTGCTCTAATAGCTGCATCTCGCCCATGACTAAACAAGATAAGGATGCTACTGGCTTTCTACTAAGTGCATCAGCTACTGCATTACCTTTGTCTGGGTGATATTGGATATTGAAATCAAAATCCTACAAGTACTCCAACCATCTCCTTTGTCGCATATTCAGCTCCTTCTGGGAAAATAAATACTTCAGGCTCTTGTGATCAGAGTAAACAATGAACTGCTCCCCATACAAATAATGCCTACATATCTTAAGTGCAAATACCACAGTAGCTAGTTCTAAGTCATGGACAGGATAATTAACTTCATGTGGCTTGAATTGCCTTGAAGAATAAGCTATCACCTTCTGATTCTGCATTAACACGCAGCCTAGACCGATTCCAGATGCATCAGTGCAGACTGAGAATCCCTCGCTCTCGACTGGCAATGCGAGGACAGGTGTAGATGTCAAACATTGCTTCAGTGTCTAAAAGCTCTTCTCACATTCCTTGCTCCAGACATAAGGGTTCTCTTTTCGCGTAAGGCGAGTAAGAGGTACAGCTATCTTGGAGAAGTCTTTTATGAACCGTCTGTAGTAGCCAGCCAGTCCAAGAAAGCTTCTGATCTCAGTGACATTGGTTGGTCTCTCCCAGTTAAGTACAACTTCTATCTTAGAAGGATCGACAGTGATACCGTCCTTTGATTTGACATGGCCTAGAAATGACACCTCCTCGAGCCAGAATTCAGACTTACTCAATTTGGCATAGAGTTTATTGTCCCGCAAGATCTGCAGAGTGATCCTCAGATGCTCCTCATACTCTTCCTTGGTCTTGGAGTATATAAGAATATCATCAATAAATACCACGACGAATTTATCGAGGTAGGGCCGATAAATGTTGTTCATTAATTGCATAAAAGCTGCAGGAGCATTGGTTAGTCCAAAAGGCATGACTACAAATTCCTAGTGACCGTACCTGCTCCTGAAAGCTGTCTTGTAAATATCCACATCTTTAATCCTCATCTGATGATAACCCGTTCTAAGGTCAATCTTAGAAAAATAATTAGCTCCTGATATTTGATCAAATAACTCATCAACATGAGTCATAGAGTATTTGTTCTTGATAGTGAGGTGATTCAACTACCTGTAGTTGATGCATAACCTCATGGATTCGTCCTTCTTCTTGACAAATAGTACTGGTGCTCCCCAAAGAGAAGTACTTGGTCTGATAAAACCCTTTTCCAGTAGTTCCATCAATTGCTCCTTCAACTATTTCAATTCAGCGGAGGACATTCTGTAGGGTTGGTGTGATACTGGTGCAGCTCCAGGTCTGAGATCAATTGAGAAATTTACATCTCTTTTAGGTGGAATGTCTGCCAACTCATCGGGAAACACGTCGGGGTATTATTGTACTATATGGATGTCTGATATCTTAGTTGCTTTCTTTTCAACTACAATGGCGGCAAGAAATGCCACACAGCGTTTTCTTATCATGTTTTGTGCCTTAATAGCAGAGACGAGAGACAAGTGTCTCTTGTGTCTACGTCCCGTGAAGGTCAGTTTAGGGAATTCACTAAAGGAAATCTTCCCTCTTCTACAATCCACGATAGCCCCATAAGTGGAGAGCCAATCGGCTCCCAGATTAACATCGTAGCCCTCCATGGGCATACACATCAGATCGGCTCTCAGATTGAGATCACTAATCATAACATCAGCTAGTGGAAAATATTTGTTTAATTGAGCTTTCTCCCCCAAAGGAGTAGTGATAGGCAATTCAAATTCCATAGGTGCAGGTTTCTCAGTTAATGTATCAGCAAATGTTTGTGATATGAACGAATGTGTTGCGCAAGTGTCAAACAAAACAAATGCTGATTGAGAAAAGACTGGTAGAGTACCTTCAACGACTCCACCCTCCTCAAAGGTCTCTATCTCTTGCAGGGCCTGCAATCGGCCAGGCTTCTTCTGTCCCATTGGACGCTTCTCATTTCCTTTCTGTAGAGGGCAGTCTGGAATGCGATGATCACGACTCCCACAACGTAGGCATGCGCCTGCCTTCCTATAGCATTCTTCTGCCGTGTGACCTAGCTTGCCATAGTGCTTACATCTTGGTTTGTTAGGGGAAGTGGGGGCGAAGAGTTTGTGTAGCACCCCGAAAATTTTAATTACATAAAAAATCAAATAAATAGAAATAAACAATTTACATAATATCAGAGTATTTAAACATACGTATCATTATCGTATGTGCTCAAACACGTCGGAAAATTCCATAAAAATTATAAATCAACCCCACACATTATCCCTAAGTGTTCCATGAAGAAATTTGTGCAACCAAAAATCCGATTAACCAAGTGTACATCACATGGTGACTGATTATCCAAATAAGGAAATAAGTTGGAAAACCGTTAACACGGAAATACGACGCAATCATAAATTAAATATGAATGTTGGAGAGACTTCCAACATTATATATTAATGACCCAATATCATAATTGGGAAAATGTACAACAATTGGCCCAAAAATCAAATCAAGCAAGAAAATGCATGGAAATTCGCAACTCTAATTAAGCTGAAAATAGAAGGGGTAATTAGGGCAAACCCCAAGGCAATTAGTCTTTCTTGGCAACTCAAATTCGTACTTAACCATGGTGGGAGGTTTCCTAAAGCCCCACACACTCTAATGGAGGAGGAAATCCTCAAATTATGAAAGTAATATGTGGAAACCGCAACTTGGCTTTCCTTGTTGCAATAGGACTCCTAAAACCCATGGTTGCTTAAATACTCTTCACCCAAACCTAGGGACGAGTTTTACAACTTGATGGGGTCATGTGGAGGAGCTCTTGGTGGTTGGAGAGCAGGTGATCAAGCATACCAAGCTCATCTTCTTCCCCTGTCCGTCTGCTTCGACCTGTGTAAATCGTCCACTTGGAGTCGACCAAAGGTAGGTCAAACCTAAATCCCATCATGTGAGGCTTATACCACTGAAAATAGGGTCAAGTCTAATTCCTAACCCAACTAGAATGCACAGTTTTCATGTAGTATACATGGAGTATTAGGCATTCTTCAAATAGTGGTCTGAACGAGGGATTTCTGAAGAATGAGACTTCATCAACCCAGAAGGTAGGTTTTCTCGGGCCAAACCTTATCAAATACTATACCAATGTGTAGAGCATCAAGTTAACTTTCGTTTCCCACTGATTTCATCATTTTGCATTTAGTACATCATGAGTTATAGGTGTTTTGCCAAAGTCACGCATGTTAGCATCTTTTTCTGTTCAAGTCAATTTATCACGCATCTTGAGGCTATTTAAATTTATTTAAAAATCATAATTCTCTCCTCTGTCATGTTCCCAACAACTTTCATGTTGATACCTTTGTCCGAAAAGCCCTAGTTTACAAGATATAAGCGTTGCATGGATCGAACCCCCTGAGTGTAGTTTTTCTGCATTTTCAGTCTGGACCCTGAACTGTGTCCGGTTCAGAGGACGCGGTTCAAGCCTCTGGTATCGCAACTCTGATGGGCGAAACGAACCTCTGAAAGGCATCCGGGAGACCCAACACGTTTAACACATTGATGGGTCAACCCGCGCGTGGGTCTGCGCGCCGCTTGGCAGTCAGCGCCGCTATGAACCGCGGCGGCCGGCCCAGACGCGTTTCAGACAGTTACCCGCAAAAGCTTTTATTAAAGGAATTTTCTTGAACGCTTCCCTTTCCCACAACGCGATTCAATCATGAACATGGCCCCCAGTGTGGACGCGATTTTGAAATTTCACTATTTTGCTAGTTTTCACTGTGCAATGTGTTTTGAAGTGCATCCTCTGTGTTGGATGCATATTCCAAAGCTTACCCGAGGTCCTTTTAACATTGTATCATGTGTGTAATTTGCATATCTTGGGTCTGATCGTTACATGATGTCTGTTTAATGGCTTAAAAGTGTTTAACCCATTTAAAAGCTTTAATTACATGAATGTTATTCTAATTGCTCCTTAAATGTGATGATCCCTTCATGCAACTTGTGATTTAATCTTCCTACTATTCTACCATGTTTAAATGATAATTGTTATCCTAAAACCTTGCAATCCATGATCCTTTAAATGCATAGTTTCATCTCATGTTATATTCTTAAGTGCTTTCCGCGAGTTTGAAGCCGGTGGTTTGTGGTTTGATATGCGTACATCACTACACACTTTCACATCTAGGCAGCCCTTTCTTGGGGATTTGGAAGCTCTCTATTGGTCATTCCGAATCAGTAAACTAGTGACCTTGTCCCCAAGACCTCCGCAAATCTCCGCTCTCCACGGATTCCCACATGGAGGCCAAGTTGGTTGTACCATTGAAGTTCCTTGGAGATAGCGTACACTTCCTCTCTCATCTTGTTCTCGCGAGTGTGATGTTATGCAACTGGTACGTCGCCTTCAGAAGAATTTTGATGAAAAACCCATATATATATATATATATATATATATATATTTCTATCACTTTCTAAATAATTCTTACGCCTTTTGACCGTTATACCCCCAGTAAACACCCTGCTTAAAATGGAGCTATATTGAATGTTTAAAATACATATTCACGACTTATTTCTATCTTTGATTTCTCTTACACATGCGCACACATGAACCATCCATATATGGCTGAAATCTTGCAGAAAAATATCTCATAATGTATCTGGTAATTTATTGCAATAAAGCATATTAATTGCCCTATTTTAAAGGACTTGTATTCGTTTCTTGCGTTGTTTATATACCGATATCGATGCTCCACTGTTCTAGAATTCCTCTAGAACGTCAAGCACATGTTTTATATACACACTTTACTTGGCTTGTGGTGAACTCTCCATCCGATATTCCTTTCGCCGGACTAGTGAACCCTTGCACAAGGCCTCTATTAGTCTCCTCTAATCATGGATTCCCACATAGTCGACGAGCCAGTTGTACCCTAACACCCATTACACCTTTAGGGATTGATATGATCCAAACGGCTATTAGAAGTTTGCTACCCTAACACCCCTTGACACCACGTCGAACCTCTGGACGGCTATTAGAAGTTTGCTCTTCCCTTGAATCACGTCGAACCTCTAGACTTGTGCATAACATGGCCAATGGGAAGATCGTGAATTCCACCTGACTGCCAATACGACGTGCGCGTGTTGTGCAACTGTTACTATCGCCTGTTTACTCGTCGCATTTCGTGCAATGTCCATTAGCTCTCATCTGTACTCTACTCGCTCGTCTATTCACGTTCACTCTACTATCTCGTCTGATCATCTAGTGCTCTCATCTACTTCTTGGTACTCTATATTGGCCATTGACTGATTGTCTAAAGATAAACAATATAACCAATGCCTGGCAATATATAAAGGGCCCAATCTGGTCCTTGGATGTGCGCCCGAAAGTGCTAGTGCCCATGAGAGTTAAATGATCAGAGTGTTTGGCATTACACTCAAGTGCTATCTATCTCGACTATCTATATGACAATCTAAACACAAAACGTGCTATACTCTCTCAATGTCTAGAATGACAAACAAGTGCTATACTCGTCGTGCTATTATACTGGTGCTCGTTGTGCTATGGTCATCCCGTGCTATACTCGATACTTGTGCTATTTTTGGAAACTATACTCGATCTCGTACTATTACCTGTTGTGCTCTCTCTTACTATATTTTGACTCTCTTGTACCTGCTATCTTTAGATACTCTGCCATTAAATGCGTTAATTATTTAAAGCCTGCTTGAGCCTGAGATTTAAGTCCTACTGGGCGTTATCGCTCACCCTACGTTATTTGATGTTGTGTTCTCAGGTAAGACCGAGGATGACACATACACTCACGAGGAAGGGAATGACCAAGAGTGAATCCAGGAGTACCCTCGAGTCATTAAGTTATCTTAGAGTTGTAGTTAGTTATTTCAATTTATTGAAATGTAATTGGGCCCTATAGAATAGCTCTGATATTAGTGGTTGTAACTAGACATTTGAAAAGTTATTAATGAGAAAGATTTTCTTTAGTATTATTCAATGTGCAATGGTTTGATGTCTAGTATACGCTCTATACCTTTTTCTTGCAACTGCCTTCGCGCACCGATATTCCGCGTCGGGGCATGACATTACTTGTTCTCATCATCATCATGAACATGACATTACACATGCTTACTTATTGAAACTCTCATTAGCCATTATTAATGACAGTGGGTATCTACATTTAAAATTTAAGTGAGATGCTGACCGGGCACTGTGAGTGTCCAAGGGCTCCAGTCTAGCCCCAATGACGGAGAGTCATAAATATACTGTTAACCATGGGGTATAATGATTACTGGCGTTGCATCTGCGCTGGGAGTCGTGCGTGTCATGTTGAATGATAGATACAATAACCACATACACGTGTCCTGGTGTACATTCTTGGTGGATCATTCCTTGGTGTACATTAGTGTTTACGTGCCTGATTAATGTTACATGATCGTGCTCGTGCGTTCTTGCTTGCTTGCTTGCATGATATGGCCATCCTGCATTTAATGCAATTAGTGATATCTTGCGTTCTTGACAGCTATTGACATCAAGTGAAATCTTGTGTGCTTGTACAAAGTGATCTATTGCTAGTTCTATCTGGTCATCTTATTCAAAAATCTTGTTCTATCGTTATCACTCTATCTAGCTTGTTCATGTATCATGTTTTAACGAGCTTTATTCGTACATGCATATCATGACATTCATCGTGCTTACCTAGTTCTAAATTGTTAATCACTTATATCATTACCCGCACATTGAGATATAAATCCTACTGGGCTAGTTTGCTCATTCCCTACTTTTACCCAATCTAGGTGACTATGAAGTTCAAGAGGAGGAGCAAGTCGAGGATGGGAATGCCTCCGAGTGATGAGCGTTCCAACTATGAGTCTAGTTATAGTAGTTTGCTTTGAGTGTTAGCTTCATGTAGTAGGAAGTGAGTAATAAATGTACCTTTTCTTTTTATCGAGTCTTAGTTCTGTAATAGTTTCCATTTGGAATACAATGAGTTGAGATTTGAATACAAGATTAGTTGAGTTCAATATTTGGGCCCTATGATGATGTATGTTGTTATACATTTAGTGCGTGCTAGCTAGAGGCTTATTTGCCGACTGTTCACGTTTCGGGATATCATCTCGAATTATTCTGAATTAATAATATCCGTTGCGTAATTCTCGGGACGTGACAGTTTAGTGGTATCAGAGCCTAGGAATACCAATTAGGATATATGCTTAGGATTAGGAGATGCCTATGGAACCTAGGTCATGGAAATTAAATATAGTACCTGGTGAGAATGGGTAGTGACTGGGAATATGTTAGAATGAACAAAACACTCCTACCCATTGACTCTTATAATGTATCTAGAGACATTAATTGGTTTGACCCAGGCATTACAAGACACCGTGGCTGGTCTGACCCAGGCATTACAAAATGTAGTTCACACTGGAAATCAGGCTGCTGCAGCTAGGAACGGAGCCGGTGATCTACACCGTAACTTTAGGAGTTTGAACCCTCCTCGTTTCTCTGGATCCCCTGACCCAGACGAGGCAGAGAATTGGCAAGAGGAGATAGAATGAATTTTCCAAGTGATGCAATGCACTAACAGGGAGAAGGTGGTACTGACCACTCTTCAATTCACTAAGGATGCCCAAGCATGGTGGAAGGACACATCGGCCCACCTGCCTAATGTTGGCGAACTGGAATGGGCAGGTTTCCTGGAGATTTTTCGAGGAAAGTACTTCTCAGAGAGGGTCAAGGGGAAGAAGGCAGCGGAGTTTTCTACACTAAAATAGAAAGGAATGTCTGTGGCTGAGTATGAGGCTCAGTTTGCGCGTTTGGCTGTGTATGCCCCACACCTGGTGGGAACTGAAAGACTGAAGGCAAACCGTTTCATGGATGGGCTCAGGCCCATGTTCATTGAGAAGCTCGGACCACACAACATCCAAACCTACACTGAGATGGTCCAAAGAGCTCAACTGGTAGAAGACACTATGGCTAAGGTGGAAGGCATAAGGGGGAAAGACATTTCAAAGCCGACCTTCATAAGAAGAGGATCAGTCGATACAATTGGAACTTTCCACAACAACAACAACAATAACAACAACTACAACAACAACAAAAGGCCGACCATTGGGAAGGACTATGGCATGGAGAAAAAGATCCAAGTAGAAGAAACAATGACAGTGGAATATTGTAAATTTTGCAACAAGCCTGGGCACTAAGCGGACAAGTGCTGGAAGAAGGCCGAGGCTTGCCTGCGATGTCGGAGTCATGAACATCGTATACCGAACTGTCCCATGCTAAAAGACCAAGCTAGAAGGAACCAAGGAGTGGTAAAGCGTCAAGGACGCATGTAGGTATGATTGTTAAACCCTTATACTGATCTTATGATGTTTTTCTTAATGGTACATTTCTAAGTGGGGGAGATCATTAAGGATAAATTAGAAAGGAATAATCTAGTAATTATACCATAGTTCATCTGGAGGATTAAGATGGAGTTATAACAACCGTGGAAGGAAAATAGGAGTGGAAGGAACCAAATGAATAGTACGGGTGGTCATAGGTGTAGATGTTGGGCTAGCATTCACAAAGTTGAAACAAGTTATAGGAATTAAATCTGAAACGACCTCAAGGATCATAAACTATCAAAAGCCAATTAATGATCTATGAATTTGGGGACCAAATTCTCTTAAGTGGGGGAGGGAGTAGCACCCCAAAATTTTAATTACATAAAAATTCAAATAAATGGAAATAAATAATTTACATAATATCGGAGTATTTAAACATACGTATCATTATCGTATGCACTAAAACACATCGGACAATTCCGTAAAAATATAAATCAACCCCACACATTATCCCTAAGTGTTCCACGAAGAAATTCGTGCAACAAAAAATCCGATTAACCAAGTGTACATCACATGGTGACCGATTATCCAAATAAGGAAACAAGTCGAAAAATCGTTAACACAGAAATACGACGTAATCATAAATTAAATAAAAATGTTGGAGAGTCTTCCAACATTATATATTAATGACCCAATATCATAATTGTGCCAATGGACAACAATTGGCCCTAAAATCAAATGAAGCAAGAAAATGCATGGAAATTTACAACTCTAATTAAGCTGAAAATAGAAGGGGGTAATTAGGGCAAACCCCAAGGCAATTAGCCTTTCTTGGCAACTCAAATTTGTACTTAACCATGGTGGGAGGTTTCCTAAAGCCTCACACACTCTAATGGAGAAAGAAATCCTCAAATTAAGAAAGTAATATGTGGAAACCGCAACTTGGCTTTCCTTGTTGCAATAGGACTCCTAAAGCCCATGGTTGCTTAAATAATCTTCACCCAAACCCTAGGGACGAGTTTTACAACTTGCTGGGGTCGTGTGGAGGAGCTCTTGGTGGCTGGAGAGCAGGAGATCAAGCATACCAAGCTCATCTTCTTCCCCTATCCTTCTACTTCAACCTGTGCAAATCGTCCACTTGGAGTCGACTAAAGGTAGGTCAAACCTAAATCCCATCATGCAAGGCTTATACCCCTGGAAAGAGGGTCAAGTCTACTTCCTAACCCAACTGGAATGCACAATTTTTGTGCAGTATACACGGAGTATTAGGCGTTCTTCAAACAGGGGTCTGAACAAGGGATTTCTGAAAAATGAGACTTCATCAACGCAGAAGGTAGGCTTTCTCGGGCCAAACCTTAACAAATCCTATACCAATGTGTAGAGCATCAAGTTAACTTTCGTTTCCCACTGCTTTCATCATTTTCCATTTAGTACATCATGAGTTATAGGCATTTTGCCAAAGTCACGCATGCTAGGGTTTTTTCCTCTGTCATGTTCCAAACAACTTTCATGTTGAGACTTTTGTTCGAAAAGCCCTAGTTTAGAAGATATAGCGTTTCATCGATCGACCCCCCTGAGTGCAGTTTTTTGTGTTTTTTGGTCTGGACCCTGAACCGTGTCCGGTTCAGAGGATGCGGTTCAAGCCTCTGGTATCGCGACGCTGCTGGGCGATGCGACCCTCTGAAAGGCATCCGGGAGACCCAACGCGTTTAACACATTGACGGGTCAACCCGCACGTGGGTCTGCGCGCCGCTTGGGAGTCACCACCGCTCTGAACCGCGACGGCTGGCCCAGATGCGTTTCATAAAATTTCCCACCCAAGCTTTTATTAAAGGAATTTTCTTGAACGCGTCCCTTTCCCACGACATGATTCAATCATTAAAGTGGCCCCTAGTGTGGACGCGATTTTGGATTTCACTGTTTCACTAGTTTTCACTATGCAATGTGTTTTGAAGTGCGTCCTGTGTTGGACGCAAATTCCAAAGCTTACCCGAGGTCCTTTTAACATGGTATCAAGTGTGTAATTTGCATATCTTGGGTCTGATCATACATGATGTCTGTTTAATGGCTTAAAGTTTTAACCCCATTTAAAAGCTTTAATTACATGAATGTTATTCTAATTGCTCCTAAATGTGGATGATCCATTCATGCAACTTGTGATTTAATCTTCCTACTATTCTACCATGTTTAAATGATAATTTTTATCCTAAAACCTTGCAATCCATGATCCTTTAAATGCATAGTTTCATCTCATGTTATATTGTTAAGTGCTTTCCGCGAGCTTGAAACTGGTGGTTTGTTGTTTGATATGCGTACATCACTACACACTTGCACATCTAGGCAGCCCTTTCTTGGGGATTTGGAAGCTCTCTATTGGTCATTCCGAATCGGTAGACTAGTGACCTTATCTCTAAGACCTCCATAAATCTCCGCTCTCCATGGATTCCACATGGAGGCCGAGTTGGTAGGACCATTGAAGTTCCCTGGAGATAGCGTGCACTTCTTCTCTCATCTGTTCTCGTGAGTGTGATTTACAATCTAGACTAAAGCCATTAATGTAAGATTGAACTAAAGTATAATCATACCGTTGTGCTGCAAATTTATCTCTTGACCATTGTTATCATGTAATCATGTTCAATTACTTATTACTTGTTCTCATCATCATCATGAACATGATATTACACATGCTTACTTATTGAAACTCTCATTGGCCATTATTAATGACTGTGGGTATCTACATTTAAAATTTAAGTGAGATGCTGACCGGGCACGGTGAGTGTCCAAGGGCTCCAGTCTAGCCCCAATGATGGAGAGTCATAAATATACTATTAACCATGGGGTATAATGATTACTGGCGTTGCATCTGCGCTGGGAGTCATGCGTGTCGTGTTGAATGATAGATACAATAACCACATACACGTGTCCTGGTGTACATTCTTGGTGGATCTTTCCTTGGTGTACATTGGTGTCTATGTGCCTGATTATGTTACATGATCGTGCTCGTGCGTTCTTGCTTTCTTGCTTGCGTGATATGGCCATCCTGCATTTAATGTAATTAGTGATATCTTGCGTTGTTGACAGCTATTTACATCAAGTAAAATCTTGCGTGCTTGTACAAAGTGATCTATTGCTAGTTCTATCTGGTCATCTTATTCAAAAATTGTGTTCTATCGTGATCACTCTATCTAGCTTGTTTATGTATCATGTTTTAACGAGCTTTATTCGTACCTGCATGTCGTGACATTCATCATGCTTACCTAGTTCTAAATTGTTAATCACTTATATCATTACCCACACATTGAGATATAAATCCTACTGGGCTAGTTTGCTCATTCCCTACTTTTACCCAATCTAGATGACTATGAAGTTCAAGAGGAGGAGCAAGTCGAGGATGGGAATGCGTCCGAGTGATGAGTGTTCCAACTATGAGTCTAGTTATAGTAGTTTGCTTTGAGTGTTAGATTCATGTAGTAGGAAGTGAGGAATAAATGTACCTTTTCTTTTTATTGAGTCTTAGTCCTGTAATAGTTTCCATTTTGGAATATAATGAGTTGAGATTTGAATACAAGATTAGTTGAGTTCAATATTTGGGCCCTATGATGATGTATGTTGTTATACATTTAGTGCGTGCTAGCTAGAGGCTTATTTGCCGACTGTTCACGTCTCGAAAAATCGTCTCGAATTATTCTGAATTAATAATATCCGCTGCGTAATTCTCGAGGCGTGACACTTTGGGTTTCCGTTCCTGGCTTGGCCCATCAGTGATGCTTAACGGCCTTTTCTTGCCGTTAGTGGGCTTGCTTGGTGCTCCGGATGTTTGCTCCTTCTTTACCATCCTACCCTTGATGCGATCAGTGAGATCGGTCGCATCCTCCAGCAATTTTGCTTTCTTGACCATCTCCGGATAAGTCTGGATGTCCATAGGTGCATGTTGAGTGATGTAGGCGGGTCTGAGCCCATTAGAAAACGCTTTGCCTTCATTCATTCAGTACTGACCAGATGATTGGCATAGCGCGCCAACTGGGAGAACTGAGCTTCATACTCAGCAACTGTGAGGTTCCTTTGTTTTAATGCAGCAAACTCAGATGTCTACCTCTCTTTGACTCTTTCAGAGAAGTATATAGAGTTAAAGTGCTCCTTGACTCTTCCCAAGTAAACTATACATCTGCCCATATAGCTTCGACGGACTCCCACCACGCACAGGCATTCCATTCTAACTGAAATGTTGCAAGTAACAGCTTATCTCCATCTGCACGTTGCATAACGTAGAAAATACTCTCAATCTCCTTAAGCCAATTCTCTGCCTCATCAAGATCAGTGGTCCCACTGAAATGAGGCGGATTTAGATTGCGGAAGTTTCTGTGTAGTTCTCCGGCTCCTCGATTATTATTATTGTTATTATTAGCTCCAGCAACCTGAAGTAATGCCTGAGTAGCTGCTGATGGTCTGCTGCATATCACGGAGTTGTGCACGCTCCGCTGCCATTACTGGTGTTTAAGTTCCTTGAAAAGAAAATTCTTAATGTAAGTCATTGAGGGTGCACTAAGTTTGTGCGTGTGTGAGTTTATTTCACCTTATTACCCTTGGTTCTACCCATCTCACATAGGTATGGAATTAGACTCTAAGTCAAGGTAGGTCAAACCTAGATCATCCTATGCTTAAGAATAACCTAGGCTCTGATACCACAAAACTGTCATGCCCTGATGCGGAATATCGCAGCAAAATTACAGTTGTTAAATAGTACATAGCGATAAATAAATGACAAACCAGTGCACAATTGGAATAATATCAAATAAACTCCAATTTCATTGATAATTCATCAAACTCCATTACATTCACTAATCATATCCAAAACTAGGGCCCAGAGTACTTTTATTCAAATCCAAACTAATACATAAGGACTAACTGACTCATAACTATACTAACTACTAAGTAGGGTTTCCGAACGGGTCACTCCTGAACATCATCCTCATTCCCATCCTCGTGAGTGTGGTAATCACCATCCGACTCACCTGAACATATGAAATAACAACGTAGGATGAGCGAATAATGCCCAGTAGGACTTAATATCTCAGGAAAACAAGCATGCTTTAAATAATTAATATCTTAAATGGCGGGATAACTAGATAGAATAGTCAAGTAACGATGGCAAGACAACAATAGCACTTGTACAGGGAAATAGCACAACGAGTAATGATAAATGGAATGGCCATGTAACGATAATAGCATGTAACGATAGCACTTGTATAGCACTTGAATAGATTGCACTTGTATTGATAGCACTTTGATTGTCATAGATTAAATCTTGATAGTATAATAGCACTGAGTGCATGTTGTACACACCCTTGATCATTTTAACTCCCATGGGCACTGGCACTTTTCGGGCGCTCTCCCCAGGACCAGATCGGGCCCTATTGCACTGACATAAGTCATTTTCTTATCTTAGACAATCACAAAAATGGCCAAGAGAGTACCAAGAATAGATGAGAGTAGTAGATGAAATAGACGAGAGTGTAGAGTGAAAATGAACAGATGAGAGTACAAAGATAGTAGATGAGATAGGGGTATATTCGTAAAACATCGATAAACGAACGGTAGTCACAGTTGCACAACACACGGTCGTGTGTCGGCAGTCCGATAGAAGTCACGACTGCCCACTAGCCGTGCCATAAACACAGGCTAGATGATCCGGCATGATCCTAAGGTAAGGAATAGACACACTAAGGCCGTTCGGATCGTGTTGTTCCCTAAGGGTGTAACGGGTTTAATGGTACAACCAGCTCGTCGGCAATGGACGTGCGCCAAAGCCAAGAGACTTACGGAGGCCTTGACAAGGAGTCCCTGGTCCAGTCAGGAGTATTCCCGATGGAGAGGTGGTCCATGCCAAGAAAAGTGTGTAGAAAAGAAGTGTCTGTCGTGCCTCGAGTGCTCGAAGGCCGAGGGAAGTGGTAACGTGTACAAAACACGCAAGTAACGAAGACAAGTGTAATTAATTAATAAGGAATTTAAGTGAATTGTTACACTTATTTACCAGATTATTATTGAATAATTAATAAGGTCTCATGGCAAACATTAATGTTTAGTGTGTGCAAGTGTAATGAAATCATGAGAGCATGTAAGATTGTGCACATGGCTTTTAAATTAATTAATTCTATGTAATATATCCATTAATAATTAACAGGTCGAAATTTGGCATGACATTGTTTAATTAAGATTAGACAGGGTTGCATTGACATAATTAGTAGGGTATAAATGCAAATTTAGGTTCTGGCCGCAACATTGAGATCGCGACGGATGTACCCGGTGCTTTCAAGTCGCGACACATGGCCCGGTTGCGTTCTGCTGAACCAGCTGCTGGAGTTGAACCGGGGAAGGTCGCGACATGTCCACCCGTCGCGTTCAGAATGCGTCGGACCCCCGTGTCGTGACCCCCTCTGAGATCGCAATGGGTCGGGCCGTCACGACTTCAGAAGGTGGCCCGAGCCTAGAAAAGGGGATTTGCCCTTTTTTCCAGGTGGGTTCCCTCCCTCCATACATGACACAGTGCTCTTCACATTCAGTATAAAATCGTACGATGATCCAATATCATGAAACTAATTTTAAACGAAGCTAGACATGTTGATCTACTACTGAGCATGATTAATTGGAAAATAGATACATATAAAGCATGCTTTGACTAGGTTATTTCTCGGTAACCTAAACATGCATAGTCAAGGAACAATGATTTAATTAGCAATGAATACAAGATAGAAATTAGGGCAAATAGGGGCATTTGAAAGCTAGCAGCAACTAGTATTTATGAGAATTATTTCAAGGCATGGGATCGAGTACATGCATGGATTTAAGGTAAACAAGAGGGTTTGGGTGCATGGATATGACAGGGATTGAAACATTTAATTCTCCCTCATGGAAGAACAAAAAATAGTGAAATCATGGGGCTTTCAAAGAGGGATGCACGAGCTTCCTAGGGTTAAAATTTCACAATTTATGCTTGAGAGATTGCCTACCTTTTCTAGTGAGTAATAGATCCTAGGGTTGATGACGAAAAGAAGATGAAATCCCACTTGTTCCAGCCTTCTCCTCCAAGCTCCTTCGGCCAAATCTCCTCCTCTTCGTCATCCAGAGCTCCAACAACGTTCTAGGGTTGGGTTGGCACGATTTGGAGGTGTATAGATGGGCTAAGAGAGTCCTCTCCTTATAAAACTCTTCCTTTCCTTCTCCTCCGAGTTTCCTTATTTATCTCTCAATTTCTGTCATTTATCTCCTAATAGGGTTGGGAAAAGATCTAATTTCGTGGGCAGAGGGTTAGGGTAAGTGTAGGATTTTTTAGGATATATATGGGTTATTAGTTTAATACCTTCCCTTCTTTTTATATAATTAATTAGGTACAAAATTAAACTTACTTATCCATCCAGGATGGGCTCTCCTCATTTGGCACAATAATTCATGTTAGGACCATTATTAAAACCCGTTACTAATTTAGCTTAATGGGTATTATTAAATTCCCTTTTATTCATTTATTCTTCCTTTATTCTAATTAAATCTATTTATCTCATTTATTAAATAAAATTTTATTATTAGAATTTTAAAAATCAATGTTGCTTATGTGTTGTGCTTGGGGCATGTCTCGGTACGGTGTTTACCTCTGAGGTCTGAGTCGTCTTCCTGGACACCATCACTCCTGTGCTTGAGTTGTACGTTTGGCTGAGGGAAAGCCTAGACTGGGGGCACGACTTGTTTTGTGGTTGTGCAGCCACTTGTACCGCGCTCGTGGGTTGGGGATTGACAATCAGTAGACGTCACTGGTCTCCGCTGTCCTGTGTTTCCAGTGCCTCCTTTAGGAGCTCGGGTCGGAGTCCCTAAAGAGTTCACTCATGTGCCTTCAGCTGTGTGGTCTGTATGTGCGGTGTTAGTGGTCTCCACTGTTCTTTGGCTTGTTGCTGTGGAGTGGCGGCAGTTGGACCTTTCGTCCGTGATTGCGAGACTGAGAGGTGTTCTTGGCTTGTGTTTGTCCGGTTGGATACTGGCGTTGTAAGGCCCTCGAATTTCCGTCCATATTTGCAATTATGTGTGTATGTTGTATGCTTGTGTATGTATGTACATATTTACGTACGTATTAATTAGTATAATTACGTATGCATGTGTTTATATTAACATAAATAATGTATATTGCATGATGATAGTGTGGATATAATACCATATACATATTGCATGTATTAAGCTTGGTATGCATGGTTTTCTGCATAATTAGGGTTCTGGCCGAAGCCACCTTGGCGTCAACCCTAGGCCGTTTTCTGGTGTCAGCGTCCAGACCTGGACGCCAACACTAACTCCGGCGTCCAGCGATCTGGACGCCAACTTCTCTGACCTGCATGCGCGTTGCAGAGCCAGAAAATCCGGGAGCAAGGCATGGCCTCCATTGGGGGATGTCCCCCAACGGCTCTAAGGCTGTCTAATCGGCATGGTGAGTGGGTGAGGGGCTCTCCTACACCCTGAACCCGAGTTGGCCTCTCCCCACTTCTCATTTCACCCTTGCAAGAGGAGAGAAGAAGAGAGAAAACCCTAGAGCATTCTGTGAGAAAACCCCATTTTAGAACCCTCAAATCCGATCCCTTGAGAGCTGGATTTGGAGATCTTCTGCATCAAGGAGGAAGCTGAAGCAAAGGGAAGGATTCCCATCATCCCCTCGGCGTGGAGATCACCCAGGAGCCCGGAGGAAGGCGATCTTGGAGGCACTTCTGCAACTTCTTGGAACTGCCCAAGGAGGTCTTCTTCGAGCCATAAATCTCTTGGAGGAATTTTAGAGAGGCAAGTGACCTATCTATGGTGTCCCCGTATGAGTCTAGGTGGTTTTTGACATTTTTATGGAATTTTCCTCGAGTCCTAGACCCTCCAATTCACCCAAGATTTAGAGCTCGGGTCTGTGTTTCTGCACAGACCTGAGTAGACGGCAAGGTCCCTGGACGCCCAGTTCATCCTTGGCGTCCATCGACCATGCCGCTGACTCTGAGTCAGCGGCCAGAGACCGCCGTCTAGTTCTTCTGGACAGAACAGTGAGCTATTATGTCCCTCTTGTACATTAATTTCGGTATGTTTTATGCGATGAGGATATATTGTACACCTTATACTCTACGTATATTGTGCATTGTGGTTGTGGATGAATGTGGTGTATGTGGGGTAATGATGTCTTGTAAACTTGTGAGCATGACTTGGGACCGTTTTGCAAAATCCATGATTTATGATTTAGATTAATGTGAATGCCTTAGTTTCAGTTTGATCATGAAAATAGTGGGTTAGTATATGTGTTTGCAGATTTTAGTAAATTACACATGCTTGTGAAATTGTAAACAAGCTCGGTTCGGAAAAAAAAATGAGAACATGAAAAATGGTTGTGGTAATTGATTTATAGATGTATGAATTAGGGTGATGTTGTATTCTAAAATCATGCAGATATATTAGTAGTCTCTGTGCAAAACAGTAAGTGGATAAATTGCAAAATGTGTTAGACCCATGTTAGCTTAAGTTGTGAATAATATGCTAATTAGGTGTTTGATTTTCTGTAAATCCTATTTAGCTCAGAAAAATCTGAAAAATTGAGGGTATGTTTTGGAACCCGAAAACAGCATGTGGTTAAAATTTCAGGTCAATTGGAACAGTAAATAAAAAGTTATGTGTTTTCATGTGAAATGTGATAATTCGTGCATATGATCGAAATGTGATTAGATTTTGTTTAAACCCAGCATGATTAATGTGTTTACTGTGTGTTAAACCTTGAAATTTGTAGTATCATGTTAGGAAAAGCAGAGATATTAATGTGAGTGAGAAAGTGAATGAGATAAAGAGTGTCAAGTGTAAACCATGTGTAAAACGGTAAATGTGTAAAAGTGTAAACTGTGCCAATGTGATACTGCTTCCGAGAAGGCAGTGGAGCCGTATCAGGGAAAAGTCCCCCTGAGAAAGTTCATTGTGTTAAGTGACCCTAAGGGCATTAGGGGGAAATCCTGGAGGTGGACAAGTACCACTGGTTAGGGTGGAGACTTGTTCTCCCGGTCTGCGCAGTCCAAGAGTCGCCATTGTATTGCCTAGATGGCGTCTATGTGATGTGATGTGTTTGTGTCCTTCTTTGGTGGTTTGGACTATGTGTCACGGCACCTAAAATATGTGTAAAGTGTAAGGTAAAGTGTATGTGACCATGTGTAATGTGTAAGTGACATGTGAATGTGTATGTGTAAATGTAAACATGTGAAAAGAGGAAACTAGTGTAGAGAAAAATGTGAAATCCTAGATATGTAAATGTGTCATTGAAACCCATGTGAGACTAAATCTGAAACCATGTGAATTCAGAAAATGTATGTTATCATACTCATGTTTATGTGTGTAAAAGTGTTTAGAATCCATGTTAGGAACAACAAATGAGTATGTGAGCAAAATGGCATGATGGATTGTTCATATGTTATGTTTAAGCAACGTTGTAGCTTTCCATGTGTAGGTTATAGTCATTGAACCATGTGAAATCAGCAACCTAAAGCATGTGGAAAAGTTATGTATGTACTTAAGAACATGTGGAATCCATGCTAATTATGTTCCCGTTCATGTATGTAAATTGTTCATGTCAATAGCTCTCACTTTTGATTAAAGTCTCATGAGTGAATTGAATAGAGACCATGTGATAGGTGAATGTTATTTTTGAAATCTGAAAGCATGCGTTATGTATAAATTGTAGAACTTTCATGATAGGTTGAAAACTTAAATGGACTAGCATGCTATGTGTTGCTAATTGTAATGTGCGTGTAGAAACCACTAGGACTTGTACGTGTATATCATGCATAGTGTTACTTGCTGAGTCCCTGGACTCACTCCTTGCTTCGGCGTACAGGTATAGTTGGTGACACAGTATCCTCGGAGGAGGCAGCAGAGACGGACTCCGAGCGTGGAGACTAGCCAGTTTTTGAGTTCTTTGTGATTGTGTACTTCATAGTATGTACTTGAACATTGTATTAGAATTATCATTAAAAGAATGTAATATGTGGACATTTTGTATTTCTATTTCAGCAATTTAATTCATGTGAACTTTAGTTCCTTTTTGCAAATTCGAATTGCATGTATGTTAATGTGGATGATGAATGAATGGAGATAGTTCTCTTTTACTTCCGCTACTCTATATATATTCGCGTGTATCTCAGCTGTTTGTATCGTTGGGTAAATGTCCCACTGTGGCTGGCAGCACTCGCTATACCGACGTGGGTTGGTATAACCGTACCGGTATAATGAGGGCCGTCACAGAGATTGGTATCAGAGCGACCGGTTGAGATTGCACATGAATATACCTAAGTCATCATCCCCATTGCATGCTAAGTATGTCCACATGTGTAGAAAACACTAATAGAAGTGAAAAATAGATAAAAATGGTTAGAAAATTAGTAACCTAGCTCTAATGGTGGCTGAAATTTTATTACAGCCATGGCTTCCCGTGGACGACGTGGAGGTGCGCCAGCTCGCGACGACGAGCAGAGGCGTGAGGAGCGGGCGGAGCAGCAGGCCCCGGCCCCACAGGGCCCTGTGCTTCCCCACCGCCGCCAGTGGATTATGGAGTGTTCATGCAAGGTCTGGTGCAAGCCATGCAGACCCAGGCACACACTCAGGCAGCACTCCAGGCCCAGTTGGAGGCCCAGGTAAAATGATAAAACAACTAAGTAGTATGCTATTTGAATTGTATGATATTGTGTTTATTGTATATTGCTTGTTGTTTAATGTAGCAGGCTCAGGCCCCAGCTCAGGACCATGGTGGACCTTCCATCATGGAGCGATTCAAGAGGATGACCCCACCCTCTTTTAAGGGGGAGAGTGATCCGCTATTAGCAGAAAGCTGGATGAGGGAGATCGAGAAAATCTTCCGAGCTATCAGGTGTCCTAACGAGGACAAGGTGACCTTAGCCACCTACATGCTACAGGTATGCTTTAGTTTATGCTTGAATGTTGGTTGTTATTTGTTGGTTAGTGCTTATGAAGGTGTGTTGCAGGAGAGAGCTGATGTATGGTGGTCCTCCCTACTGCGTACGCGCTTCGAGGACGGAGCAGTAGATGTGGCATGGGACGCGTTCGTGAGGCTCTTCCGAGCCAAGTTCGTCCCCGAGCACGTCCAGGACAAGATGGAGCAAGAATTCCTTTCCCTGACGCAAGGATCGATGACCGTCCTGGAACACGAGGCAAGGTTTTCTGAACTCTAAATATGCACCGCACATAGTAGAGGATGAGCGCAGGAAGACCAAGAAATTCGTGATGGGTCTCAAACCATCACTGAGGATGAGGCTCGTGGTGTTCGACCACCGCACGCTAGACGAGGCCCTCAGCGCAGCCTGCAGACAGGAGGGAGAAATGGAGCAGTATCTGGAGGAGAAGAAGGCTTCGCAGAAGAGGCCGGCAGCGACTTTCCAGTGGCAAGATAAGAGGAAAACGGTGTACCAGACACCGCAGAAACAAATGGCAGTCAGCAACTCTCAGGTACCCTCTGTACGTTCCCCCGGTGCGAAGAGAGAGTGTCCCCATTGTGGGAAGACCCATGGAGGTCCGAGTGCTGGTTAGTAGCGGGTAGATGCTTAAAGTGTGGGAGCAGCGACCACAAGATCAAGGATTGCCCAAGACTTCAGCAGGAAGCTCAGCGAGGAGCGCCAGTACCAGCAGTAGCGGCAGCCGCGCCAGCTACAGGACGACCAGGAAGGCCTCGAGCCCCAGCTCGAGTGTTTGCGTTAGCTCGTGAGGACGCCGAGCAGGCGGAGCATGTCACCGAAGGTACAGTTTTACTTTTCGGTGTGCACGCTCGGGTTTTGTTTGATACGGGTGCTACTCACTCGTTCATTTCCGAGCGGTTCGCTAGGCAGTTAGCCCTAGAGTCAGGCATAGAGTCTGAGGAGTTAGAGGTCCCTTTGTCTGTGCACACCCCTGCGGGTACGGTATCGACTAGGAAGTGCATTCCGTCGTTACCTGTGTGCATTGAGGATAGGTTCCTAGATGGGTGTTTCTTCTTGCTAAAGATGAAGGATTAATTGTATCCTTGGTCTGGATTGGCTAGAGGAGCACTATGCGTTAGTGGATTGTCGTAGGAAGAAGATTGTTTTCCGCATTCCTGGTGAGGATGAGTTCTCTCATCCCTTGCCAAAGAACTTAGCGGGAAAGTTAGTCATCTCTGCCATGAAGGCGATGCGCATGGTGAACAAGGGTTGTGACGCATTTCTTGCCAGCGTTATGCTAGTACCCGATGCTGGTTCGTCACTGACTCTTGCAGAGATCGATGTGGTGCAGGACTTTCCAGATGTCTTTCCCGATGACTTGTCTGGATTGCCACCGGATAGGGAGATAGAGTTCACTATAGAGTTGCTTCCAGGCACCTCTCCTATCTCGAAGGCCCCATATCGGATGGCCCCTGCAGAATTAGCCGAGTTGAGGAAGCAATTGCAGGAATTGCTCGATAAGGGATTTATTCGCCCTAGCGTTTCCCCTTGGGGCGCACCTGTATTATTCGTCAAGAAGAAAGACGGGTCACTTCGGTTGTGCATTGATTATAGGAAGCTAAACCAGGTGACTGTGAAGAACAGGTATCCCTTACCTCGGATTGATGATCTGTTTGACCAGTTGCGAGAGGCATCAGTCTTTCCAAGATTGACTTGCGATCTGGTTATCATCAGTTGAAGATTAGGAGTGAGGATGTGTCCAAGACGGCATTTAGAACCCGTTATGGACATTATGAGTTTTTGGTTCTTCCTTTCGGATTGACCAACGCCCCTGCAGCGTTCATGGATCTCATGAACGGGTGTTTAGTCCGTATCTAGATAGCTTTGTTGTTGTGTTTATTGATGACGTGTTGGTCTATTCTCCGGATGAGGCCACACATCGTCAGCATTTGAGGTTAGTCTTAGAGGTTCTCCGTGAGCACAAGCTGTATGCGAAGTTCAGCAAGTGCGAGTTCTGGTTGCGCGAGGTTCATTTTCTCGGGCATGTTATCTCCGGCGCTGGTGTAGCTGTTGATCCAGCAAAAGTCCAGGCAGTTATGGATTGGGAGATTCCCAGGACCCCTTCGGAGATTCGTAGTTTATTGGGTTAGCTGGTTACTATCGGCGATTCATTGAGGGTTTCTCATCCATCGCCGCCCCTTGACAAAGCTGACCGGAAAAGGTGAGAAGTTCGTATGGTCTGAGGCATGTGAGCGTAGCTTTCAGCTATTGAAGGCTAAGCTTACTTCTGCTCCGGTATTGGTATTGCCTAGTGGTCTAGAAGGTTTTGCCATTTATACGGATGCATCTCAGATTGGTTTAGGCTGTGTGCTCATGCAGCAAGAGAGGGTAGTAGCTTATGCTTCTCGTCAGTTGAAGGAGCATGAGAGGAACTATCCGACTCATGATTTAGAGCTCGCAGCTGTGGTTCATGCACTAAAGATCTGGAGGCACTATCTTTATGGTGTCAGATTTGAGGTGTTTACCGACCACAAGAGCTTGAGGTATCTTTTCTCCCAAAAGGAATTAAACCTGAGGCAGAGAAGATGGATTGAGTTCTTGAAGGACTATGACTTCGACCTTCAGTATCATCCTGGAAAGGCGAACGTCGTAGCGGATGCTCTTAGTAGAAAGAGGTCTTCGCTCCAGCAGGATTGGAAGATGTTGGAGGATGCAGCGTGCTCTATGACCGAGTTAGAGCCATCGTTGTGTCAGGCTTTTGTAGCTCAGCTATCCCTTAGATCCTCAGTCTTGGATGAGGTGATTGAGCAGCAGAAAGCCGATCCTAGATTGTTAGAGTTAGTGGGTAAGGCGGGCATTGCTCGTGATGAGGACGGTGTGATTAGATTTCAGCACCGCGTTTGTGTCCCCGATGTAGTAGATGTCGTGAGCATGTGTTAGCGGAGGCTCATAGATCGCGATTCTCTATTCATCCGGGTAACACTAAGATGTATCAAGACCTGAAGAGATCATTTGGTGGTCCGGCATGAAGAAGGATGTTGCGGATTATGTGTCTAGATGTCTAGTATGTCAGCAGGTGAAAGCCGAGCGGCAGCGACCATCCGGCCTTATGCAGAGGATGGATATCCCCGTATGGAAGTGGGAAGCTGTCACTATGGATTTCGTATCGGGTTTGCCTCGATCTAGAAGGGGCAATGACTCGATTTGGGTAGTTGTAGATAGATTCTCGAAGACTGCTCATTTCTTGCCTATGAAGAAGAAGCAGTCAGTAGAGAGTTTAGCTAGATTGTATGTTAGCGGTATCGTTAGATTGCATGGTGTGCCGAAGTCGATCATTTCGGATCGAGATCCGAGATTTACTTCGAGATTGTGGAAGGGTCTTCAGGATGCGTTAGGTTCGGAGCTTAAGCTCAGTTCGGCGTTTCATCCCCAGACCGAGGACAGTCCGAGAGGACTATCCAGACGCTCGAGGATATGTTGAGAGCGTGTGTTCTGGATTGGAAGGATGATTGGGAGCGTCATTTACCTCTTGTGGAGTTCGCATACAACAACAGCTTTCATGCTAGTATTGGTATGGCTCCATTCGAGGCGTTGTATGGTAGGCCCTGCAGATCTCCTTTATGTTGGGAGGAGACTGGTGATAGGCAGTTGATCGGACCGGAGTTGTTCAGGAAACTTCGGATAAGATTCAGCTTATCAGGAAAAGGCTTGTTGCGGCACAGGATAGGCAGAAGAGTTATGCCGACAACAGGAGAAAGGATTTGGAGTTCGAGGTTGGCGATCATGTCTTCTTGAAGATATCGCCTACTCGTGGAGTTGTCAGATTGGCAGGCATAGCAAGCTAAGCCCTAGGTTCATTGGCCCATATGAGATTCTCAGACGTTTGGGCAACGTGGCGTACGAGCTAGCATTACCCCCAGCTTTGGCTAGCGTTCACCCTGTATTCCACGTATCTATGCTCAGGAAGTATGTCCGAGATCCGTCTCATGTGATTAGTCATGAGCCCGTGGAGATCCAGCCAGATCTTTCGTATGTCGAGCAACCAGTAGCCATTCTTGACCGGAAGGTTCAGCATCTCGGAACAAGAGTATCGCGTCGGTGAAAGTTCTATGGCGGAACTTCTCACGTGAGGAGGCTACGTGGGAGCTTGAGGATGCGATGAAGAAGAAGTATCCCCTTCTGTTTGAGTAGTGTCGTTCTAACTTCGAGGACGAAGTTTCTTTAAGGGGGAGAGGGTGTAAGGCCCTCGAATTTCCGTCGCATTATTTGCAATTATGTGTGTATGTTTATGCTTGTGTATGAATGTACATATTTACGTACGTATTAATTAGTATAATTACGTATGCATGTGTTTATATTAAGCATAAATAATGTATATATTGCATGATGATAGTGTGGATATAATACCATATACATATTGCATGTATATACGCTTGATATGCATGGTTTTCTGCATAATTAGGGTTCTGGCCGAAGGCCACCTTGGCGTCAACCCTAGGCCGTTGAGGTGGTGTCAGCGTCCAGACATGGACGCCAACACTAACTCCGGCGTCCAGCGATCTGGACGCCAACTTCTCTGACTTGCATGCGTTGCAGAGCCAGAAAATCCGGGAGCAAGGCATGGCCTCCATTGGGGGGATATCCCCCAACGGCTCTAAGGCTGTCTAATCGGCATGGTGAGTGGGTGAGGGGCTCTCCTACACCCTGAACCCGAGTTGGCCTCTCCCCACTTCTCATTTCACCCTTGCAAGAGGAGAGAAGAAGAGAGAAAAACCCTAGAGCATTCTGTGAGAAAAACCCCATTTTAGAACCCTCAAATCCGATCCCTTGAGCTGGATTTGGAGATCTTCTGCATCAAGGAGGAAGCTGAAGCAAAGGGAAGGCTTCCACATCATCCCTCGGCGTGGAGATCACCCAGGAGCCCGGAGGAAGGCGATCTTGGAGGCACTTCTGCAACTTCTTGGAACTGCCCAAGGAGGTCTTCTTCGAGCCATAAATCTCTTGGAGGAATTTTAGAGAGGCAAGTGACCTATCTATGGTGTCCCCGTATGAGTCTAGGTGGTTTTGACATTTTTATGGAATTTTCCTCGAGTCCTAGACCCTCCAATTCACCCAAGATTTAGAGCTCGGGTCTGTGTTTCTGCACAGACCTGAGTAGACGGCAAGGTCCCTGGACGCCCAGTTCATCCTTGGCGTCCATCGACCATGCCGCTGACTCTGAGTCAGCGGCCAGAGACCGCCGTCTAGTTCTTCTGGACAGAACAGTGAGCTATTCTGTCCCTCTTGTACATTAATTTCAGTATGTTTTATGCGATGAGGATATATTGTACACCTTATACTCTACGTATATTGTGCATTGTGGTTGTGGATGAATGTGGTGTATATGGGGTAATGATGTCTTGTAAACTTGTGAGCATGACTTGTGGACCGTTTTGCAAAATCCATGATTTATGATTTAGATTAATGTGAATGCCTTAGTTTTAGTTTGATCATGAAAAATAGTGGGTCAGTATATGTGTTTGCAGATTTTAGTAAATTACACATGCTTGTGAAATTGTAAATAAGCTCGGTTCGAAAAAAATGAGAACATGTAAAATGGTTATGGTAATTGATTTATAGATGTATGAATTAGGGTGATGTTGTATTCTAAAATCATGCAGATATATTAGTAGTCTCTGTGCAAAACAGTAAGTGGATAAATTGCAAAATGTGTTAGACCCATGTTAGCTTAAGTTGTGAATAATATGCTAATTAGGTGTTTGATTTTCTGTAAATCCTATTTAGCTCAGAAAAATCTGAAAATTGAGGGTATGTTTTGGAACCCGAAAACAGCATGTGGTTAAAATTTCAGGTCAATTGGAACAGTAAATAAAAAGTTATGTGTTTTCATGTGAAATGTGATAATTCGTGCATATGATCGAAATGTGATTAGATTTTGTTTAAACCCAGCATGATTAATGTGTTTACTGTGTGTTAAACCTTGAAATTTGTAGTATCATGTTAGGAAAAGCAGAGATATTAATGTGAGTGAGAAAGTGAATGAGATAAGAGTGTCAAGTGTAAAACCATGTGTAAGACGGTAAATGTGTAAAAGTGTAAACTGTGCCAATGTGATACTGCTTCCGAGAAGGCAGTGGAGCCGTATCAGGGAAAAGTCCCCCTGAGAAAGTTCATTGTGTTAAGTGACCCTAAGGGCATTAGGGGGAAATCCTGGAGGTGGACAAGTACCACTGGTTAGGGTGGAGACTTGTTCTCCGGTCTGCGCAGTCCAAGAGTCGCCATTTTATTGCCTAGATGGCGTCTATGTGATGTGATGTGTTTGTGTCCTTCTTTGGTGGTTTGGACTATGTGTCACGGCACCTAAAATATGTGTAAAGTGTAATGTGTAAAGTGTATGTGACCATGTGTAATGTGTAAGTGACATGTGAATGCGTATGTGTAAAATGTAAACATGTGAAAAGAGGAAACTAGTGTAGAGAAAAATGTGAAATCCTAGATATATAAATGTGTCATTGAAACCCATGTGAGACTAAATCTGAAACCATGTGAATTCAGAAAATGTATGTTATCATACTCATGTTTATGTGTGTAAAAGTGTTTAGAATCCATGTTAGGAACAACAAATGAGTATGTGAGCAAAATGGCATGATGGATTGTTCATATGTTATGTTTAAGCAACGTTGTAGCTTCCATGTGTAGGTTTATAGTCATTGAACCATGTGAAATCAGCAACCTAAAGCATGTGGAAAAGTTATGTATGTACTTAAGAACATGTGGAATCCATGCTAATTATGTTCCCCGTTCATGTATGTAAATTGTTCATGTCAATAGCTCTCACATTTTGATTAAAGTCTCATGAGTGAATTGAATAGAGACCATGTGATAGGTGAATGTTATTTTTGAAATCTGAAAGCATGCGTTATGTATAAAATTGTAGAACTTTCATGATAGGTTGAAAACTTAAATGGACTAGCATGCTATGTGTTGCTAATTGTAATGTGCGTGTAGAAACCACTAGGACTTGTACGTGTATATCATGCATAGTGTTACTTGCTGAGTCCCTGGACTCACTCCTTGCTTCGGCGTACAGGTATAGTTGGTGACACAGTACCCTCGGAGGAGGCAGCAGAGACGGACTCCGAGCGTGGAGACTAGCCAGTTTTGAGTTCTTTGTGATTGTGTACTTCATAGTATGTACTTGAACATTGTATTAGAATTATCATTAAAAGAATGTAACATGTGGACATTTTGTATTTCTATTTCAGCAATTTAATTCATGTGAACTTTAGTTCCTTTTTGCAAATTCGAATTGCATGTATGTTAATGTGGATGATGAATGAATGGAGATAGTTCTCTTTTACTTCCGCTACTCTGTTATATATATTCGCGTGTATCTCAGCTGTTTGTATCGTTGGGTAAATGTCCCACTGTGGCTGGCAGCACTCGCTATACCGACGTGGGTTGGTATAACCGTACCGGTATAATGATGGCCGTCACAGGCGTCATGAACCAGTAGTCTATCCCCGTGTGGTGACGTCGTTCCGTTCCGACTCATGTTTTGCCATCGGTTGTGGTCTATGTGTAGTGACTCGCTGGCTGAGGTTTTACCCATTGGGGTGTGCCCCGGTGCTGACACAGTTGTGGTTGTGGTTCTGTGGTGGTACCTCATGGTAGTAGGTACCTGTACCCTTTGTGGGTAGCTTGTGTTGTGGTACGTTGTGTACCAGTCACGCATTGTGTCTTACTCTGTTTGAGTAAGCTTCCTATTTTGGTTTTGGTATATGGGGATTGGCAGGTTGATGCCAATCCCGTTACCCTGCGCGAGTAGTTTGCCTGTGAGGCTTACGGCTTAGGCAATGGTTTGCCTGTAAGACTGGTAGCCTAGGCAGTGGTCTGCCGGTGAGGCTTATGGTTGAGGTGTTTTAGCTGTCAAGCGAACTAGTGGTGCCGAGCTAGTCCTGCTGTTTCTGCTTACTTTCCGAGGATTGAATTAGCTGGTAGGCTTATGTATAATTGTTGTTTAATTATGCTTTGTGTGAACATGTTGTGGTTTGGCTACCGGTGTTGTCAGTGAGACTCTTTATGGTTGAGGTCTCTTTAGTGTTTAGTTGTTGTTTTTGGGAGGTCCCTACTGAGCCAGTGACATGTTGAGGCTCACTCCCTTATAGCTCTTTTCAGGTGTTAGCTGTTTGTGTGGCTTGTGGAGGCATTTGTGGCAAACTTGTACCACCAGCAGTAGAGTTAGTTGTGTCTATGTGAGCTTGTGCTCCCTCGGAGTATGCCCCAGGTAGTTGTACTCTTTTATTGGACATGTAATAATGTATTGGGATAGTTGTATATTGTTGTATACAGGTATGAGCATATGTACATTCTTGTGTCTTATATTGTTGTTGTTGTCTTTTATATTCTTACTGGACACTTGTGGACGTTATCCCTTACAAGACTTCGGTCCGATCGCGGGAGGCGAACTTGGATATGGAGCCTTATTGGGTATAAATATCCAGGGTTGTTACACCTGGACCCATCTGTCAATAGCTAGTGAAGATGTTGAACAAAATGGTTTCTAGAAAACAAAAATGATCAGTAGCTATCGACAGCCAGGTCTCATCTGTCGACAGCCCAGTTCATCCTTTCGACAACAAGAATTCATCTGTCGACAGCCCAAGCTAAAGTTCAGAAATCCAGTTCTGGAAGATACAAGTGTTGGAGTACCTGTCGACAGCCGATGGGCATCTGTCGACAGGCGCTTGTTAAGTCACAACATGTGACAGACATGTGATCTCTATTAGGGTGTCCTCTTCTCTCACGAATCCCAAGACTTGGACACTCCTATATATAGATCTTTTGGACCCATTTTCAAAGCAAAGCAGCCTCTACACTAAAAACCCTAAGCCAAGAACAAGAAGAAGGAGGTTACTCTGTTTCTCTACTTCAAGTCTCCATCCTGATCAACGAGAGATCTATCTCAGAAGAGAAGTTGAAGCAAATTCATCCACAAGTCTCAAGCTTCATCATCATCATTAGATCTTCATCAACGTGAAGTTTGAAGCTCATCTGGACGAAGAACCTGAAGAGTTCAACCATTCAATTTGTTCTTCAACTCTAAACTCTTCCTACATTTATTTCCTTTACATCTGTGTGTGTTGTTGGTTTGAATAGCCCTTGTGCTCATTCCACAAGTGTGTGTGGTTGATCTGAGATTGTGTTTGTCTCAGACCTCGTGTGTGTGTGTGTTAGTGTTGTGTTGAACTCGCTTTATAAGAAATTTGGTGTGTGTGTGTGTGTGGACGGTGGACGTAGGATACACGAGTTGTGTAGTCCGAACCACCTTAAATCTTCGTGTCCTGTGGTTTACATTGATCCATCGTTAGATGTATGCTAGGCACGAATATTTGTTCACACATCCTTCGTACTGCTAATCTCCTAAACGCTCTCTACACGCACATCTAACTTTAAACTTGATCCATATCTTTTTAGGATTTTCTACAGTCAGTCTTAATCTCAAAAAGAATGTCAGTTTGCTTTTAATTGGTAGTAATCTATTCAACCCCCCTTCTAGATTACTGTCATAGTTAATTCCGTACACTTATCAACATGGTCTTTGATATGAAATTCTAGGTCTCTTCTTCTTTTGTCTGCATAGCTCTTTTGCTTGGACTGGGCTACTTCGATTCTATCTTTGATGATCTGTATGTCTCTACTAGTGTTTTGCACCATGTCAGGTCCCAACCATTATTGTTCGCCAACTTCATTCCAACACACTGGTGATCTACAACTTCTCCCATACAATGCTTCAAATGGAGCCATCTTGATACTTGCTTGATAGTTGTTATTGTATGCGAACTCCATTAATGAAAGCTACTCATTCCAGTACTCTTCAAAGTCTATAGTACACGTTCACAACATATCTTCCATGACATAGTTTGTCCTCTTGGTCTACCCATCTGTTTGTGGATGGAATGCAGTAGTAAAGTTAAGTTTAGTATCTAGTGCAGTTTGAAGTCCTTTCCAGAAACAAGAGGCAAACCTTGGGTCACGATCAGAGACTAGGGAAATAGGGACTCCATGTAGTCTCATAATCTCCTTTACATGTAATGCAGATAACAAATCCACACTCCAAGTACTCTCTAAGAAGTGTGCGGACTTAATTAGTCGATCCACTATGAACCAAATAGCATTGACTGCATCACGAGTTCGGGGTAAACCCATGATGAAGTCCATGCCAATGCTCTCCCACTTCCACTCTGGTAGGTCCAGGGGTCTGAGTACACCCATGGGATGTCGATGTTCTGCTTTGACTTGTTGACATGTGAGGTAGTGTGCAGCATGCTCAGCAACCTCACGCTTCATGTTTGGCCACCAAAGTGATCTTTTCATGCCTTGGTACATCTTGGTTGCGCCAGGATGGATTGTCTACCTAGTTTTGTGAGCTTCATTCATCAGCTTTCTTTTCAACTCTTAGTTGTCCGGCACACACGTCCTGCCATGAAATAACAATCTCCCATCTTCAGTGATGGAGAAATCCAATCTATCTGCTAAGGTTTCCTTGACACGGATTAGAAGTGGGTCATTTGCTTGTTGTTCCCTAATCTCGATAAAAAGGTCGAGTTGTACCCTGACGCTAGCAACCAGCACTTGGTCACTTCTTTGTTCAATATTTATGTTCAGACTGGTGAATTGTTCTAACAGTTTCATCTCGCCCATGACTAAGCAAGATAAAGACGCCACAGGCTTCATGCTAAGTGCATCTGCTACAGTATTACCCTTTCCAGGGTGATATTGAATATTGGAATCAAAATCCTTTAGATACTCCAACCATCTCCTCTGTCTCATGTTTAGATACTTTAAGCTTTTGTGATCTAAATAGACAATGAATTGCTCTCCATAAAGATAATGTCTCCAGATCTTTAATGCAAAGACAACTGCAACTAGTTCTAGGTCATGAACAGGGTAGTTGACCTCATGAGGCTTCAACTGTCTAGATGAATAAGCTATCACCTTCTCATTCTACATTAAAACACAACGTAGACTGATTCTAGATGCATCAGTGTTGACTGAGAATCTTTCGCCCTCAACTGATAATGCGAGGATAGGTGCAGAAGTCCAGCATTTTTTTAATGTCTGAAAGCTCTTCTCACATTCCTTGCTCCCTTCATAGGGATTCTTCTTTCGCATAAGGTGAGTAAGGGGTACAACAATCTTGGAGAAATCTTTTATGAACCACCGGTAATACCCAGCCAGTCCTAAAAAGCTTCTAATCTCCATAACATTGGTAGGTTTCTCCCAGTTAAGTACTACTTCAACCTTGGAAGGATCAATAATGATACCATCCTTGGATATGGCATGGCCTAGAAATGAAACTTCTTTGAGCCAGAACTCACACTTGCTCAATTTTGCATAGAACTTGTTGTCGCGTAAGATCTGTAGAGCGATCCTCAGATGCTCCTCATGCTCCTCCTTGGTATTGGAATATATAAGAATATCATCAATAAATACCACAACGAATTTGTCGAGGTATGGCCGATAGATGTTGTTCATCAGTTGCATGAAAGTTGCAGGAGCATTTGTTAGACCAAAAGGCATAACCACAAATTCATAATGTCCATACCTACTCCTAAAAGTCGTCTTATAAATGTCTGCATCCTTGATTCTCATCTGATGATATCCCGATCTTAGGTCAATCTTAGAAAAATATTTGGCTCCTAATATTTGATCAAATAATTCATCGACGCGAGGAAGAGGGTATATGTTCTTGATAGTGAGCTGATTCAACTACCTATAGTCAATGCATAATCTCATAGATCCATCCTTCTTCTTGACAAACAACATGGGTGCTCCTCAAGAGGATGTACTTGGTCTGATGAAACCTTTCTCTAGTAACTCCAACAATTGCTCTTTCAGCTCCTTCAACTCGGTAGGAGACATTCTATAAGGCTGACGTGACACTGGTACAGCTCTAGAGGTCAGATCGATAGAGAAGTTCACATCTCATTCAGGGGGAATGTCTGGCAGCTCATCGGAGAAAACGTCAGAGTATTCTTGCACTATGTGTATGTTTGCTACCTTGGGTGCTTTCTTTTCAACTATTATAGCGGCAAGGAATGCCACACATCCCTTCCTTATCTTGCCTTGTGCACGAATAGCAGATACTAGAGACAAGTGTCTCTTATGTCTTCATCCTGTGAATGTCAACTTAGGGAATTCACTAAATGAAATCTTCCCACTTCTACAATCAACACTAGCCCCATAAGTGGATAGCCAATCGGCTCCTAATATGACATCATAGCCTTCCATGGGCTTACACACCAGGTCGGCTCTTAGATTGAGTTCTCCAATCATTACATCAGCTAGTAGAAAATATTGGTTCAATTGGGCTTTCTCCCCTAGTGGTGTTGTGATAGGAAATTCAAAACCCATAGATGTAGGTTTAATATTTAGGGTATCAGCAAATGCTTGTGATATGAACGAATGTGTAGCGCCAGTATCAAACAAAACAAATGTTAATTGAGAAAATATTTGTAATGTACCTTCCACCACTCCACCCTCTACGGTGGTTTCTGTTTCTTGGACAGCTTGGAGTCTGTCCGTCTTCTTCTGTCCAGCAGAACGCTTCTCATTCTCCTTGAGCATGGGACAGTCGGGAATGCGATGCTCTCGACTCCCACAATGCAAGCACGCGCCAACTTTCCTCCAACACTCTTCCACAGTGTGACCAAGCTTGTCACAATGATTGCACTTGGGCTTGTTTCAGGTAGAGGGGGTGAAGATCTAGGGCTTCCGCTCTTGGCTTCGCCCATTAGTGATGCTGAACAGCCACTTCTTGCCATTGTTTGGTCTACTTGAGGAACTTGATGCTTGTTCTTTCTTGACAATTCTACCTTTGATGCGATCAGTAAGATCAGTCGCATCCTCCAGCAGTTGAGCCTTCTTGACCATATCGGCATAGACCTTGATGTCGAGTGGTGCAAGCTGAGTGATGTATGAAGGCTTGATCCCATTAAGGAAACACCTTGCCTTCATTTTCTTGGTGCTGACAACGTGATTGGCATATCGTGCTAATCAGGAAAATTGAGCCTCATATTCAGCCACAGTAAAGTTCCTTTGTTTCAATGAACCAAATTCAGAGGCTTTCCTCTCCTGGACTCATTCAGAGAAATACTTGGAGTTAAACTATTCCTTGAATTTGTCCCATATGAATTGTCCATCTGCCCGAGTGGCCTCAACGGACTCCCACCACGCATGGGCATCTCTTTCTAGCTGGAAAGTGGCAAGCAACAATTTATTCCCATCCGCCCATTGCATGACGTGGAACATGCATTCTATCACCTTCAGCCAGTGCTCAGCCTCATCTAGATCAGTTGTTCCACTGAACAGAGGCGGGTTCATGCTACGGAAATTCTTGTGTAAATCTCCAACTCCTCGATTACCACCGCCTCCTTGGGCAGCTTGCAGTAGGGCTCTAGTCAATTCCTGAATCGTTCACTGCATGTCACGGAGTTGTGCACGCTCTGCTGCCATTACTATGTTCTAAGATCCTTCAAGAGAAAATTTTAATGTAAGATTATGGAAGTGGCACTAATTAGTGCATGTGTGAGTTTATTTTAACTTATCACCCATGGTTATACCTGTATCTCACATAGCTAGGATAATTGACTTTAGTCGAGGCAGGTCAATTGTAACATCCCATGTTACCCTGACCAGTCGCCCTCCATAAAGGGTGGCGACACAGGGTATGTCGCCTTCTGAAGACGACATGTGGCTTGTCGCCTTCTAGTTGGGAAGGCGACTGGCCCTATGTCACCTTCTGTCTGTGCTGCAAGCCGCATGCACCTTTGTCGTGTAGTGTATGAAGAGGGATGACAGGTGTCAGCATCTGGCAGTAAGGAGGCGACATATCCTATGTCGCCTTCTGGTGTCAGGCCTGCATGGCTAACACGTGGCGATGTCGCAGGTCGACTTGACCGTTGAGCAGGGGATAGCGACATGTCCTATGTCGCCTTCAGGATTACTGAAGGCGACGGGGCCCATGTCGCCTTCTCATGTTCAAAGGGTTAAGTGCCAAAGCAGAGAGCACAAGCCCCAGTTCATCTCCTTGCTTGGTGAAGGCTTCTTCTCCAGCGAACTGAGGCTTGGGGACTCCGTGGGAACTTGGGAGGAGGCCTTGGTGTTCCTTTGCAAGGTAAGGTGTTGGTGGTTGTTTGTCCTTGTTCTTCCATGGTTGATCTCTCCCTCATTGTGTCTTCTCCTCTCTTTGGCATGCTTGGATGCTCTTCAAGGAAGGGGAAGTGCTCGGTTCGTGGGAGGAGGCTCGTGGATCGTCGGAGCTCGGAGGTGGAGGGTTGCTAACCTACGAGAAGGGCCCTTGAGGTTGGATCTTCATCTCGAGGTAGGGAACCCAAACCTTCCCCCTAGATCCACTTGCTAGGATCCTCACCTCTTCCAAGCCTAGAACTTGCATGCTAGGTTGTTTTCATGCTTTGGTTATGGATGTGGTTTGTGTGGTGCTTGCATGCAATGGTTGCTTGGGTTTGAGGGTTCTCCATGTTGAGTGAGATGCATGTGAGTGTAGGTTATTGTGCATGCTTGCTGGGGTTTCTAGAGGGTTGTTTGAGCTCTTTAGAACCATGTTTAATAGCCTACATGATCCCCTCCCCCTGGATGTGTTTGTGGTGAGGTTGAGGCCCTGAGAAGGGAGCCTCGGTGTGTTGCACCTGATAATGCGACACCTTGGTGTCGCACCCAGGTGGCGACACATCGATGCGTCGCCTTCAGGAACTCCTGAAGGCGACAGCATCTATGTCGCCACCTTGGTGGCGACATAGGGGCCGTCGCCTTCTGCGTGTATTTCTCGTTCCGGTTCTTATGTCTATTCTAGAGCACTGACCTGGTCGCGACAAGGCTTATGTCGCAAACAGATCAGTAGGGTTGCGCCGGCCTAGGTGTCGCCTTCATAATGGCGACACCAGGCCTGTCGCCTTCTCAGTCAGAGAAGGGACTTGGCAACCTGCTCAGCGTCTTGCTTCCGCTGCGACTCGGTTTTCTCGGCACCTGTGTTGTTTCCTAGTACAGTGCTACTGTTAGTCTCTCTTCATCCGGTGCTAGGCACTTGAGGGCTTGTCCGTGAGACAGGTTCTTACCGTTACCTGGGACCCCCGGTTCCCGCGCGTCTGTGTCAGAGGGTGTTGCTCCAGACGGCGGGGTTTGCTCGAGTCGTTGACTTTGGTAGCAGTAGGGGAAAACGGTGGGACAGCGACATGGTCGTTTGTGAAGCTCTCTTAGCTGAGACTGGTACGCCGATAGTGTGTGACTCGTACGGCGTAGTTCAGCTAGTCCGTTCTCACTGCCTCACTCTACGTGGTTCCGGTACCACCTAGAGGTGTCAGGCGTGGGACCGTAGTCCGGCCAGACTACGGCAGTTGTGGTTACTTGTGGTTCCGCATCTCACTCCGACGGGAGGTGTCAGACATGGACCGTTGGTCGAGGGTAAGACGCGTGGCGCACCTGACCAGCTGACTAGAGTAGTGTACTGTAGCTAGTGTGCTTGCCCAGGCAGTTCGCTGTCTGTGTTTACAGCTAGGTTCTTGTGGTGCCTTGGTTTACACGGGTTTTCTGGTCCCGCCGAGTGGCTTAGACCGACGACTGTGTAGTTCTTTCACGCTTCCGCACTTTACTCTGTTTAGTAGATTAGACCTTACTGCTTTATTTTAATTATTGCACTAGTCTATATGCTTGTGGAACCAGTGAGAGATTGGTAGTCCCTACTGGGCTTCTTCGTGAAGCTCACTCCCTGTTTTGCAGGTGAGACTTCACAGCAGTTCCCTCCGCGGCGTAGCGAGGAGACGGGCCCGCAGTAGTCGGCGTCTCTAGTGGCAGTGTTTCCCCCAGTTCTGTACTTCACCCTCGGGGTATGCCCCTAAGGGACGTGTTATTCCTTTTCCGTTCTGCACTTGTACTTTTACTACTTTGGGACTTGTACTAGACTTGCACGTTGTGTTAGACTTCTTCTTGCACTAGTTGGTACATTTTTAGTACGTTTGTCGTTACTTACTTTCTGTCACATATCTCGTTAGACCGATCCGTTAGCCCTTCCGGGTCTCCGGACCCGTGGGCGGCGGTGCCGACGGTCGGATCCTTGGTGGGAGCCGGGGACCCGGGCGCCGGGGCCGTTACAGTGGTATCAGAGCAAGGGGTCTATCAAGACTTGTGGTGGAAATGAGTAATGACGTAAAGTCCCTTAGAAAGTATAAGTGAACACTGCTAGCCGCCGGAGTCTTAAGTGTCAATAACTAAATCTGGCTGTTTTGCAGATCATGCCTCCACGCACTCGCAAGCAGGCTCATAACTTGGTGGAGCGTCAGGAGACTGAGTCGGACAGTTCGGTCACTACCGAGCAGGTGCCGTTCGGTGCTCAGCCCCAGCAGTTCGAGCAGCCTGACGACCCGTTGCCGCAGGGAGGACCGCAGCAGCAGGAGGAGCAGCAGCAGTGGTATCCACCTGCGCCCCTGCCGGCCGTCATGGAGCAGTGGTGGAGAGCGATACTTCAGGGTCCGTGGTAGTACCCAACGCAGCAGCAGTACCAGCCGTACCAGCAGATGCCAGCAGGAGGTCAGCAGTTTGCAGAGATGGCAGCAGAGGAGCAGCCACCACCGACCCCGCAGGCAGCACCGGTTCAGCCAGAGGTACCACCCGTAGTTCGGCAGCAGACTCCAGCAGCAGCAGCAGCACTTGAGGACCGCACCGTGCTTCTGGAGAGGTTCCTTCGTCTTCGACCTCCTACGTTTGTAGGCGACCGCGATCCGGATAGAGCAAGAGTTGGGTCCATGAGCTCGAGCGCACCTTCGAGACCATGGACTGTGCAGAGTTGGATCAGGTTCGTTTGGCAGTATATCACTGAAGGGGTCAGCCCATGAGTGTGGCGAGCGGTGAGGCTGACCAGGTTTCAGGGCAGGAGGTTGGAGCAGATCTCTTGGCAGCAGTTTCTCGAGGCCTTCCTCGGCGAGTACCTTCCCGACTATGTCTGCCGGGAGAGGAGGGACTTGTTCCACGAGTTAGTCCAGGGAGACTTAACCATGGGACAGTACCATCAGAGGTTTCTGCAGCTACTTCGACACGTTCCCCACGTGGCAGCTAGTGAGCAGGCTCGTACCGAGCGGTTCATTAGCGGGCTACGTCCCGACTTGAGGTGGGCCATGGCTGGTCACCTCTGCGACACCTTGTCAGTAGCAGTGGCGAGAGCTACAGCCCTGGAGCAGGAGTGTCAGTTCCAGCCGCAGCAGAGTGGAGGTTCAGGGAGATCTTCTCCATACCAGTGCCCCGCAGGCAGTCGGGGGAGTGTGTCTTCTTCTTCCTCTTCGGGAACAGGCGGTGCTGGCCTGACCACGAAGTTGAAGAAGTTGTTCACTCGTGGAGGCAGGCGTCACTCGCAGCAGCAGAGGCGTCAGACCTTGCAGTTTCCAGTGGAGCAGTCCGTCCAGCAGGGAGCAGAGCAGAGCCAGCAGGGTTCGGGTTGTTACCACTGCGGGCAGGAGGAGCACTTCAGGCGAGAGTGTCCGTTGAGGCAGCAGCAAGAGCAGCACCAGCAGGCACCCCAGGTGCAGTACCGTCCACCCCAGCCACCTCAGCACCAGCAGCAGTACCAGGGTCAGCAGCAGCAACGTCCGCAGCAGCAACGTCCGCAGCAGCAGCAGCCGCGTCAGCAGCAGCAGCCTCAGCGAGGTCGTGGACGCGGTCGGGTGATGAACATCACCAGAGAGGAGGCGGAGGCCTCTAATCTGGTCGTCAGTACGATTCCCATCCTTGCTAGAGCTGCTAGAGTTTTGATTGATCCAGGTGCTACGCACTGTTTGGCTTCAGAGGAGTTCTTTGCTACTTTGACCGAGTTTGCTCCGGAGCGGACCTGCGACCTAGCTGTTGAGCTTCCGACGGGTGACTTCGTTCGTACCCTTGGTTACTTGGAGGGTGTCACCATCGAGGTGCAGGGCCAACAGCTACCAGCCAGACTGTTTGCCTTGCAGCTCCACGACTTCGATGCCATTTTGGGCATGGACTGGTTAGAGGCACACTCTGCTTTGGTAGATTGTCAGCAGAAGACCGTGCGGTTCGAGTTACCTGGAGCACCTGTGCTTTGCTTCCGAGGTACCCAGTCTGTCCGCCGACCCTTTGTTTCTTTCTGTAGAGCTCGGCGTCTTATCCGAGACGGTTGTGTTGCTTTCCTGGCTTCCGTTTGTGCCTCAGATTCGGTTGAGTTGGTTGTTTCTGACGTGCCGGTTGTTTGTGAGTTTGCTGACGTGTTTCCGGAGGATCTACCTGGGTTGCCGCCTGAGCGGGAGGTAGATTTCTCCATTGAGTTGCTTCCGGGGACGATGCCTGCGTCCAAGGCACCGTACCGGATGGCGCCGGCGGAGCTGCGGGAGTTGAAGCGCCAACTAGAGGAGTTGCTTGCGTTGGGCTTCATTCGTCCTAGCCGCTCGCCGTGGGGAGCGCCTGTGTTGTTTGTGAGGAAGAAGGATGGTAGCCTGAGAATGTGTATTGATTATCGTCAGCTGAATCAGGTTACCGTGAAGAATAAGTATCCTTTTTCCCAGGATCGATGACTTGTTTGACCAGTTGCAGACAGCTTCAGTGTTCTCGAAGATCGACTTGAGGTTGGGTTACTACCAGTTGCGGATTCGGGAATCAGACGTTCCGAGATCAGCCTTTCGCACCCGCTACGGCCACTTCGAGTTTGTCGTGATGCCTTTTGGGCTCACGAATGCCCCAGCAGCGTTCATGGAGATGATGAACAGTGTTTTTAGCGAGTACCTGGACCGGTTCGTGGTGGTGTTCGTCGACGACATCCTGGTGTACTCAGCGACGGCAGAAGAGCACGAGGTTCACTTGAGGCTGGTATTGCAGACTTTGAGGAGTCACCAACTTTATGCCAAGTTCAGAAAGTGTGAGTTTTGGCTAAAGGAGGTGCACTTCCTTGGGCATGTTGTTTCTGGTGCAGGTGTGGCGGTTGATCCCGCCAAGGTTGAGGCCGTTGTTTCTTGGGGCCAGCCCACTTCAGTTGCTGAGGTTCGCAGTTTCCTGGGGCTGGCAGGCTACTACAGGAGGTTCGTGCAGGACTTCGCCAGAGTTGCAGAGCCTTTGACCCGTTTGACCAGACGAGAGACCCGGTTTCTGTGGTCGACAGAGTGCGAGCAGAGTTTCCAGGAGCTGAAGAGTCGGCTGACTTCAGCTCCGATCCTTGTTGTTCCTTCTGACACTGGCGGCTTTGTTGTCTACACAGACGCTTCGGGTACTGGTTTGGGTGCTGTGTTGATGCAGCACGATCGAGTAGTTGCCTATGCTTCTCGTCAGCTGAAGAAGCATGAGCAGAACTACCCGACGCACGACCTGGAGCTTGCAGCGGTCATGTTTGCCTTGAGGTTGTGGAGGCACTACTTGTACGGTGAGGTGTTCGAGGTCTTCACCGACCACCGCAGCTTACAGTATGTCTTCATGCAGAGGGATCTCAACCTCAGGCAGCGCAGGTGGCTCGAATACTTGAAGGACTATGACTTTAGTCTTTCCTATCACCCAGGGAACGCTAATGTCGTGGCAGATGCTTTGAGTAGGAGAGCCCACCTGAGTTCTTTGTTGGTTAGGCACTGGAGACTCCTGGAGGACGCCGCTCGGAGTGTGTTTGTACCGTCGAGCCTCCGGGAGAGGGCAGTGGCAGCTGTCCTGACCGTTCGTCCGTGGATTTTTCAGCAGGTACTTGAGGCTCAGAGTGCAAACGAGGACTTGGCAGACGTGTTGCGGTTGCCCGAGGTAGCACTGGACAAGGACAACGAGGTTCGTTTCCGAGGCAGACTCTACATTCTAGAGGACGCCAAGGAGGAGGTACTGTCCGAGGCTCACCGGTCGCGATACTCTATTCATCCAGGCTCTACCAAGATGTACCATGACTTGAGGGTACTCTTTTGGTGGCCGGGGATGAAGAGAGATATCGCTGAGTTTGTTTCGCGCTGCCTTACCTGCCAACAGGTGAAGGCAGAGCACCAGCGTCCTGGTGGTGAGTTGCAGTCGCTTCCCATTCCAGTGTGGAAGTGGGAGCATATCACCACGGACTTTGTTTCTGGCTTACCTCGTACCTCTCAGGGGCACGACAGTGTTTGGGTCATCGTTGACAGGTTGACGAAGACCGCTCGCTTTCTTCCAGTCAGAGCAGCTTGGCCAGTTGACAGACTTGCTCGGTTGTTTGTGGACAGAGTGGCACCTTTGCACGGAACCCCAGTCTCTATTGTCTCAGATAGAGATCCGAGGTTCACTTCTCGTTTCTGGCGCAGCTTTCAGCGTGCACTTGGCACTGAGCTGAGGCTGAGTTCGGCGTACCACCCACAGACAAACGGGCAGTCTGAGCGGACCATACAGACCCTCGAGGACTTTTTGAGAGCGTGTTGCCTAGACTGGGGCGGAACATGGGAGTCGCACCTTCCCATGGTGGAGTTTTCTTATAATAATAGCTTTCACTCCAGCATCGGGATGGCGCCCTACGAGGCACTGTATGGTTGGCCGTGCAGGACACCGTTGCACTGGCACGAGGTTGGTGAGAGGCAGTTGCTGGGTCCGGAGCTAGTTCAGCAGTGTGCAGACACAGTGAGGCTGATCCAGCAGAGGTTGCAGACAGTGCAGAGCAGACAGAAGAGCTACGCCAAAGTCCGCAGGAGACCGCTTCAGTTCGAAGTTGGCGACAGAGTGTTCCTTCGGATCTCGCCTACCAAAGGCGTTCTCAGGTTTGGGAAGAAGGGCAAGCTCAGCCCGAGGTTTGTTGGCCGTTTTTCCGTCCTGGAGCGTGTGGGCGAGGTCACTTACCAGCTAGCCCTTCCGTCTGAGTTGGCAGGTGTTCATGACGTCTTCCACGTTTCGCAGCTAAGGAAGTACATGCCAGATCCGTCGCATGTGCTCGCCTACTCGCAGCTTGAGGTCGCCCCCGACTTGTCCATGCCGGAGTACCTATTCAGCGTGGTGGACCGTAGAGTACAGCAGCTTCGCAGGAGGAGTATCCCACTCGTCAAGGTGGTTTGGGAGCACCGCGCTGGTGGCGAGGCCACTTGGGAGCGTGAGGACGAGATGCGGGAGCAGTTTCCTTACTTGTTCGAGTGACAGGTACGCTATTTTACTTTGTTCCCCTAGTTTCGCCCTGAATTTCGAGGATGAAATTATTTTTTTGTTGGTTAGATTGTAACATCCCATGTTACCCTGACCAGTCGCCCTCCATCAAGGGTGGCGACACAGGGTATGTCGCCTTCTGAAGACGACATGTGGCTTGTCGCCTTCTAGTTGGGAAGGCGACTGGCCCTATGTCGCCTTCTGTCTGTGCTGCTAGCCGCATGCACCTTTGTCGTGTAGTGTCTGAAGAGGGAAGACAGGTGTCAGCATCTGGCAGTAAGGAGGCGACAGATCCTATGTCGCCTTCTGGTGTCAGGCCTGCATGGCTAACACGTGGCGATGTCGCAGGTCGACTTGACCGTTGAGCAGGGGATAGCGACATGTCCTATGTCGCCTTCAGGATTACTGAAGGCGACGGGGCCCATGTCGCCTTCTCATGTTCAAAGGGTTAAGTGCCCAAGCCGAGAGCACAAGCCCCAGTTCGTCTCCTTGCTTGGTAAAGGCTTCTTCTCCGGTGAACTGAGGCTTGGGGACTCTATGGGAGCTTGGGAGGAGGCCTTGGTGTTCCTTTGCAAGGTAAGGTGTTGGTGGTTGTTTGTCCTTGTTCTTCCATGGTTGATCTCTCCCTCATTGTGTCTTCTCCTCTCTTTGGCATGCTTGGATGCTCTTCAAGGAAGGGGAAGTGCTCGGTTCGTGGGAGGAGGCTCGTGGATCGTCGGAGCTCGGAGGTGGAGGGTTGCTAACCTACGAGAAGGGCCCTTGAGGTTGGATCTTCATCTCGAGGTAGGGAACCCAAACCTTCCCCCTAGATCCACTTGCTAGGATCCTCACCTATTCCAAGCCTAGAACTTGCATGCTAGGTTGTTTTCATGCTTTGGTTATGGATGTGGTTTGTGTGGTGCTTTGCATGCAATGGTTGCTTGGGTTTGAGGGTTCTCCATGTTGAGTGAGATGCATGTGAGTGTAGGTTATTGTGCATGCTTGCTGGGGTTTCTAGAGGGTGGTTTGACCTCTTTAGAACCATGTTTAATAGCCTACATGATCCCCTCCCCCTGGATGTGTTTGTGGTGAGGTTGAGGCCCTGGAGAAGGGAGCCTCGGTGTGTTGCACCTGATAATGCGACACCTTGGGTGTCGCAACCCAGGTGGCAACACATCGATGCGTCGCCTTCAGGAACTCCTGAAGGCGACAGCATCTATGTCGCCACCTTGGTGGCGACATAGGGGCCGTCGCCTTCTGCCTGTTTTTCCCGTTCCGGTTCTTGTGTCTGTTCTGAAGCACTGACTGGTCGCGACAAGGCTTATGTCGCAAACAGATCAGTAGGGTTGTGTCGGCCTAGGTGTCGCCTTCATAATGGCGACACCAGGCCTGTCGCCTTCTCAGTCAGAGAAGGGACTTGGCACCTTCTCAGCGTCTTGCTTCTGCTGCGACTCGGTTTTCTCGGCACCTGTGCTGTTTCCTAGTACAGTGCTACTACTAGTCTCTCTTCGCCCGGTGCTAGGCACTTGAGGGCTTGTCCGCGAGATAGGTTGTTACCGTTACCTGGGACCCCCGGTTCCCGCGCGTCTGTGTCAGAGGGTGTTGCTCCAGACGGCGGGGTTTGCTCGAGTCGTTGACTTTGGTAGCTGTAGGGGAAAACGGTGGGACAGCGACGTGGTCGTTTGTGGAGCTCTCTTAGCTGAGACTGGTACGCCGGTAGTGTGTGACTCGTACGGCGCAGTTCAGCTAGTCCGTTCTCACTGCCTCACTCTACGTGGTTCCGGTACCACCTAGAGGTGTCAGGCGTGGGACCGTTGTCCGGCCAGACTACGGCAGTTGTGGTTACTTGTGGTTCCGCGTCTCACTCCGACGGGAGGTGTCAGACATGGACCGTTGGTCGATGGTAAGACGCGTGGCGCACCTGACCAGCTGACTAGAGTAGTGTACTGTAGCTAGTGTGCTTGCCCAGGCAGTTCGCTGTCTGTGTTTACAGCTGGGTTCTTGTGGTGCCTTGGTTTACACGGGTTTTCCGGTCCCGCCGAGTGGCTTAGACCGACGACTGTGTAGTTCTTTCACGCTTCCGCACTTTACTCTGTTTAGTAGATTAGACCTTACTGCTTTATTTTAATTATTGCACTAGTCTATATGCTTGTGGAACCAGTGGGAGATTGGTAGTCCCTATTGGGCTTCTTCGTGAAGCTCACTCCCTGTTTTGCAGGTGAGACTTCACAGCAGTTCCCTCCGCGGCGTAGCGAAGAGACGGGCCCGCAGTAGTCGGCGTCTCTAGTGGCAGTGTTTCCCCCAGTTCTGTACTTCACCCTCGGGGTATGCCCCTAAGGGACGTGTTATTCCTTTTCCGTTCTGCACTTGTACTTTTACTACTTTGGGACTTATACTAGACTTGCACGTTGTGTTAGACTTCTTCTTGCACTAGTTGGTACATTTTTAGTACGTTTGTCGTTACTTACTTTTCGTCACATATCTCGTTAGACTGATCCGTTAGCCCTTCCGGGTCTCCGGACCCGTGGGCGGCGGTGCCGACGATCGGATCCTTGGTGGGAGCCGGGGACCCGGGCGCCGAGGCCGTTACATCAATCCTAGATCATCCTATACTTAAGAACAACCTAGGCTCTAATACCACAAAACTGTAACGCCCCGACGCGGAATATTGGAGCGATAAATAGTTAAATAAATAGTACATAGTGACAAGTAGACATCAAACCATTGCATAATTTGGAATAATGTCAAATGAACCAACTTTATTCCATGTAATTCTATTACATTCACTAATTCGGAGCCAAGACTATGGGCCCAGAGTACTTTATTCAAAATAAAACAAACTAAACTATCCAACTAGCTGCTAAAAAGCTTTGGATGTCGAAAAGATGGGTCACTCATGTACTTCCTCGTTCCCTTCCTCGTTCATGTGGTAGTCCCCATCAAACTCACCTGAAACACATGAAATAAATAGCACAAGATGAGCGATAATTGCCTAGTAGGACTTAATATCTCGTGTAAATAGGCATGCTTTAAGTGATTAGTGTCTTGTCACACAGGATAACTATAGAGAACGATCAAGTATAGTCAAGAGAGTAATGTAATGATAGCAAGAGAACAATAGTACTTTCACATGAAAATGGCACAACTAGCCTAATAACGGATAGGCTATATAACGAAATAGCATGTAACGTTTGCACAAAAGTGCACTAGTCGAGATAGCATGTTTGGTCGATCTTCTTGTCAACCGAGAGAACATAGTATTGTAATTGATTATCTTTGATTAAATATTGATAGTATGGCACTTGGGTGTTATGTCGTACACCCTGATCATTAAACCCCCACGAGTTAAAGCCTTTCGGGCGCACCTCCGAGAACCAGATCGGGCCCTTAATAATGTTGTCTGGCATGCTTATGTTTGTTATCTTAGGCAATCAAGTAGATGGTCAAATAGAGTACTAAGAATAGATGAGAGTAATTGAATAATAGATGAGAGTATAGATAGAATGTGAATAGATAAGAGTGTAAAGGGAGTAGTTGAGAAAGAGGGTCGTATTTGTAAATCGATGATAATGGCGATAGCAACAACTGCACAACACACACGATCGTGTGCCGGCAGTCCGGTAGAAGTCACTAGCTGCCCACTAGCCGTGCTATGAACACAGGTCAGAGTTTCGGCGTGATCTCAAGGTACAAGAGAACAATCTAAGGCCGTTGGATCAAGCTGCTCCCTACGGGTAAAATAGGTATTGATGTTACAACCTGCTCGTCGGCAATGGACGTCCGCCAAAGCCAAGGAGTCTTACTAAGGCCTAGACAAGGAGTTCCTCGCCCATTCATGAGTATTCCCAATGGAGAGGTCATCCAAGCCAAGTTAAAGTGTGTAAAGAAACGGTTGTTCGTCTTGCCTTGAGTGCTCGAAGGCAGAGGGATGCGATAACGGTATTAAATCATGCGAATAAATTGAAGACAAGTTCATTTAATAAAATAGAGAAATGTAGATAGATAATTGCACTTAGTTACCAGATATATTATTGAGTAATTTCAGTAGAGTCTCATGACCAAATTCACGTTTGGTGTGTGCAAGTGACAGGAAATCAAAGACAGTATGAGAGGATTGTGCACACATTTTAAAGTAGTAAAACCATTTGAATTTTGTCAAAGATACTCTAGCATGATGTTACTGTTCACAATAGTGCATTACAGTGATTAAACAATGATTATAAAGCTTGATTAACAAGGCTTGCATACAGATTAGGGTTTCTAAAAATACAGTCAAAACGAGATGCGTGTACCCATTGCGTTCAAATCACGACGGGTAGATCTATCGCGCCCACATGATCTGGTTCTGTCATGTTCAGGGTGGTCAGTACAGGACAGGTAATCGCGACATGTCAGGCCGTTGCGTTCAGAACACGACACGTACCCGTGTCGCGACTAGGCTGAGAATGCGACTGTAGACACCCGATTCTGGCCCATAAGTTGAAGCACATTTCTTGTTCTCTTAATCAGCCCCAAGTTGGTTACTCACCTTGATCCCATCTGTTAGTCATGTTTTGAGCCCATTAAAAGCCCAATTTTCACATTATCCTATCCAATTATCATTTCAAGAGTCCTTGTGCTTAATTATTGATTATTCTACCAAATAATTGATCAATATCCCAAGAATAATTGATTTTCATTAATGCGACGGGTTGTGGCATCGCGTTAGCCCTGTCGCCCCCCTCTTGGACGTCGCGACAGCCCATGCATATATATTCACGTGCCTTTATGGTCGTGCCCATCCTGGCCATCACGACAAGCCTTGTCGCATCCCTACAACCCGTCACGACATGATCTGAATGTGCTGGCCTCCGCAACCACCTCCTATTTATCCTCCATTGGCCTTATCATCATCCAAGAGACCCTCCATAACCCCCATGCATGTTTTGAGGTTCCATCTCTCCTTGGAACCCTCCTAAGACTCTCCCCATGTGAATTTACATGGCTTTTATCACCTTTTTTGGGTCATTATCACTTGAGGACGGGATAATCTCTCTCCTCTCTATATAAGTGACACTCCACCTTTAGAGGAGAGGAGAGCCCGAATTTTGCCACGAAGTGCTGCCGAAATCCCTCCAAGCCTTCCCCTTTGCTTGTGGCTCACCCATTTCCACCCATTTTCCTCTATCCTTTTCATCAAACCATGTTTTCTTCTTCATATATGGAGCTTGGTGATTGAGAAGGCGGCTTCCATCTTCATTCAGGGCTTCAACACGACCAAGAACATTGCACTACAGCCAGGGAGTTGCCCCATTGGGGCTCTTTCTTCATTTCTTCCTCTCATTTAGATAGGAACACATTTCCTTTCTTTTCCCACGTTTTATACTACCCAAGGGGTTTAAAAAACACCTCCAGGTTCGTTCCCTCTATGCTCTTCCCTTTTCATTTCATTTTGGATAGATACTACTCTTAAATATGGTCTAACATGGTTTCTTTTGTTGTTTTCGTTGTTTTGGCAGGAATCTAAGCAAGGATTGGCAAGGAGCTCTTGTCCTCTAGCTAGCTGGAGGGCAGGAAGAAGGTCCACACATCATCCTCCCGCACTGTAGAGAACACGTCGGCAACCTACGTCGCGACATGAAGGACGCGCCCAGTTGGGGCGTCGCGACAGAAACACCATCGCGACGGGTATACCCATCGCGACACCAGTAAGTGCCCCGTTCTCAACTCCTTTTCCTAGCACGTTAACTTAGTTTCATTCTTATTCAAGGCAACTTGTTAGGTGGTGATCACATTTCCTTAATCCATGCTCTTAACATATTGAACATGTTGTGTGTTCCGAGGGGTGTGCAACCAAGTCGTCGCATTCTCAGAGGTCTTGGCCGAGCCCAAAAGTGCAATGGGTCACTTTGGGTTACAGCCCAGTCCTCCAAGGACTTGACACAGGGATCTTCAAAAATCCGTATAAAATCATATGCTCGATGAAAAATCACGAAACCACTTTTAAACAAAACTAGGCTTGTACATGGTATGATAGTTAGGTTATTTCACGATGACCCAAAACCATACACAGTGATGAAAAATGATTTAATTAGAGAAGATTACTTGATAAAAATTAGGGAAAATGATATCATTCGACCTCTAACATCATGTAGCATGTATGATAAAAGTTCCAAGGTACGAAATCAAGTGTGAACATAGATTTAAGGTGAACATGTAGAGTCGGGCACATGTTCCTAGCAGGATTTGGAGCATGAAATACTCATCAACGGCATGATCAAAATTGGGGAAAACAAGGGGCTTTTGAAGAGGGGATCATGGTCTTCCTATGGTCGAATTTAATTGGTTTTTTACTTGAGATATTGCCTACCTTTAAGTGCTTTGAAATCCTAGGGTTAGAAGATGTAAAGAACTTGAAGAAGCTCTTCATTCCTAGTCTTCTCCTCCTTGATCTCCACGTCCAAAAGCTCCTCTACCTTATTCTCCAAGCTTCTGATGGTGTCTAGGGTTGGATAGATACGAAATGGAGAAGTATTTGTATATTTTAAGTCAACATTACACCTAAAACTCTTCTCTCTCATCCAACTCCAAATTTCCTATATTTATCTCTCTTTTTCCTAGTCTTTATCTATCTAATTGACATGGGGTGGGCTCTAGATCCGTGGCCAAGGGTTAGGATAGGCCTAGGATTTTTTTTGGATAATTATGAGTTAAAACAATAATTATCTTAAACTTTTCTTAATTTATTACTAATTTAGGTACGAATTTGGCTTAATTGTCTCTAATCTAACATTGGGCTCTTAGCTTTTGGGCCCATTAATTCATAGATGGACCATTAGTGTAAACCCATCACCTATTTTGACTTAATGGGTTTTAATTATTCCTATTTTGTTGTAATTTAAATTCATTTATCAATTTTAAAAATTTAGAGTTGCTACATTTTTCATGACAGGGACGATGTTGGCTGCCCATCATGGGTATAATACAACTCAGATGAATTTAGCCCTATGCAGTTTGTCAATCTCTTCCTTAACTTTGAGAGCCACTTCGAACTGAAACCGTCTCAATTTCTGCTTGACAGTTCATGCCCCTGGATTTAACAATAATCTATGCTCTACCAAAGAAGTATCCAATCCAGGTATGTCCTCATGGGACCAAGAAAATGCTGGTTATAGGTGCCCTACAAGCCAATTCAAGTGCGTGATGACACTTATAATTATGTAAAATCTCTTTTGGTAATATTATAATGGTATTTTCTCTCTGTATATTCCATGCGTATGTATACTGTGATGTCCATGGGTCTGTGCAATGGGAATTGGATCATGATGAGATCATGATAATGAGGCTAATCCTCTTTAAATGCAAATTCTAAATATTCCTAGTCATAGGTTACTCAAGAAGGACATTAAGATGACTGGACAGACCGATGTGCGATATACCCGTCCATGTGATGGAGGAAGCTAGTCTCATAGTTGCTTGTGTGGAGACACTAGGGATATGATGCAGGTGCTGATTAGAGAATGAGTTCACTGAATGATCCGCTCTTAGAATGTTCTATGGTTGATGATACCTGATTGTCAGACAGTGATTCCGTAATCACAGTTGTGTAATTAGTCCTTAGACTTGAGACACCAAAGATGTCTTGTTTGAGTACTACATTCTTTGATACTAGATTTATAGGTTTGGATGTTCCAGGTCTAGTATAGCCAGCCATTAGGAATGGTAGCCAATCTTACGAAGGTAATTGTGTGTCAATAAAGTATCATCCACTCTTGGTATCATGAGAGGAATATCCCATATTGTTTTACTCAAGCAAATCTCTGGCCAGGGTTAATCAGATTTAGAGGGAGGAGTTCCTCGGGAGAATTTGATAAGAGTTTGAGTTTAACAAATTTCACATAGGCCTGATAGCACCATGCCTAATATACAGTCTCTGGGATATTAGATGTATGAGGGACTATAGGTACATGGTAACTGTGGGAAGAAAGGTCCAATAGATTTGATCACTCATGCCGACAAGGGATTATGGCGTAGTGACCTAGTACATTCATAATCGATGAGTTGAGTGAATTATTATGGAGTAATTCACTAAGTCAGAAGGAGTTCTAAGTCAGAAATAGTTTTGACGGGGGCAACTCACGGCCAGTTCGATATTGGGCCTAGAGGGTCACACACATAAGGTGGATAATATGATGAATAGAGGATTGAATAAAAGTTATCCAATAAGTCTTCTTTAACCCATTATAGATCTATTGGATGAGACCCAATAAGCCTAGACCTAATGGATAGAGATCCATGGGTTATTGGGTCTATAGTGAAAGGATCCATTAAGAGGAGCATACCAAGATCATGCCACCTCACCCCTTCTAAAAGGAGGACACCTCATCATCTTGTATGATGACAAGTGTCACCCCTTCTAGAAGGAGGATATCTCATTGTCCTTGTAATCATGACATGATGAGGTGTCCCTGATGAGGTGTTCTTGTAATCATGACATGATAAGGTGTTCTTGATGAGGTGTCCTTATAATCATGTCATAATGAGGTGTCCCTGATGAGGTGTCCTTATAATCATGACATGATGAGGTGTTATGTAAGGCTCTTTATAAATATAAGGGGTTCTCCTAAAAATCATAGGTTAGACCTTTATGAGAAGCCACCTTCTTCCTCCTCCTCCTTCCCATTTCTCTCTCCCATAGCCTCCCTTGGCGAGAGGGGATCCAAGAGGGCTATCTCTCTTGTTGCTGCTACTATGTAACGACCCTCTTTATATCGGTACGGTCCCACCAACCCACATCGATATAGAAAGCATCGCCACAGTGGGACATTTACCCAACACTAGTACAATAGGCTGAAACATACACAAATATAATATATCTCATGACAGCGGAATTTAAAGACTGAAAAGAAATCTTATCCATCATCCACATTCTATTCACAGTCGTATAGAAGAAAAGAGAGCTAACTGTTCATAACTGAAATAAAATAAATACATTGTCCACATGAGACTACGCAGAGTCTTTATTACATACTATGAAGTAATAGAAAAGTACAATGCTAACTCCACAACAATCTCTCCTACTCTCGCTCCGAGTCGCTCCTAACGATCTCCTCGGAAGAAGTAGAAACGTCTGCACCTGTACGCCGAAGCAAGAATGAGTTCAAAAGAACTCAACAAGTAACACCAAGCACACTAAACATACATGCATCAAGTAATCTCCAAATCCTTATGCTATATCATTTACACATAATGCATGGAAGTGACAATTTTTCAAATAGAAGCCTATTCATGATTTCTACACATTTTACACATGGGATATAGTTTTATACACAATAAACTAATCCTATCACATGCTTTCTACACTTTTCACTATGCTAAACTGATTTCATTCAATCATTCATAAGCCACATGTTGATCATTTTACACAATATTTACACATTTCATAACAACTAATTTAACATGAATTCTAAGATAAGTTTCACATGGTTAACACATTTATTTTAGTGAAAAGCTCGCTGTTTTACTACTATCATGTCGCATTCACAAGAAATTTATCCTTTTTGCATGTTATCATAAGAATTTCATGAACACATATTCACTTACACAATTTCACAATTTACACATTTCTTTTCACTTAAACACATTTTCACAATTTCTTAATGCCGTGACACATAGCCCAAACCACTTTAGAAGGACACACACTGATCACATCACATATCAATCACCTAGGCATTCCAGTGATTAATCTTAGTTACTGCGCAGAACCGGGAGAAGCACTCTCCACCCTAACCAGCGATACTTGTTCGCCTCCAGGATTTAATCCCAATGCCCATGGGACATCACACACTTGAACTTTCCCGTGGGGACTTTACCACAGTACAGTTCCACAGCCCTCTAAGGTAGCAGTGTCACCCATTGGCACATTAATACATTTCTCAATTTCAACACATTTTTAAATATAAAATATTTACGCATTCATCTCATGTTCACACATTTACATTCTTCAGTATTACCTAGCATGGTACTACTGTTTTCAGTATTAATCAAATTTTTACAACAATTCTAATCATGCTGAAATTTTTGCAGAATTAAACATTAATCATATTAGCATGTATTAATATTTAATATCTAACATAAAACAAGTTTATATAGCTACTGTCATCTGTTCAGTACAGAAATTTAACCAGAAATTCATCACAGTTTAACCATCATGCATACCAAAATTTACATTTTTCTGAGTTACACATATTTTCTGAAAATTCTAACAGTGATGTTATCAACTGTAAAAATAGCCAAACTGACACAAATTTTCCTTATTCGGATTCTCAATTTATTTCATACATGAATACTGACAGTACAATTTTATCACAAATTTTAGGAATTTAACTAGTTTCGCATGAATTCTTAACTTTTCTACATTGAGTAGACATATTAACTATTTTTCGATTCAGAAAATTAAATAAACTATACAGATATTATAAATTGCTCAAATTTTTATATCATGCATCAGATCTTATGAACAATGTACAAAAAATTCATGGCAATTAAATTCTACACATATTTCATAAACGACATTTTCCAAGATTAAAATTTTGTTAGTAGCACATTCCAAGAATTTTAATAATTAGTGAAAATTTCAAAAATGCACAATAACTCACAGTACAACCAAACATATATATTTACATATTATATGAAATTTTACTGTATATCCTCATGCGGAAAAACTCGAAAATTAATTTATATAGGGACAGACTTGCACACTGTTGCAGTCTGAAGAACTAGACGGCATGGGGTAGCCGTCTATAGGTTAACGGCATTATATGATGCCGCCAACACATGATATTGGCGGCAAGGGATCTTGCCGTTAATATCCTGTCTGCACAAAACAGACTGAAAGCCAACAAATCACTTGAAAGGGGGGTTCCAGGACACGAGAAAAATCTGAAAAATTCCTGGGACATACTAGACACATGTAGGGTTGATGTGAATGGGGTACTTGCCTCCTGTAAAATCCACAAACGACGATTCAAGCCGGAGAAGCCCTCCTCGGCCTGTGCCAAAGAGTCTCCAAATCCCTCCTTCTTCGGATCTTCTGTTGATCTTTACAGCACACCAGTGGGGAGTCGTTCCCGGATGTTCAAGGTTGACACCAGTCGATGCAGATCGCCAGACGAAGTCTCCCGAAGCCGGATCTCTCAGGTTCAAGTTAGGGTTTTTGCATAGAAAAGATAGGTTTTTGACCCAAGAGCCAAAAGGGATGGATCTAGCCGAAAACGGGGTATTATAAAGGGTTGGGGGTCGGATAAGTTAAAGGGGCAAGTCTCAGAGCCGTTGGGAAGGGTTTCCAAAACAAGGTGCTAGATTTTCGGAGGCGTTTCTGGATCTGGAAACGCAACAGGTTTGGGATATTGGCGTCCATATCTATGGTCGCCTATCCAAAATGGGCGACCATCGATATTGCCGCCTACCCCTGGTCAGCGTCAGCCGATGTGGACGCCGACTGGCCGACAAAACTCACTTTAATTATGCAGAATTTATAATACTACACACATAAATATATATATATATATACAATATGTACATTACAATAATTACTATTTCATACAATTTATATAAATAAATACTTATACACAATAATCTATACATCAATAGTATACACTTATATGCATATACACATAAGTAAGTAAGATGAAAAAAAAATTAAGGGCCTTACACCCTCTCCCCCTTAAAGAAACTTCGTCCTCGAAGTTAGACTGACACTACTCAAACAACTGAGGATATTTCTTTTTCATTGCATCCTCAAGCTCCCAAGTAGCCTCCTCTCGCGAGAAGTTACGCCATAAGATTTTTACTGACGCAATGCTCTTGTTTCGGAGATGTTGAACCTTCCGATCAAGAATAGCTACTGGTTGCTCTACATAAGAAAGATCTGGCTGGATCTCCACTGGCTCATGACTAATAACATGAGACGGATCTCTGACATACTTCCTGAGCATAGATACGTGAAAAACAGGATGAACGCTAGCCAATGCTGGAGGTAAAGCTAGCTCATATGCCACGTTGCCCAATCGTCGGAGAATCTCATACGGGCCAATGAACCTAGGGCTCAACTTACTATGCCTGCCAAATCTAACTACACCTCGCGTAGGCGAAATCTTCAAAAAGACATGCTCACCTACCTCGAACTCTAGATCCTTCCTCCTGTTGTCGGCATAACTCTTCTGCCTATCCTGTGCCGCAACAAGTCTCTTCCTAATGAGCTGGACCTTATCCGAAGTCTCCTGAACTAACTCTGGACCGATCAACTGCCTATCACCGGTCTCCTCCCAACACAAAGGAGATCTGCAAGGTCTACCATATAAAGCCTCAAATGGAGCCATGCCAATGCTCGCATGAAAACTGTTGTTATATGCAAACTCCACTAGAGGTAAATGGCGCTCCCAATCATCCTTCCAATCCAGCACACAAGCCCTCAACATATCCTCAAGCGTCTGGATAGTCCTCTCGGACTGTCCATCTGTCTGGGGATGAAATGCCGAACTGAGCTTCAGCTCCGAACCTAACGCATCCTGAAGACCCTTCCATAGCCTCGAAGTAAATCTCGGATCTCGATCCGAAATAATAGACTTCGGTACCCCATGCAATCTAATAATACTACTAACATACAGTCTAGCTAAACTCTCTACTGACTGCTTCTTCTTCATAGGCAAGAAATGTGCAGTCTTCGAGAATCGATCTACCACTACCCAAATCGAGTCATTACCTCGTCTAGATCGAGGCAAACCCGTAACAAAATCCATAGTGATAGCTTCCCACTTCCAAATTGGGATCTCCATCTTCTGCATAAGACCAGATGGTCGCTGTCCCTCGGCCTTCACTTGCTGGCATACTAGACATCTAGACACAAACTCAGCTACATTCTTCTTCATGCCAGACCACCAAAACGATCTCTTTAAATCCTGGTACATCTTAGTGTTACCCGGATGAATCGAGAACCTACATCGATGAGCTTCTGCTAAAACATGCTCACAAATATCTACAACATCTGGAACACAGACACAATGATGGAATCTAATCACACCATCCTCATCACGAGCAATACCCGCTTTGCCCACTAACTCTTGGAGTCTAGGGTCGGCTTTCTGATGCTCGATCACCTCATCCAACACCGATGACCTAATGGACAGCTGAGCTACAAAAGCTCGGCACAATGATGGCTCCAACTCGGTCATCGAACACGCTGCATCTCCAACATCTTCCAGTCCTGCTGGAGAGATGACCTCTTTCTACTAAGGGCATCTGCTACGACATTCGCCTTTCCAGGATGATACTGGAGGTCGAAGTCATAGTCCTTCAGGAACTCAATCCATCTTCTCTGCCTAAGGTTTAATTCTTTTTGGGAGAAAAGATACTTTAGGCTCTTGTGATCAGTGAACACCTCAAATCTGACACCATAAAGATAGTGCCTCCAGATCTTCAGTGCATGAACCACTGCCGCAAGCTCAAGATCATGAGTTGGATAGTTTCGCTCATGCTCCTTCAATTGTCTCGAAGCATATGCTACTACCCTTCCTTGCTGCATCAACACACAGCCAAGACCAATCCGAGATGCATCCGTGTAGATAGCAAAATCCTCTACACCGCTCGGTAGAACTAACACAGGGGCCGATGTGAGTTTAGTCTTCAATAATTGAAAACTACTCTCACACTCCTCGGACCAGACAAACTTCACTCCCTTCCTGGTCAGCTGAGTCAATGGAGCGGCGATGGATGAAAATCCCTCAATAAAACGCCGATAGTAACCCGCCAAACCAAGAAAACTCCGAATCTCCGAAGGAGTCTTGGGACTCTCCCAATCCATAACAGCTTGGACTTTCGCTGGGTCCACTGCTACACCAGCACCGGAGATAACATGCCCAAGGAAATGAACCTCGCGCATCCAAAAATCGCACTTGCTGAATTTTGCATACAGCTTGTGCTCACGGAGAACCTCTAACACTATCCTCAAATGCTGACGATGTGTGGCCTCATCGGAGAGTAGACCAGCACGTCATCAATGAAGACTACAACAAAACTATCTAGATAGGGTCTAAACACCCTGTTCATGAGATCCATGAACGCTGCAGGGGCGTTGGTTAGACCAAACGGAAGGACCAAAAACTCATAATGTCCATAACGGGTTCTAAATGCCGTCTTGGACACATCCTCACTCCTAATCCTCAACTGATGATAGCCAGAACGCAAATCAATCTTAGAAAAGACCGATGCATTCTGTAGCTGGTCAAACAAATCATCAATTCGAGGTAAGGGGTACCTGTTCTTTACCGTCACCTGGTTTAGCTTTCTATAATCAATGCATAACCGAAGTGACCCATCCTTCTTCTTCACGAATAAGACAGGTGCGCCCCAAGGGGAAATGCTAAGGCGAATAAATCCCTTATCTAACAAATCCTGCAACTGCTTCCTTAACTCAGCTAATTCTGCAGGTGCCATCCGATAAGGTGCCTTCGAGATAGGAGAGATGCCTGGAAGCAACTCTAGAGTGAACTCTATCTCTCTAGCTGGTGGCAATCCAGATAAATCATCAGGAAAGACATCTGGAAAATCCTGCACTACATCTATCTCGGCAAGAGTAAGTGACTCATCAGCCTTGGGTATTAAAACCACACTGGCAAGAAAAGCGTCACAACCCTTGTTCACCATTCTCATTGCCCTCATGGCCGAGATAACAAACTTTCCTGCTAAGTTCCTCGGCAAAGGATGAGAAAATTCATCCTCACCAGGAATGCGGAAAACGATCTTCTTCCCACGACAATCTACCAATGCATAGTGCTCCTCTAGCCAATCCAGACCAAGAATAGCATCATAGTCCTTCATCTTAAGCAAGAAGAAACACCCTTCTAGGACTCTATCCTCAATGCACACCGGTAAAGACGGAATACACTTCCTAGTCGATACCGTACCCGCAGGTGTATGCACAGACAAAGGGACTTCTAAATCCTCAACTCTAACCCTGACTCTAAAGCTAACTGCCTAGCAAAACGCTCGGAAATGAACGAGTGAGTAGCACCCGTATCGAACAAAACCCGAGCATGCACACCTAAGAACAAAACCGTACCTTCGGTGACATGATCTGCCTGCTCGGCATCCTCACGAGCTAACGCAAACACTCGAGCTGGGGCTCGAGGTCTCCCTGGTCGTCCTGTCGCTGGCGCTGCTGCTGCTGCTACTGGGGCTGGCCCCCGCTGGGCTCCCTGCTGAAGCCTCGGACAATCCTTAATCTTATGATCACTGCTCCCGCACTTTAAGCACTTCCCTGCTACTAGCCAACACTCCGTACCGCCATGTGCCCTCCCGCAATGAGGACACTCCTTCTTACCACTAGGGGAACGTTGAGAAGATACCTGACCACTGCCTGATGCCACAGGGCACTGCGGTGACTGGAAAGTCGCCTTCTTCCTCTCCTGTCTCTGGAAAGGAGCTGCTGGCCTCTTTTGAGAAGCCTTTTTCTCCTCCAGATACTGCTCCATCTCCCCCTCCTGCCGACACGCCGCGCTGAGCGCCTGCTCAAGAGTACGATGGTCGAAAGCCACCAACCTCGTCCTCAGCAATGGTTTCAGACCCATCACGAATTTCTTCGCCTTCCTGCTCTCATCAGCTACAATATGAGTGGCATACTTTGATAGCTCGGCAAACCTGGCCTCGTACTCCAGCACGGTCATGGAGCCCTGAGTCAACGAGAGGAACTCCTGCTCCATCTTGTCCTGGATGTGCTCCGGAACAAACTTGGCTCGGAAAAGCCTCACGAACTCATCCCATCCGACTTCCACGGCACCATCCTCGAACCGAGTACGTAACAACGAGGACCACCATACATCGGCTCGCTCCTGCCAAAACCATCCATGAGAACTAACCAACATAATTTGTACTTAAAGTAATAACCACTAGATTAGATTACACATACCTGTAGCATATAGGTGGCCAAAGTGACCTTGTCGTCCTCAGCGCACCTAATGGCCCGGAAGATCTTCTCAATCTCCCTCATCCAGTTCTCAGCTAATAATGGATCGCTCTCCCCCTTAAAAGAAGGTGGCGACATCCTCTTGAACCTTTCCATGATGGAGGGTCCACCATGGTCAGCCTGGGGAACTGGTACCTGAGCCTGCTACAACAAGCAACAAAATTAACACATATAACATAACAATCATGCATTTAATAATACATACTACTTTATCTTATTATTCTAACCTGAGCCTCCAACTGGGCCTGGAGTGCAGCCTGAGTGTGGGCCTGCGTTTGCATGGCCTGCACCAAACCCTGCATGAACACTCCATAGTCTACTGGTGGCGGTGGAGGAAGTACAGGACCCTGGGGTGCAGGGGCCTGCTGCTCACCCTGATCCTCACGCCGAGGCTCATCTCTCCTCTGCTCGCCATCACGAGCAGGAACACCACGCCTACCACGCGAAGCCATAACTTGTAAAACGGATTAATCACCATTTAGAACTAAACTATCTAATTTCTAACAATTACTTATCTATGTGGACAATCTACACTGACTTAGTATACAATGAAGATGATGGTATTTGCATATTTATGTACAATTTCAGCCTGATTGCTCTGATACCAATCTCTGTAACGACCCTCTTTATATCGGTACGGTCCACCAACCCACATCGATATAGAAAGCATCGCCACAGTGGGACATTTACCCAACACTAGTACAATAGGCTGAAACATACACAAATATAATATATCTCATGACAGCGGAATTTAAAGACTGAAAAGAAATCTTATTCCATCATCCACATTCTATTCACAGTCCGTATAGAAGAAAAGAGAGCTAACTGTTCATAACTGAAATAAAATAAATACATTGTCCACATGAGACTACGCAGAGTCTTTATTACATACTATGAAGTAATAGAAAAGTACAATGCTAACTCCACAACAATCTCTCCTACTCTCGCTCCGAGTCGCTCCTAACGATCTCCTCGGAAGAAGTAGAAACGTCTGCACCTGTACGCCGAAGCAAGAATGAGTTCAAAAGAACTCAACAAGTAACACCAAGCACACTAAACATACATGCATCAAGTAATCTCCATATCCTTATGCTATATCATTTACACATAATGCATGGAAGTGACAATTTTTCAAATAGAAGCCTATTCATGATTTCTACACATTTTACACATGGGATTAGTTTTATACACAATAAACTAATCCTATCACATGCTTTCTACACTTTTCACTATGCTAAACTGATTTCATTCAATCATTCATAAGCCACATGTTGATCATTTTACACAATATTTACACATTTCATAACAACTAATTTAACATGAATTCTAAGATAAGTTTTCACATGGTTAACACATTTATTTTAGTGAAAAGCTCGCTGTTTTACTACTATCATGTCGCATTCACAAGAAATTTATCCTTTTTGCATGTTATCATAAGAATTTCATGAACACATATTCACTTACACAATTTCACAATTTACACATTTCTTTTCACTTAAACACATTTTCACAATTTCTTAATGCCGTGACACATAGCCCAAACCACTTTAGAAGGACACACACTGATCACATCACATATCAATCACCTAGGCATTCCAGTGATTAATCTTAGTTACTGCGCAGAACCGGGAGAAGCACTCTCCACCCTAACCAGCGATACTTGTTCGCCTCCAGGATTTAATCCCAATGCCCATGGGACATCACACACTTGAACTTTCCGTGGGGACTTTACCACAGTACAGTTCCACAGCCCTCTAAGGTAGCAGTGTCACCCATTGGCACATTAATACATTTCTCAATTTCAACACATTTTTAAATATAAAATATTTACGCATTCATCTCATGTTCACACATTTACATTCTTCAGTATTACCTAGCATGGTACTACTGTTTTCAGTATTAATCAAATTTTTACAACAATTCTAATCATGCTGAAATTTTTGCAGAATTAAACATTAATCATATTAGCATGTATTAATATTTAATATCTAACATAAAACAAGTTTATATAGCTACTGTCATCTGTTCAGTACAGAAATTTAACCAGAAATTCATCACAGTTTAACCATCATGCATACCAAAATTTACATTTTTCTGAGTTACACATATTTTCTGAAAATTCTAACAGTGATGTTATCAACTGTAAAAATAGCCAAACTGACACAAATTTTCCTTATTCGGATTCTCAATTTATTTCATACATGAATACTGACAGTACAATTTTATCACAAATTTTAGGAATTTAACTAGTTTCGCATGAATTCTTAACTTTTCTACATTGAGTAGACATATTAACTATTTTTCGATTCAGAAAATTAAATAAACTATACAGATATTATAAATTGCTCAAATTTTTATATCATGCATCAGATCTTATGAACAATGTACAGAAAATTCATGGCAATTAAATTCTACACATATTTCATAAACGACATTTTCCAAGATTAAAATTTTGTTAGTAGCACATTCCAAGAATTCTAATAATTTGTGAAAATTTCAAAAATGCACAATAACTCACAGTACACCCAAACATATATATTTACATATTATATGAAATTTTACTGTATATCCTCATGCGGAAAAACTCGAAAATTAATTTATATAGGGACAGACTTGCACACTGTTGCAGTCTGAAGAACTAGACGGCATGGGGTAGCCGTCTATAGGTTAACGGCATTATATGATGCCGCCAACACATGATATTAGCGGCAAGGGATCTTGCCGTTAATATCCTGTCTGCACAAACCAGACTGAAAGCCAACAAATCACTTGAAAGGGGGGTTCCAGGACACGAGAAAAATCTGAAAAATTCCTGGGACATACTAGACACATGTAGGGTTGATGTGAATGGGGTACTTGCCTCCTGTAAAATCCACAAACGACGATTCAAGCCGGAGAAGCCCTCCTCGGCCTGTGCCAAAGAGTCTCCAAATCCCTCCTTCTTCGGATCTTCTGTTGATCTTTACAGCACACCAGTGTGGGGAGTCGTTCCCGGATGTTCAAGGTTGACACCAGCCGATGCAGATCGCCAGACGAAGTCTCCCGAAGCCGGATCTCTCAGGTTCAAGTTAGGGTTTTTGCATAGAAAAGATAGGTTTTTGACCCAAGAGCCAAAAGGGATGGATCTGGCCGAAAACGGGTATTATAAAGGGTTGGGGGTCGGATAGGTTAAAGGGGCAAGTCTCAGAGCCGTTGGGAAGGGTTTCCAAAACAAGGGCTAGATTTCCGGAGGCGTTTCTGGATCTGGAAACGCAACAGGTTTGGGATATTGGCGTCCATATCTATGGTCGCCTATCCAAAATGGGCGTCCATCGATATTGCCGCCTACCCCTGGTCAGCGTCAGCCGATGTGGACGCCGACTGGCCGACAAAACTCACTTTAATTATGCAGAATTTATAATACTACACACAAATATATATATATACAATATGTACATTACAATAATTACTAATTCATACAATTTATATAAATAAATACTTATACACAATAATCTATACATCAATAGTATACACTTATACGCATATACACATACTTAAGTAAGTAAGATGAAAAAAAAAATCAAGGGCCTTACACCCTCTCCCCCTTAAAGAAACTTCGTCCTCGAAGTTAGACTGACACTACTCAAACAACTGAGGATATTTCTTTTTCATTGCATCCTCAAGCTCCCAAGTAGCCTCCTCTCGCGAGAAGTTACGCCATAAGATTTTACTGACGCAATGCTCTTGTTTCGGAGATGTTGAACCTTCCGATCAAGAATAGCTACTGGTTGCTCTACATAAGAAAGATCTAGCTGGATCTCCACTGGCTCATGACTAATAACATGAGACGGATCTCTGACATACTTCCTGAGCATAGATACGTGAAAAACAGGATGAACGCTAGCCAATGCTGGAGGTAAAGCTAGCTCATATGCCACGTTGCCCAATCGTCGGAGAATCTCATACGGGCCAATGAACCTAGGGCTTAACTTACTATGCCTGCCAAATCTAACTACACCTCGCGTAGGCGAAATCTTCAAAAAGACATGCTCACCTACCTCGAACTCTAGATCCTTCCTCCTGTTGTCGGCATAACTCTTCTACCTATCATGTGCCGCAACAAGTCTCTTCCTAATGAGCTGGACCTTATCCGAAGTCTCCTGAACTAACTCTGGACCGATCAACTGCCTATCACCGGTCTCCTCCCAACACAAAGGAGATATGCAAGGTCTACCATATAAAGCCTCAAATGGAGCCATGCCAATGCTCGCATGAAAACTGTTGTTATATGCAAACTCCACTAGAGGTAAATGGCGCTCCCAATCATCCTTCCAATCCAGCACACAAGCCCTCAACATATCCTCAAGCGTCTGGATAGTCCTCTCGGACTGTCCATCTGTCTGGGGATGAAATGCCGAACTGAGTTTCAGCTCCGAACCTAACGCATCCTGAAGACCCTTCCATAGCCTCGAAGTAAATCTCGGATCTCGATCCGAAATAATAGACTTCGGTACCCCATGCAATCTAATAATACTACTAACATACAGTCTAGCTAAACTCTCTACTGACTGCTTCTTCTTCATAGGCAAGAAATGTGCAGTCTTCGAGAATCGATCTACCACTACCCAAATCGAGTCATTACCTCGTCTAGATCGAGGCAAACCCATAACAAAATCCATAGTGACAGCTTCCCACTTCCAAACTGGGATCTCCATCTTCTGCATAACACCAGATGGTCGCTGCCGCTCGGCCTTCACTTGCTGGCATACTAGACATCTAGACACAAACTCGGCTACATCCTTCTTCATGCCAGACCACCAAAATGATCTCTTTAAATCCTGGTACATCTTAGTGTTACCCGGATGAATCGAGAACCTAGATCTATGAGCTTCTGCTAAAACATGCTCACAAATATCTACAACATATGGAACACAGACACGATGATGGAATCTAATCACACCATCCTCATCACGAGCAATACTCGCTTTTCCCACTAACTCTTGGAGTCTAGGGTCGGCTTTCTGAAGCTCGATCACCTCATCCAACACCGATGACCTAATGGACAGCTGAGCTACAAAAGCTCGGCACAATGATGGCTCCAACTCGGTCATCGAACACGCTGCATCTTCCAACATCTTCCAGTCCTGCTGGAGAGATGACCTCTTTCTACTAAGGGCATCTGCTACGACATTCGCCTTTCCAGGATGATACTGGAGGTCGAAGTCATAGTCCTTCAGGAACTCAATCCATCTTCTCTGCCTAAGGTTTAATTCTTTTTGGGAGAAAAGATACTTTAGGCTCTTGTGATCAGTGAACACCTCAAATCTGACACCATAAAGATAGTGCCTCCAGATCTTCAGTGCATGAACCACTGCCGCAAGCTCAAGATCATGAGTTGGATAGTTTCGCTCATGCTCCTTCAATTGTCTCGAAGCATATGCTACTACCCTTCCTTGCTGCATCAACACACAGCCAAGACCAATCGAGATGCATCCGTGTAGATAGCAAAATCCTCTACACCGCTCGGTAGAACTAACACAGGGGCCGATGTGAGTTTAGTCTTCAATAATTGAAAACTACTCTCACACTCCTCGGACCAGACAAACTTCACTCCCTTCCTGGTCAGCTGAGTCAATGGAGCGGCGATGGATGAAAATCCCTCAATAAAACGCCGATAGTAACCCGCCAAACCAAGAAAACTCCGAATCTCCGAAGGAGTCTTGGGACTCTCCCAATCCATAACAGCTTGGACTTTCGCTGGGTCCACTGCTACACCAGCACCGGAGATAACATGCCCAAGGAAATGAACCTCGCGCATCCAAAAATCGCACTTGCTGAATTTTGCATACAGCTTGTGCTCACGAAGAACCTCTAACACTATCCTCAAATGCTGACGATGTGTGGCCTCATCCGGAGAGTAGACCAGCACGTCATCAATGAAGACTACAACAAAACTATCTAGATAGGGTCTAAACACCTGTTCATGAGATCCATGAACGCTGCAGGGGCGTTGGTTAGACCAAACGGAAGGACCAAAAACTCATAATGTCCATAACGGGTTCTAAATGCCGTCTTGGACACATCCTCACTCCTAATCCTCAACTGATGATAGCCAGAACGCAAATCAATCTTAGAAAAGACCGATGCATTCTGTAGCTGGTCAAACAAATCATCAATTCGAGGTAAGGGATACCTGTTCTTTACCGTCACCTGGTTTAGCTTTCTATAATCAATGCATAACCGAAGTGACCCATCCTTCTTCTTCACGAATAAGACAGGTGCGCCCCAAGGGGAAACGCTAGGGCGAATAAATCCCTTATCTAACAAATCCTGCAACTGCTTCCTTAACTCAGCTAATTCCGCAGGTGCCATCCGATAAGGTGCCTTCGAGATAGGAGAGATGCCTGGAAGCAACTCTAGAGTGAACTCTATCTCTCTAGCTGGTGGCAATCCAGATAAATCATCAGAAAAGACATCTGGAAAATCCTGCACTACATCTATCTCGGCAAGAGTAAGTGACTCATCAGCCTTGGGTATTAAAACCACACTGGCAAGAAAAGCGTCACAACCCTTGTTCACCATTCTCATTGCCCTCATGGCCGAGATAACAAACTTTCCTGCTAAGTTCCTCGGCAAAGGATGAGAAAATTCATCCTCACCAGGAATGCGGAAAACGATCTTCTTCCCACGACAATCTACCAATGCATAGTGCTCCTCTAGCCAATCCAGACCAAGAATAGCATCATAGTCCTTCATCTTAAGCAAGAAGAAACACCCTTCTAGGACTCTATCCTCAATGCACACCGGTAAAGACGGAATACACTTCCTAGTCGATACCGTACCCGCAGGTGTATGCACAGACAAAGGGACTTCTAAATCCTCAGACTCTAACCCTGACTCTAAAGCTAACTGCCTAGCAAAACGCTCGGAAATGAACGAGTGAGTAGCACCCGTATCGAACAAAACCCGAGCATGCACACCTAAGAACAAACCGTACCTTCGGTGACATGATCTGCCTGCTCGGCATCCTCACGAGCTAACGCAAACACTCGAGCTGGGGCTCGAGGTCTCCCTGGTCGTCCTGTCGCTGGCGCTGCTGCTGCTGCTACTGGGGCTGGCCCCCGCTGGGCTCCCTGCTGAAGCCTCGGACAATCCTTAATCTTATGATCACTGCTCCCGCACTTTAAGCACTTCCCTGCTACTAGCCAACACTCCGTACCGCCATGTGCCCTCCCGCAATGAGGACACTCCTTCTTACCACTAGGGGAACGTTGAGAAGATACCTGACCACTGCCTGATGCCACAGGCGCTGCGGTGACTGGAAAGTCGCCTTCTTCCTCTCCTGTCTCTGGAAAGGAGCTGCTGGCCTCTTTGAGAAGCCTTTTCTCCTCCAGATACTGCTCCATCTCCCCCTCCTGCCGACACGCCGCGCTGAGCGCCTGCTCAAGAGTACGATGGTCGAAAGCCACCAACCTCGTCCTCAGCGATGGTTTCAGACCCATCACGAATTTCTTCGCCTTCCTGCGCTCATCAGCTACAATATGAGGGGCATACTTTGATAGCTCGGCAAACCTGGCCTCGTACTCCAGCACGGTCATGGAGCCCTGAGTCAACGAGAGGAACTCCTGCTCCATCTTGTCCTGGATGTGCTCCGGAACAAACTTGGCTCGGAAAAGCCTCACGAACTCATCCCATCCGACTTCCACGGCACCATCCTCGAACCGAGTACGTAACAACGAGGACCACCATACATCGGCTCGCTCCTGCCAAAACCATCCATGAGAACTAACCAACATAATTTGTACTTAAAGTAATAACCACTAGATTAGATTACACATACCTGTAGCATATAGGTGGCAAAGTGACCTTGTCGTCCTCAGCGCACCTAATGGCCCGGAAGATCTTCTCAATCTCCTCATCCAGTTCTCAACTAATAATGGATCGCTCTCCCCCTTAAAAGAAGGTGGCGACATCCTCTTGAACCTTTCCATGATGGAGGGTCCACCATGGTCAGCCTGGGGAACTGGTACCTGAGCCTGCTACAACAAGCAACAAAATTAACACATATAACATAACAATCATGCATTTAATAATACAGACTACTTTATCTTATTATTCTAACCTGAGCCTCCAACTGGGCTTGGAGTGCAGCCTGAGTGTGGGCCTGCGTTTGCATGGCCTGCACCAAACCCTGCATGAACACTCCATAGTCTACTAGTGGCGGTGGAGGAAGTACAGGACCCTGGGGTGCAGGGGCCTGCTGCTCACCCTGATCCTCACGCCGAGGCTCATCCCTCCTCTGCTCGCCATCACGAGCAGGAACACCACGCCTACCTCGCGAAGCCATATCCTGTAAAACGGATTAATCACCATTTAGAACTAAACTGTCTAATTTCTAACAACTTACTTATCTATGTGGACAATCTACACTGACTTAGTATACAATGAAGATGATGGTATATGCATATTTATGTACAATTTCAGCCTGATTGCTCTGATACCAATCTCTGTAACGACCCTCTTATATCGGTACGGTCCACCAACCCACATCGATATAGAAAGCATCGCCACAGTGGGACATTTACCCAACACTAGTACAATAGGCTGAAACATACACAAATATAATATATCTCATGACAGCGGAATTTAAAGACTGAAAAGAAATCTTATTCCATCATCCACATTCTATTCACAGTCCGTATAGAAGAAAAGAGAGCTAACTGTTCATAACTGAAATAAAATAAATACATTGTCCACATGAGACTAAGCAGAGTCTTTATTACATACTATGAAGTAATAGAAAAGTACAATGCTAACTCCACAACAATCTCTCCTACTCTCGCTCCGAGTCGCTCCTAACGATCTCCTCGGAAGAAGTAGAAACGTCTGCACCTGTACGCCGAAGCAAGAATGAGTTCAAAAGAACTCAACAAGTAACACCAAGCACACTAAACATACATGCATCAAGAAATCTCCAAATCCTTATGCTATATCATTTACACATAATGCATGGAAGTGACAGTTTTTCAAATAGAAGCTTATTCATGATTTCTACACATTTTACACATGGGATATAGTTTTATACACAATAAACTAATCCTGTCACATGCTTTCTACACTTTTCACTATGCTAAACTGATTTCATTCAATCATTCATAAGCCACATGTTGATCATTTTACACAATATTTACACATTTATAACAACTAATTTAACATGAATTCTAAGATAAGTCTTCACATGGTTAACACATTTATTTTAGTGAAAAGCTCGCTGTTTTACTACTATCATGTCGCATTCACAAGAAATTTATCCTTTTGCATATTATCATAAGAATTTCATGAACACATATTCACTTACACAATTTCACAATTTACACATTTCTTTTCACTTAAACACATTTTCACAATTTCTTAATGCCGTGACACATAGCCCAAACCACTTTAGAAGGACACACACTGATCACATCACATATCAATCACCTAGGCATTCCAGTGATTAATCTTAGTTACTGCGCAAAACCGGGAGAAGCACTCTCCACCCTAACCAACGATACTTGTTCGCCTCCAGGATTTAATCCCAATGCCCATGGGACATCACACACTTGAACTTTCCCGTGGGGACTTTACCACAGTACAGTTCCACAGCCCTCTAAGGTAGCAGTGTCACCCATTGGCACATTAATACATTTCTCAATTTCAACACATTTTAAATATAAAATATTTACGCATTCATCTCATGTTCACACATTTACATTCTTCAGTATTACCTAGCATGGTACTACTGTTTTCAGTATTAATCAAATTTTTACAACAATTCTAATCATGTTGAAATTTTTCAGAATTAAACATTAATCATATTAGCATGTATTAATATTTAATATCTAACATAAAACAAGTTTATATAGCTACTGTCATCTGTTTAGTACAGAAATTTAACCAAAAATTCATCACAGTTTAACCATCATGCATACCAAAATTTACATTTTTCTGAGTTACACATATTTTCTGAAAATTCTAACAGTTATGTTATCAACTGTAAAAATAGCCAAACTGACACAAATTTTCCTTATTCGGATTCTCAATTTATTTCATACATGAATACTGACAGTACAAGTTTTATCACAAATTTTAGGAATTTAACTAGTTTCGCATGAATTCTTAACTTTTCTACATTGAGTAGACATATTAAATTTTTCGATTCAGAAAATTAAATAAACTATACAGATATTATAAATTGCTCAAATTTTTATATCATGCATCAGATCTTATGAACAATGTACAGAAAATTCATGGCAATTAAATTCTACACATATTTCATAAACGACATTTTCCCAAGATTAAAATTTTGTTAGTAGCACATTCCAAGAATTTTAATAATTTGTGAAATTTTCAAAAATGCACAATAACTCACAGTACAACCAAACATATATATTTATATATTATATAAAATTTTACTGTATATCCTTATGCGGAAAAACTCGAAAATTAATTTATATAGGGACAGACTTGCACACTGTTGCAGTCTGAAGAACTAGACGGCATGGGGTAGCCGTCTATAGGTTAACGGCATTATATGATGCCGCCAACACATGATATTGGCGGCAAGGGATCTTGCCGTTAATATCCTGTCTGCACAAAACAGACTGAAAGCCAACAAATCACTTGAAAGGGGGGTTCCAGGACACGAGAAAAATCTGAAAAATTCTGGGACATACTAGACACATGTAGGGTTGATGTGAATGGGGTACTTGCCTCCTGTAAAATCCACAAACGACGATTCAAGCCGGAGAAGCCCTCCTCGGCCTGTGCCAAAGAGTCTCCAAATCCCTCTTCTTCGGATCTTCTGTTGATCTTTACAGCACACCAGTGTGGGGAGTCGTTCCCGGATGTTCAAGGTTGACACCAGCCGATGCAGATCGCCTGACGAAGTCCCGAAGCCGGATCTCTCAGGTTCAAGTTAGGGTTTTTGCATAGAAAAGATAGGTTTTTGACCCAAGAGCCAAAAGGGATGGATCTGGCCGAAACGGGGTATTATAAAGGGTTGGGGGTCGGATAGGTTAAAGGGGCAAGTCTCAGAGCCGTTGGGAAGGGTTTCCAAAACAAGGTGCTAGATTTCCGGAGGCGTTTTGGATCTGGAAACGCAACAGGTTTGGGATATTGGCGTCCATATCTATGGTCGCCTATCCAAAATGGGCGTCCATCGATATTGTCGCCTACCCCTGGTCAGCGTCAGCCGATGTGGACGCCGACTGGCCGACAAAACTCACTTTAATTATGCAGAATTTATAATACTACACACATAAATATATATATATACAATATGTACATTACAATAATTACTAATTCATACAATTTATATAAATAAATACTTATACACAATAATCTATACATCAATAGTATACACTTATACGCATATACACATACTTAAGTAAGTAAGATGAAAAAAAAATCAAGGACCTTACATACTAGCTGTTGTGTGGAGTTGGACGACTTGAAGGAGAGGCTCCATTAGAGAAGGAGGTGTTGTCATGGCTAGTCATCCACTGTGTGGATACCGCTAGAGGGAGTCTCGCCAAAGCTCCCTCAAACCAAGGACTAGTTCTGCACTTCAGAAGATATATGATCTCTCCTAGGTGAGATAATCTCACACCTTATTTGTATGTATGTTTACATGCACTGTACATCATAGTGATCAAGTATTTGGATGGAAATCATTTTTGTTTTTACTTCCACTGCGCATGTGATCCCCCTAGTCAATTTCCAGAAGCAAAACCATTGGGGTATTCTCTCAAAACTATGATAATGACAGCCTCCTCTTCTGGGCTAAGGTTGGCACTGATCAGGATATACTTTAGTGCCTCTTCGGTGCCAAGATTGATCTACTTGGTGGGTTCATCTACTATAGAAGTGGCCTCTTCAAAGTGCTTGGCATAAGCTTGTAAAAGAGCTATTTATAGAATTTAGAAAATATAAAAGGGCTTTGTATTGTGGGTCTATTCACATTAAAGATTTAACCTTGTATGATTCACTACAACAACATCTCTCTAGAAGTGGATATGTCGAAGTGTAGTAGGAAGGCAAGTGGGCGACACCGTGGCAGAGAAAAAAATAGTTGGTGAGGAAAGAGGCAACTAATGAGGCATAGGCTTGTGAAGGTAGCAAAAAGAGCGGTAGATCTGTCTATCGATGGGGTCCCCAAGAGGGGCATGAGATTGCAGATTTGAGAGAGAGGGCAACATGGAGTCCGCAGAGGGCAATGAATCTATCTATCCATAGGGTGGAGGAAGAATATGCGGCAATTGATCAGTGGGAGAGGGACAACATGGTAGAGAAGGTGGTATGTCATTGGAGAGGATGATGTTAGGCGAAAAGAGGGGCACAAGATGGACGAAGGAGGAGGCATGGGCTAGGGAAAAGGAGGGGGATAGGAGGAGCGCCTGAAGGGGCACAGACTGCATAGGGAGGGGAGGGGAGGGAGATTGACAGGGAAAGAGGGATTATTGACTTGGCCGGCAAATGTAGTGGTCGTCGTCATCATCCTCCTGTTGCTGCTCCCGTCCACATGATGTCGGGGTAGAGTTTCGGGAGTGGGGTGGGTGGAAGAAGCGAAGCATAGAGGAAAATGATATATGGGCTCTCACCTTGGAGTAACATTTTAAGAGTACCAAATAATATATTTTATAAAATATTTCTGGGAAAAAAATTTCTTAGGTGGGTTTTACATCCAACCAAACATACCTTAAAATGATGTAGCAATTCATATATGAATTCCATTGTGAATGAAGAACGAGATAAACGAACTGGAGACAGCTAAAATGTGAGAACATACATGATTATAATCTCAGTTTGATCAAATATGTTGAACTAGATTATTTAGACTATTGGTAGGGCTGCAAATGGAGCGGATATGGAGTGGATCAAATAATTCTGCATCCGTCCTTCAATATTATCTAGATAATTTGCATCCGCTCTAGATAAAAATTAGATACAGAGTTGATCTTTTAAAGAAGATATCTTTCGAACATGGAACAAACATGGATAATATTCGGATACACCTAAGGACAATAATCTAATAAACTTAGACAATATTATATTGTAATACAAAGATAAAAATTAGTAAAAATCATAAATTAAATATTAAAGTAACTCATTGCCAAAGCAACTATTAATATATTAAAGAATCACTATCAAACTCTAACCTAAGATCAAATTAAATCAAGCCCTTAGATCTAATATCCAATTGTTTAAATGAAAATGAGTTGTAAACGGAGCAGATCAGATGATTTCGAAATACTCTAGATACTGTAAGAGAATAAATGTCCAAAAATTCAAATATATATTTGAAGTAGATTTGGATAAAATTTGGATCAATTTGCAGCCTAATTGTTGGGCAAGAAAAGTTCAAGGTGAATGGAAAACGTTTAAGCGGATAAAATGCAATAAGACTACCATCCTATACTTGTAACAGTTGGAGTTCAAACACTATGCTAAGGTCACAGTGCCAGCATTTATTCTTCGTTCAAATGGGGTAAGTTTCTTGTTGATTTATCAATAGGAAAAAAGAAATGTAAACCCTCTCCTATAGCTTGTTTTAAATACCTAGGCGTGTAAATGGGTCGGAGTTAGAGTAAAAAATAGCAGTTCTGAATCCGACTCTGACACTACAAGAAAATGCGGATATAGAGACCGAATTTGAGACCAATTTTATCGGTCGCAAATTCCGTCTCTAGAAGCGACCGAATAGAGACGGATACTATCGGTCGCATTTCAGAGACCGATTTTGAGACGGAACCTATTTTGGTCGTAAAATCGGTCTCTGATGCCCTATTTTCACCCGCGACCAATCTTTCCCTTCCACCTTTCCCTCCCGTCGACCCGACCCAATCTTTCCCTCCGGTCGCCGAGGAGCTCGCCGCCGCTGCTGCCGCCGCCGCCGCCGCTGTTGACTCCGGCCGCCACCGTCGACGTCGCCGCCTCCGAGAAGATCCCCGCCGCCCGCCTCCTACAGCCACTCTCGCCTCTCCATCGCCGGTAAGTCCCACTCCCCCCCCCCCCCTCCCAAGGTCACTCCTGCCCCCGCCCCCTGCCCCCTTCCTGCTCCCTCCCTGCCCTCTCCCCCCACCTAACGTCCCCTTCTCCCCCTCCGGCCCTCCCTCTGTCTCTCTCTCTGGACCTCTCTATCTCTCTCCCTGCAGTGCGTGCGTGCCGGAGGAGCCTCCGGCTCCCATCCCCCCACCTGCCCCTGTCCCCTGCCCCCTTCCTCCTCCTTAGGCGTCTATCTTCTCCTTAGGTGGTTTCGGCCACATACCGGAGCCACCGTCGTCGCGCCCATGGTCGCCACCACCGTTGCACCCCAAGCCTTCGCCGGAGTTGCACCCATGGGAGCCATAGCCGTTGTGCCCCTTGCCGCCGCCGGAGTTGTACCCTTTGCCGACACCACCATCGCACCTGTCGCTATCACCGCCATCGCCTTCAATGGTAAGCTTTAATATGTCTGCCCTTCCACTTCATCGACCCCAAGTCCAAACCCTTCAACTACATTGACGGAATGTGAGGGGCTACAACATGCCCATGGTCAAGCCCTATATCATCCCAACCCAGCTAACATGGCGATCGAAGGAAGCAACAGCGAGGTGGGGGATCTTGACGGGCAGTTTATACAGTGGGTGGCTTCAGCTAGCACTATACTAGCTAAGAACCAACAAAATCTAACACCTGCATGGGTGTTAACGACCAACGAAATATGGTATCATCATGGCTAGCGTCAAGGTGGTTTCCTCTCACTGTACTTACCTATTGTGGTTTTTTGAAGGCAAATATCATGTAACTCTTCTGGTATAGTAGTTGTCCATGTGATAGAAAATTTGACTTTTCTAGCTGGTTTCGCCAACCCAATCCGCTGCAACATTAGCAGATGTGTGACTATGAGTAATTTTGTGCTCTTTCCACTTGCACAACAGGCTGATCTTAGTGACTTTTGCTAACCCCCTGATCTCCAATGGTGCCTTCTCCGGATCTTTAATGGCACTAATGACTATACAAGATTATCCCCTTCTAACTGATCAAAGCCTTCAATGTTCATGTGGTTTTTGGGACCTTTAGCTCTCTCTACACAAGTTTTTGCAGCAAGCATTTCTGATTTAGGAACAGTAACTTGATTAACATATATGGCACCTCAGATACCTTGCTAGCTCCATCAAAATTTCCTTTAATCCATCCTGTTTTAGGTTTATGCCACCCCACAAGGCTACCTACAAGCTATCTCCCTATCATGTGCCAACTTTCCTCTTGGGTGCCCTTGTTGGCAGCCATGTATATATTTGGTTGTTGCTTCAATAGCATCCCTTGATTTGAGAGTTTGACATCTTTCTCACCTGCAAACAAAGTGTTATTCCTATTTCTCCATATGGCTTTCAGAGTGTACCCTACCACAGATTTTCTAAATAAGTTTTAAATTCTATTACTATTGCCTTCCATGCAGAAACCCGAAAGTTCACTTTGGTTAACAGGCACTCTTGACCATTTTAGATATTGTGCAATCCAGCTCTACCAAAGTTGCAGCTTTCATGAGAGATGTCTCCACTCTAATTAGTGTAAAGCCATAAGTTTTCCTTTCCCAAAGTATAGGATATTAACAATAACTTCAAATCTTAATTCTGAAAAAAGAAGTGAGTGCCATTCTTTTTGCCAACCTCTCAAAGAAATAGTGGTGTGGATGACATTATATAGAGGCAAAATCCCAAGGAGGAATCCTCAAAAGGGCTGTGAGCTCTTGGATGACTCGGCATTCACTTTCTCACTCTGATACAAACTTCTTATCCTAACCTCATAACCAGTACTGATAAAACATTGTAATTACTTGACACATTCATATTTTGGGCATATCAGATTCTTCCTATTGGATCTGTGGAACCAAATTTTAACTTATTCCAATGAATAAGAGATACTATAGAATTTTATCCATTTATCAAAGAGACCAATGAATAGTGCGTGATGTCTTTCATTTTTTCTCTTATAAATGTGCTGGATGTTTTGCAAATTTGATTTCTAGTTTTGTAAATTTACTTTCTAGCTTTCTAGTTGAATATGCTTTCTAGCTTTCTTATTGAATGGTCATCAGCACAAAGTCAATCTTACTTGTTTATGTGCTTCTTAATATTTTTTCTATGTATAGAGTTTTTAGAATACTTATTTTTGTGTTTTTAGAATGTGTTATTATCTTGTCAATAATTAATTAGTTGGGTGTTGTATGTGAGCTGAGATGCGTGGGTGCAACCTAACATTGCACGCATCTTAGGAGAGCGTGTTAAGCCCGTGTCAATCAACCTACCCGTTCAAGACTTTGGGATTGATGTGCACGTTCTCATTTTGAATGATGAGAACGTGTATATCTAACTCAAAGTCTTGAATTGTCCCGTTTGGACAGTCTGTGAATGTTTGATCGCACTTAGGTGGTTGATTACTATATGTGTTTGTGTTGTTTGTTAAAAATTTTGTTTGTGTCTTCTCACTCCTCTCTAATATACCTTTATTGATTTTGATTATTTTCTTAACCACTTATTAGTAAGTGTTTAAGAAAATTTCTTAATCAATAAATATTTTGTGGTATATCGGAGAGGTGTGGGGAGATGCTGCCGAAATTTTTAGCAAATAACACAACACATATAGTAATTAATCGTGCGATCAAACCTTCACAGATGGGTTAAAAAGTGAAAATCTAAATGATATTTCCTTCCTATTTAAAATGGCAGAGATGGACGATGTGAGGAAAGGGTTGGACTTTTATTTTGTTAGACATGTTAAAGTTTTGTGTGTTTACATTTCATTCGCACAGGGAAAATGTCGGAAGATCGTTCATGGATGTACCGTAGAGTAGTTGATCAGGTGGTGTCTACGGAATTTAAAAATGGAGTTGAGAGATTCATTCAGTTTGCTTTGAGAAATCCTATTGAAGCTGTAGATTGTGAGGGTCGTATCCGATGTCCTTGTGCAGTCTGTAAGAATTTGAAGTGGCTGACAACATGGGATGTACAACGTCATTTATACAGAAAGGGGTTGTTAAAGATTATGCAAACTGGATATGTCATGGTGAAACATTGTGGTCCTTCCAGCCTGCCGAGCTTGCCAATGTTGGAAGTGGAAGTTCATATGTTGATATGGTCATAGATGCTGCTGGTCCAAGATTCAATGTTCATGAGGAGCATGTACACGATGAAGAACCGCCAAACAAGACAGCTGAAAGATTTTATCAGCTACTCAAAGATGCTGATGAGCCATTGTGGAATGGATGTCAAAATCACTCTCGACTGTCTGCGATGTCACAATTATTGAACTTGAAATATGAATTTCACATCAGTAAGATTTGTTTTGATCGTTTGTTACTGATTATCAAAAGTATGTTGCCACAAGATGAGAAGTTACCTGAAAATTTTTATCGTGCAAAGAAGATGGTCACTGACTTAGGGCTTGGATATGAGAAAATAGATGCATGTCCTAATCATTGCATGCTATATTATAATGAGGATAAAAGTAAGGTATCATGTTCCATATGTGGTCATGATAGATTCAAGCCTAAGAAAGGGGACAATTCAAAGCAAAAAGATATACCATATATGTCATTGCGGTATTTTCCTATTGCATCGAGATTGCAGAGAATGTATATGTCACCAAAGATAGCTCAACATATGAGATGGCATGCGGAAAGAGTACGTCGACAACATAATGTAATCACTCATCCTGCAGATGCCGAAGCGTGGAGTCACTTTAACTGTGCTCACCCTACTTTCTCAAAAGAGTCGCGTAATGTAAGACTGGGTTTATGTACTGATGGATTCAATCCATTTGGAGGTTCAGTGACTTCCTACTCTTGCTGGCCAGTTTTCGTGACACCATACAATCTTCCGCCAAATATGTGCATGAAACGAGAGCATTTATTTCTATCATTATTGATCCCTGGTCCAAAAAATCCTGGAAAAAAACTAGACATATATCTCAGGCCGTTGATTGATGAGTTGAAATTGTTATGGACCGATGGGGTTACTACTTATGATGCATCCAGAAAGCAAAATTTCACTATGAAAGCTGCATTGATGTGGACAATAAATGACTTTCTTGCATATGGAATGTTATCTGGCTGGAGCACCCATGGAAAACTAGCATGTCCTTACTGTATGGACAGTTCCAAATCATTTGTACTTAAGCATGGTGGCAAGTCATGCTGGTTTGATTGTCATCGACAATTTCTACCAAGGGACCATCCGTTTAGAAGGCAAAAAGATGCATTCTTAAAGAACAAAATTGAATTGGAAGAAGCTGATTTTGAACGGTTGTCTGGTCCACATTTAGCAGCAAGGGTACAGAACTTACCAGATATAACACAATTGTCGAGCAGCACAAGACATCTCCCTGGATTTGGGAAGGATCACAACTGGGTCAAAAAAAGTATCTTCTTGGAATTGCCTTATTGGTCAACTCTTCTTATACGACATAACCTCGACGTCATGCATGTTGAGAAGAATGTCTTTGATAATGTGTTCAACACCATTATGGACATAAAAGGCAAAACAAAGGACAATGTGAATTCTTTCAATCAGATTTGGGTGATGATGTAGAGTTGCCTGCTTCTAGTGATGAATCTGTGGAGGCACTGTCTTTATCTAAAGAGAATGAAGTGGAAGAAGTCGAACCAGAACAACTTGAAATACAGTTGGGGGACTCCGATGAGGAGGAATATATTAGTGATCAAAATGAATCTGATAATGAAGATGTGAATGTTGAATTTGATATATCTCCAACATCTGAAGATGAAATGGAGAATATTTGATTAATGGTATACAATTTTACCTAAAATGAAGGGTACTCTGTAATTTTAATACTCCCGTGTCTGCCCATTTTTCTTCCACTATTTGATGAATATGCATGTATTTTATTACCAGTTGAAGATATGGTTCGAGGACGGCGTGGGACTTCTTCAGGTGGGAGGGGTGAGGGTAGTGGGAGGGGAGAGGGTAGTAGGAGGAGATTTACTTCCTTTTCTACACCGCTACCACCGACCTCTGCACCGCTACCACCGGCAGTAGGTATGTATACTTTGATTTGTATGCATTGCGGTATTTATTTAATATAATTCTTTATGTCATTGTGGTAACTTATTCTTATTTTCACAGGACGCACGACCTCTGTACCGGTACCATCGACCTCTGCACCGATACCACCAACCTCTGCACCGCTACCACCGGCAGTAGGTATGTATACTTTCATGTATAATGCATTGTAGTATTTGTTTAAAATAATTCTTTATGTTTTTCTGGTATATTATTCTTATCCTTTCAGGATCCACGACCTCTGCACCGTTACTACCTGTAGCAGGTAAATATGTCATGTATAATGCACTGTATGTTTTGTTTAAAATAATTCTTTATATTTTTGTGGTATCTTATTCTTATCTTTACAGGACCCACGACCTCTGCATCTCCATCACACATGGCGAGTAGATCTACACCAGGTATGTTCATTTACATTTCTATTTTTTTTTATAGTTTGTTTTATTTATACTATTTAATTCGTATAGTACATGCTGATGACGAGACGAGTCATCATGAGGGGGAGGGCAGTTATAATGAGACGATGCGGGCAGTGTGGATAAATGAAGGGTATGTAATGCATTATTTTTGTTATCTATTCGTCATTGTGGTATTAATATTCTCAATTTCAGGAATAAAATAGAGCCAGCCCAAGCATCACAATTTATTACAAAGACAATTCAAGCACATATTCCAGGCCCCATCCATCGCTTTTCTGATTTTCCGATGGATGTTCAGGATTTATTGTTCTCTATGTTCTTGGTATGTATCTTATTTTATCATATTAAGTCATTTTCAATTCTTATTTGAACACACTTATTATTATGTAACATATAATTTTTTTTTTGTTAATATGTAGAAGAATCATCGATTCACAGAGCATTCACATGAGTTACGTGCTAGATCTGCATGGACAAGTATTGCAAGAGCAAATTTCAAACATCTTATGTACAATGTCCGAAAAACTGTAGAAAGAGCATGTGCAAGTACAGATAAGAACGAATGGAAGGAGCATGGGCCTGTGTGGATGAGAAAGGAGTATTGGACGGAGCTGTGCGACATTTGGGGAGCAGAGAAATGGAGTGAAAATTCAAGCAAAGCAAAGCAAAACAGAGCAGCGCATCCTGAAGCGAATGTACACACGAGTGGCTCTGTCTCCTTTGCAACGCATAAAGCGAGATTGGTAAGTATACTTCTACATTTGTGAATTTTTTTTAATCTAATAATAAACTGTGATTTATTTGAACAACAGGAAGTACAGCTCAAGCGGCCACCTCAATTTCAAAAGCTTTTTGATAAAACTCATAAGAAGAAAGGGACAAATGATTACATTAGTGAGAAAGCTCGGGAGGTAGCGGTAAGTGTATACACTAATAGTTTTCATTTATTGTGGTTAAACTGTAGAATAATTTTGTTTTATTTGTTTTATTTTTTGCAGGAGTCATATAGTAGAGGAATGGATGAGAGGTACGGGGATGACAGTCAGCGTCCAGAGTTGGATCCTGACATTTGGGTTGCAGCATCTGGGACACCCAAGAAAGGCCATGTCTATGGTTTTGGACATAGCTTGGGCATGACCAAGGTGATATCATCATGCTTGAGTTCGGTCTCACATGCGACCTCTCCATTTACCACACCAGCAGCCCCAGGTGTTTCTTCCAGTGCCGGCCCGACCATGACTCCAGATATGTTTAGGGCGATCGTCAAAGAGACCGTCTCTCAGAATATCTCAACCATCGTCTCTCAGACCGTCTCCCAGATGCTCGTAGAATTGGGAATTCCTGGTAATAGAGCACCTCCTGCACAGCAGCCTCCGGTAAGTATTTTATTTTATTGATTTTCTATTTGTTAACTCTAAATATCATCTTACAAAATATAAGAATTTAGATTGAGGAGGGAAAAATATCACTTTCTTAACTCTATGAACTTGGGTTTGAGGGTCCAAAATTGAAAAGAAAAGTCTAATCAATCCATCGATTGTTCCAACACGACATGGGAGGTGAAAGTAACCCGTAGAAACTGACAGAGTTCAAATTGGACTCCAAATTTGAACTTCATGCTCAAATTTACATTTCTTAAGAAGAACTAATTTAATCGGGTTTAATAGGATCAAAAATAAAAAAATAGATCCGATTAATTTGTCAATGACTCCAACACGATCGGGAAGGTGAGAGTGACTTGTAGAAACTGACGGAGTTCAAATTGGACTCCCGATATGGCTTGGGCAAACAATTTTGTATTTTCTTAACTAGTTTAGTTTCAAATCTATGAACTTGGGTTTGAGGGTCCGAAATTGAAAATAGAGGTCAAATCAATCTATCGATTGTTCCAACACGACATGGGAGGTGAAAGTAACCCGTAGAAATTGACAGAGTTCAAATTGGACTCCAAATTTGAACTTCATGCACAAATTTACATTTCTTAAGAAGAACTAATTTAATCGGGTTTAAGGGGGTCAAAAATATAAAAATAGGTCCAATTAATTTGTCAATGACTCCAACACGACCGGAAAGGTGAGAATGACTTGTAGAAACTGACGGAGTCCAAATTGGACTCCCGATATGGCATGGACAAATAATTTTGTATTTTCTTAACTACTTTAGTTTCAAATCTATGAACTTGGGTTTGAGAGTCCGAAATTGAAAAGAAATGTCCAATCAATCTATCGATTGTTTAAACACGACATGGGGGGTGAAAGTAACACGTAAAAACTGACGGAGTTCAAATTGGACTGTAAATTGGACTACCGATTTGAGCAAAATGTTTAAAACTATCATTCGTCAATTTCAGTTAAATGAAAAATATCTTGTTTTTAATTTTCAAGAATAATTGATTTCTTTATTAAGTACTTAATTTTAATTTTTTTAAATAATATGCAGGATTATCCGTCGCGAGATGTTGGACGAGACGACGACCAGGATGAGGATGACACATATGCGGAGGATTTGTGATTTCACTTTAGTTATGTGCATGTTGTCATTTTATTATGGATGTATGATGTTTGTGTGTTTGTATTTTATGTGATGAATTTGAGGTTTGTTATGGATGTATGATTAGTTTGTGTGTTTATATTTTATGTGATGAATTTGAACTTTGTGGAGATTGTGATTTGTGTAGTTGATTTATTGTGGTTTTGTGGTATTGTTATTTATCAGGTGATATTGTTATTTATCAGGTGATTTATTGTTGTTTATGTAAATTTCTAAAAAAAAAATATTGTCAAATTAGCGACCGAATAGCGACCGATAGAATGCCGACACTGATCGGTCGCTAAAATTGGTCGCTTCACCGATAGCGACGGATAATATTTGGTCGCTAAGTCGGTCTCTAAATTAGCGACCGCCTTAGCGACCATAAATATCGGTCGCTGTTAGCGACCGTAACAGCGACCAACTATCGGTCGTTGTGGGCGACCAACCTGCGACCGAAAATGGCGGTCTCTATTTGCGACGGAACTTGCGACCGATATATTTCGGTCGCTATCAAAGACAGATTTTGCGACCGATAATAATCGATCGCTGTATAGCGACCGATATATAACGACCGATTTGATCGGTCGCATTTCGGTGGTTAGTCGGTCGCCGATGGGTACAGCGACCGAACAAAGACCGAATAGCGACCGAACCTGTCGATCGCTATTTCCGCTTTTTCTTGTAGTGTGACTCTGATACGTATTATCGGAAATAATCGGATTCGAAATCGGCCGAATCCGTTTAATCAAATTATTTGATAATCGGATTCAAAAATTAGATAATGTTGAATATAAATAGGTTTGGTAAATTGGATTCGAAAATCGGATGATCGAATATTCAAATAATATATAATATATATTATGTATTACATAATCTATATTATATGATATACAAATTATATAATATATTACAATATATATATTATCGGATTCGAAAATCAGATAATTGAAAATTTCCGTATCCGATTTCAATAGTTTATCGAAAATATCTAAATTTGATTCCAATAAATTATCGGTAGTGAAATGTGTTTTTGAATCCTATAACTTTTATCAAAATCGAATCGAATAATTAGATATCGTTGGCAGCTCTATAAATACCGAACAAGGACTTAAAAAATTGGCAAGTGCACATCATAAAAGAGTGGATCCTGGTGGGGGAATTAGACAACTGCAGAGATGTGTTGCTTGCGGGGCTGCTGAGGGATGGTCTTCTATCCAGTGGTCATTCTGGAAGAAGGCTATTAAGATAAGGAAAGAAAATAAAGAGAACGCAAGTCATGGATTACACAGATTGTGATGGAGGAGGGGGCAAATGAAGACGTGTTCCTTTCGGCATTTGAATGGGCTCTAAACAAATAAAGCATACAACAGGATAAGAGGAAAACCACACATTAAAAAGAAAAAAAAAATGGAGCGGGGAAAAAAACCTATGGGGTGAGAGAGGCTCGAACTCTCGACCTCAGGATAACTCGTAATAGCTATGAGACCTACGCGCTAGCCAACTGCGCCACCACCCCTGGTTGTGTAAACACATTAAATGTAGAATTCATAGGTGTTGTTGTTTTCAACTTCAATTATTTGCATGCATGCATAGGGAGCAGGCATACTCAGGGGTATGAAATATCAACAACATGATCCATTAATGTTCTATGCATATGGCGACATGTTGAAACTTGAAAAAATGGCAACAACGGACGATGCTTTGTTCCTTTTTCCTCCCACGCGTGCTTTTCCTATGCGTCCACTGTGAGTGTATGGAGGTCCGGGGGTTGGAAACTAACTGGACACAGATCTGAACATGATTTGTCCCAGTTATCGCCTACACGCAAATACCATCAAAGGATTTCACGAAGATGCATATATATGGGAATATTCCAGATGCTCTATGACATAATATGGGAGCTAGGCATCTATTGAGTGAGGTCTCAAATTATTCTCTTATATATCCTGAAACTGATAAGTGTTGGCGTTGATTTCATGGCACTAGCTAGACTACTTGCTCATGCTGTTGAGCATCCTTCGCTATCGAAACTTGATTCTTATATACCTCATACCTAATTGTTGGGTTTTGCCTTTATGTGTCTCCAATTGACCCCAGTCACCCCACAATGACGTTTGTGGTTTGTGTTAATCATATGTTCAAAGGAGAGTATATTATTATACGCTCGAACATTAATTTAATTATTTTCATTCACGCGAATTGCTGCAGTTTTGCTTCATGATCCCACACATGCGATAACTTAATTTCACGCATGCAGGTTTGCAAAATGCTAGTTAATTGCTTCTCACTAGCTGATTCAGTTTAACGTATAGTTGTCCTCTAGAATTAATCAAATCTTGATAAATAGAGAGCTAGAAAATTTTTCTACAGGCTGGCCGAAGGACTTAACCATATATAAGCTTCTGAATCCTGCCTTACAAGATGAGCGGGAGACAAAAATTCACGCTTTGTACTTGGCGGACTGCCAATTGACGACATATATGATATATCTCAAGAAGCTAGACAATCTAGAACAAAAACTTTAATTATTAGGGACACGATATTACAATTGGATCTTCTTCTTTTTGGTTCATATATTATTAACCGTACGTACGTTGATCCTTTGTCTGATATATATAGTTGGTTCAAGTGGCATTTAGGAGGCCTTGCGATCGATCAAAATGAGATCGCGCGTCGTTAATTACATGACGACGCAGGCATGGACATTCTCGTCGTTGAAAAGAGCCAATGCGTCATCATCTATGACATGGGAGTAGGCAGCGTCAGGAAAGTATCCCTGCACGGTGGAGTTGTATCCATGGCGGTAGTAATTGTGGGTGGTGGCGTAAGTGGAGTCCTCCAGATATTGCAGGGCGAAGGGGTAGTACTCCCCGTCGTAGGGGCAGGGCCAGAACTCGGCACTCCTCCCAGTACGCCTCACCACCTTAAGAACCTTCCTCCTATCCACGTATCCGCTCACCGTCACCTTCTGCTTGTCCATGTCTATGTCCACGCTATCCACTCCTGGATTAATTGACAACAACATTCATATATATATGTTACCAAGTATATAACTTATATGCATGCATATATATATGCTATCCTGCAAAGGAACAGGAACAGGAACAGTACTAATTGGTATACATATTGTCTGTGGGTTGCGACCCCGTGAACTAAGTGTGTGTTTTACCCTCCAGTTTGGACAACGCTTTCCTTATTCTCTTTTCGCAACCTTCACAGTCCATGTGAACTTCGAGCTCCACAACCTTCAGGTTGAAAACAGAAGTGGCCGGTCAGAGCTAGGAAGAAGAAACAAAAAGGAAGATCAAGTGTGCGTACCTCAAAGAAGTGATTAACGTTAATTTTGGTGAAGATATAATGATGTTTATCCTCGATAAAAAAATTAAGCAAATATACATATAATTATATGTGTGTGTGTGTATTTGAATGTGTTCGTATATATGGCCTTGTTGTCATGTGCTACTTACGGACATTGTGTCCGCTATCGCCTTGGGCTCCAGCAAACGGCCAAACATCTTGCTGAAATTGCAGAAGGAAGCAATTAACTAGCAGAGGGATGGATAGCGAGGACAGGGCGAGCAACCAAATCGATCAGGCACGGGATAGAAAGAGAAGTGGATGAACCTAGCTATATATATATATAGGGAGAGAGGGAAAAGCTAGAGGATAGGAGATATGCATAAGACCAAGTGGAGCAGAAAAGTTGCACCATGCATGGAAATTAGTGGGCGTGATCCTTCAAGTCCCACCGAGAGATCATCGCTAGCTGTTGAAAAGGAGGCTCTTGCTTTTTGCTGCTACGTAATAAGAGGGTCCCCGATCTTGTCGGGCCTCCCTGGCATAAGCCAAACGCAGACGAAAAGGTTTAGTTTTTTTTTTTTTTTGGTTTAAAGTCAAATATATATTTATATGCCTCTTCACTGCAAGAAACTGTATAATGCATACATAGCTATCAATTAACAAGAACATAAAAAAATTAACGGGGTTATAATTATAAATTAAGTTGTTTAGCTCTCAAGGTTACTCAGGGAAGATGCTCTTAGAACTGAATAGTAATATGAAATTATGTTGTTGGGACTCCCTATAAGACAGACCATATTGCAGAATTAAGGATATCAACCACAGATATTTCAAGTCAACAAGGTTACTTCTTAATTTAGAAGAAGCTACTACAAACAAGAAAGAACGATATCCAAGGAAAGAAGTCCTGCAATTATCTTTTCGTTTTCTGGTTTGGAGAGAGTTGTCTTTATAATATTTAAATCAATACTAGTAACAAGAAGCATAAGGAATAAGAAAGGATGGAGCATCATATTTCTTACTGACAAGAGAACAAATTTAACAAGGAATCACCGATATTATGAGAACAACAAGGCCATGTGGATTGAAAAGGAGCCATGCATAGGTTGGATGCTGCCGGAAGGGTCACCTCTGAGCGGTGGGCGTGCTTGGGCGATTTAGACGTAAGATTTGTTTGTGCTCAGAATAAAGTGCGAGATTCGTAGAGTGAGGGATGGACAGGGAAAGGCAGGCTGTTCGATCCATCGCCCTTCTCCTCCGATGGTGTACGAAGGTTATTGGACTCTCCGATGTCAAGTGGAGATGGATATATAGAGGTGGCAGGAATATTAATTGGAACCTTGGGTACGTCCTGTGGAAAGCACCGATTGATGCCCAAAAAACATTGGTATGCATAGCTTTTTCACCACTAAGAAAATTCTAAGCCAGCACGTGTTTGCCATACATCACTTTGGATAACTAGATAAACCCAATTTGTATTCAGATAACATAATACTGAATAGATAATTAAGTCATGTTTGTTATCGAGATAGATTAAGAATAAAATGAAGATAATATATAATATCCTCATTTTATTTTTGATATATCTCGATTTATTTTTATTTTATTCTTGATCTATTTCGATGCCAAACATGATCTTATAGAATTGTTTATCCCGAGTTGTCATATAGCTAGTCAAGGATGATTGGTTAGTAAAGTCGTGCACCCCTTCCCCGACTATCTAACCGTGGATGGGTTATTTGAGAGATTTTGGGGGGTGGGGGGAGAGGTGTTGGACAACCAATTCAAACAATTAAATTTTACTTTTATCCATCTTATTAATTAGAGAAAATTAATTAGAAGTTCCTGACTGTAATAAAGAAGTTCTTACTGTGACATGATTTAACATATACTTACTGTAATGAGTTACAACTCTATCAAGGACTAAAAAATAAATTAAATATTTGTTAGGGACTTCTAATTAATTTACCCTATTAATTAAGAAAAATATTTATTATCTTCCAAAGAAAGTAATAAAAGTGATGTGGATTGTTCTCTTAATAATTCTATTGATTAAAAAAAGAGAGAGGATTTTATTAGATTTTAAACCAATAAAATTGTTTGTCAAACAAACTACATCACCTTTATAATTAGCATTTTTCATTAATTAAACACCCTTTCATTGGCCCTAGGATCGGCCAGAAGAGATTTAACAGGGTCTTGTTAGTTGGGATAGTGAAGAGAATTCTCTGATAAGTAAGATTGAAAGACTCGGGTCTCTCCTGGTAAGGGCCGGGTGATTTGTTCTATTGTTTCTATGAATCTAATTACCAGAAAAAGAATTTTTTTATCAAAGTAAAAAAGAAGTACTGAAAATCTAATATTTTCGTATATGACCTCTCTTTAACACACCTTATCTTATTGGATTATCCATGAGGCCCTAAGATCATCCAATTTGATAAGTTGGACAGGATAGCCTCATATAAAAATATTCAAGTTTCTTGCTTTCTCTCTTTGATAGCCTTAAATAGGATAGCCTAGATAGGATAACTATATTCATGAATGGAATGAGATAAACTATCAAAAACTATATAGGATAGCCTTGTTCAAACCAAATAAGGGGTTAATAGAAATTTGTATATGTGATTTAGAAAAGTAATTTTAGGCTTTCACGCATGACTAACTGCCCATGTGTAACATTCGAGGCCTTGTGATTGGATTTGACCCCTGGTTTCGTCCTCTGGGTCGTGACATATCGACCTGTCACCTTCTGAAGGTGACGAGTTAGGCATCGCATTCTATTTCTAAACGCGCTACTAGTTGTGTCGCATTCTTACTTTCCGACTGTTATACAAATTTTATCATTTGTGGTTGGAGAGGTTGTGCCACGTGTCGAGACACATACATTGTGAAGACGTCGTGCTAATTGTCACATTCTTCGTAGCACATACGTAGAGTGACATGTGTCGAGCCAGGCTATCAGCATTGACAAATTTTTCGGGAAGGCGACAATGAGGTTATGGCGTTTTGCGGGAACACGACGTTTGGGCTATCACATTCTGAAGTATGATACCTATAAAATAGTGACATATGTTTCTTTTTCCTCTCCTTCTCTTTCTTTCTGTCATTATCTCTGAGCACAACACTCTTGTGATGAACAACTTATCCCCATTGATGTATTTTGCTGATAACAAAACTATGAAAAATATTTGACTAACATCTTTTCTGAAGTTTGTCAACATGTCTCAATTGAAATGACTCTAGTAAGTTAAATAAACTAAATTAAGTTAGAAGTCATTTTCATATGAATTAATTATCTAAGTCTACATTGGTTGCTATTTTAATATCACAACGATTGTTGTACAAACTCACATCGATTATATAGTTAAGATCGATTGGCTCACATCGATTATAGTTCACTTAAGCATCACATCGATTGCTTACACATTGATTGTCTTCGTTGATTGTCTTTTAATATCGAATGTCTTTAAATATCAATTGTCTTTAAACATCAGTTGTCTTTAAACATCGATTGCCTTTGGACATCAATTGCCCTTAAACATCGTGTAGCAACCCTAATTTTTTAAAAAAATTTATAAATAAATTTAAATTAGAACAAAATGAGAATAATTAAACCCATTAAGTCAAAATAGGAAATGAGTTTACACTAATGGTCCATGTATGGATTAATGGACCAAAAGATAAGAGTCCAATATTGGATTAGAGAAAATTAAGTATAATTTTGTACCTTAATTATTAATAAATCAAAAAGGGTTAAGATAATCATTGTTTTAACTCATAAATATCCTAAAAAGAGTCTTAGACCTATTCTAATCCCTTAGCCCCGAAATTTGAGTCCTCCCCATGCTAATTAGATGGATAAGGGCTAGGAAAAAAGGTGATAAATATGAGAAATTTAGAGTTGGAGGAAAGGAAGAGTTTTAAGTAAATAGGAAACCTTAAACATGCAAATAACCCTCCATTTCATCTCTAGCCGACCCTAGACATTTTCTGAAGCTCGGAGAATGAGGAGGCTAGGAACATGGGGATTTTTATCTTCTTCACGATTTCTTGCCCTAGGATTCAAAGTGCTCAAAGGTAGGCAATCTCTCAAGTAAAAATCAATTAAATTCGACCATAGGTAGACCATGTTACCATCTTCGAAAGCCCCATGTTTTCCCCAAATGCTATGATGTCTCTTAAGAGTATTTCATGTTCAAAGTTCTGTCATGAACATCTACCCGACTTGACTAGTTTACCCTAAATCCATGTCCATACTTAATCTGTGTCATGAAACTATTACTGTACATACTACTTGATGTCAGGAATTCAATGACACCATTTTCCCCATATTCTATTATGTACCGTATTCGAATTTAATCAGTTTCTATCGCTGTGTTAGATTTTAAGTTCATCGTGGAGAACCTATTAATAGCATGACCATACTATACTAGAAACCTAATTACTCCTTACTGTGGATACCTCTACATGTCTAGTTTCATTTAAAACTGATTTTGTGATTTTTTGCTATGTATACGATTTGTTATTAATTTTTAAAGGGCACTGTGTCAAACCCTTGGCTGCATGGGCAGCAGCCAAGGAGTTCTGTGCAAGTTCTTGTGCTCGGGCTGAGACCCTGAGAACATGATGACCCGATAGGTCGCGTTCTCAACTGGGTCACGGCAGGGACCCATGTCGCGTTCTTAACGTGACATGCTCCTGTGTCGCGATCTTCTCATCAGGTCGGCCCGACCTGAACGTGTCACCCCAACACGTCGCGAAGAGGACCTTCTTGTCGCGTCAACATCTCGGCTGAACCAGATCACATTGGCTTGAATCGTCGCGACCTGAACGACCACCGCGTCGGCCCAGCTTGTTGCGACCTGAACGCGACGCCAGCCGACGTCGCAACCTGACTGTCTATTCCAGAAATCCTAATTATCATACAAATCATGTATTATAATCATTGTTTAACCCTTGAAATGTACTGGTATGAACAGTAACGACATGTTTATGTAATATTCACATGATTTTTATTAATTAAAAATGTGTGCACAATTATTTCTTGCTCATTTGATTCTCTTACACATGCACACACTAAACATGAATCTTTGCCATGAGACCTTATTGAAAAATTATTCAATAATATATCTGGTAATTAAGTATAATTATTCATATAAATTCCCTAATTATTTTAAATGAACTTATCTTCATTTTATTTGCTTGATTTAACTCCGTTATCGCACCTCTCCGCCTTTGAGCACTCGAGGTAAGACGGACAACATTTCTTACACACTTCTATCTTGGCTTGGACAATCTCTCCATTGGGAATACTCCTGACAGGACTAGGAACTCCTTGTCGAGGCCTCTGTAAGACTTCTTGACTTTGGCGGACGTCCATTGCCGACGAGCAGGTTGTACCATAAATACCTATTTTACCCTTAGGGATCAGCATGATCCAATGGCTTTAAAATGTTCTCTCTTACCTTGAGATCATATCGGACCTCTGCCCTGTGTTCGTAGCACGGCTATTGGGCGGTTGTGACTTCTACCGGACTATCAGAACACGATTGTGCTGTGCAACTGTTGCTATCGCTTGCGTTATCGTCGATTTATGAATATGTTCCTAGCTCTTATCTAATATCTTGACACTCTCATCTATTCACGTTCTCTCTACATTCTCGTCTATTCTTCAATTACTCTCATCTATTCTTGGTACTCTATTTGGCCATCAAATTGATTGTCTATGATAACAAACATGATCAATGCCATGCAACATTATAAGGGGCCCGATCTGGTCCTGGGAGGTGCGCTCGAAAGGCTATAACTCGCAGCGGTTTAATGAACAGGGTGTTCGGCATGCATCCAAACGCATGACTATCAAGATTTAATCGAAGACGATCAATCAATCATAAACACTATATTCTCTTGGTTGACAAGAAGATCGACCAAACCTACTATTGCGACTAGTGCACTTTTGTGCAACCAGACATGCTATCTCGTTATATGGCCATTCCCTTATCATGCTTGTTGTGCTATTTTCATGTGACTGTATTATCGTTCTCTTGCTATCGTGTGACATTACTCTCGTGACTATACTTGATCGTTCTCTCTAGTTATCCTGCTTTACAAGACATTAATCACTTAAAGCATGCCTGTTTACATGAGATATTAAGTCCTATTGGGCGATTATCGCTCATCCTGTGCTATTTGTTATATGTGTTTCTGGTGAGTCTGATGGAGACAACCACAGGAACGAGGAAGGCAATGAGGAAGTGCAGGAGTGACCCGTCCTTTTCAACAACTAAAGTTTTTAGGAGTTAGTTAGTTGAATAGTTGGTTTGTAGTTGTTTTTATTTGAATAAAGTACTCTGGGCCCATAGTTATGGCTCTGAATTAGTGATTGTAATAGATGTTAGTGGAATTATTTAATGAAGTTGGATCATTTGGTATTATTCCAATTTGTGTAAGGGTTGATGTCTATTTCTCGCTCCATACTATTTATTTAACTGTTTGTCGCTCCGATATTCTGCGTCGGGGTGTTATACATCGATTGCCTTTGTACATCAATTACCTTTGGACATCGATTATCTTTGGACATTGATTGTCTTTAGACATCAATTGCCCTTGGACATAGATTGACTTTAGACATGATTGTCTTTAGACATCAATTTCCTTTGGACATCGATTGTCTTTTGATATCGATTACACTTCAGACATCGATTGCTTTTAGACATCGATTACCCTCTAGACATCAATTACCCTTTAGACATCGATTACTCTTTGAACATCGACTGTGTCTTAAACATCGATTGGCATTATAGTATCTATTGCTATTTCAGATAAATTATTACCAATACCTTGATCATCTTTATCAAAACGATTATCTTTACAGTAATGATACTGATTGTGATTGAAATTAAATTATATTGATTGACTTTATGAACAATTTGTGTTATAAACAAATCTTATTATGTGCAATATTGTTTTTAAAAATGTGCATTTCAAATTTCCTGCTATCTGTTACATATCCTCCTTATGAAAAGTTTTCAAAGATATTCTCTTACGTATGGTCTATCAATAGATACAGTTCCCATGCACATTATCTTTTACTATTTACCATTTTCATGACATGTCGTCTATAACTTTAAATGGTGATAGAATGAGCTTACCCTCTTTGATATATCTTCTTACAACATGACCTATGACGTTGACTGAAAGTAAGGATACCCATATGACCTATCTATATCCCAGTATTTATTGCTTGTAGGTTTCCGGTAGTCACATTTGACTACAACGTTGGCAATGCTATATTGACTAACACAGAAGATATCCATATGATCTCTCTCTATCTGTCTCTATCCGAACATTTAATGCCTGCATGTTTCCGGTAGTCACGCACTCCTCCTACGTTGGACTTGCTACATCTGTCAAGAGACAAGTTTCAAGATAAGAGACACAATAGATACTTCAACGATACTTCACAATAAGAGAAGATAAATAAGAGCATGTTGACACAGTGAAGAAGAACTGATGCACTGAAGCACATAGAGAAAAAGCTAGTCTACAACAAGTGTTAGACAAGAGCTCACTCCTTCATTTAGATCAACTTCTCCGCTCTTAGCTCTCCTCGAAGTCTTGTTCTTCAATCTTTTCCTAAAGAGAGAGAGCTTGTAAGGATCTGAGAGAATTGCTTCTTATTGTAGTCCTTTTCTTCTCTCAGATCGAGCCTCAGATCAAGCATTGTATTGTTGCTATTAGCTTGGTCTAGGGGCCATCACCTCTATACTCTTCATAGAGTGTTCCTCTTCTTAAGTGAAGAGAAGACCTGTTGTGTAGTGGGTGGTTGATTCCCTTTTGCAGAAAGGAAGACCTGTTGGAACAAGTGGTGTATTGCCTCTTCGTGGGTTGAAGAGAAGGCCAGCGGGTGCAGGATGTGTAAGTGTCCTTGAGGGGAACTGTACCCTTGGTTAGTGGAATCCCAAGTTGTTTCTTGGGGACTAGACGTAGGACTCCTGGTGATAGGAGGTCCAAACCAGGATAAAATTCTTGTGGCTTGTGTGATTGCTTTTGTCATTATTTCCGCTGCTCACTAACTCTAACCTCTACGTTTAGTGTTTTTAAAGTTATTTGTTACGGAAATTTTAAAGACGATTTTTAGCAATCCATTCACCCCCCTCTGAACATGCTGCCTGGTGAACATCTTGCACCCCTCCTTCGGATCCTTGGTGTTTCGGTAGTGGAGCTGAGCTCTTTTGGTTGCAGGGTGGCTTGACTTGAAGTTTGGAGTGAGGAGGAGGTGGCTAATCACATGAGATGGCCCTAGAGGGCTAGCTCTACTCCTTAAGGTATGAAAATCAACTCTCCTCTTAGTTTTATCATGGCTTAGGGATTTCTCCATCTTGTAAAAACTTTGTTATCCTCGTTGATGATTCTTCATGTAATGCATGTGGGTTGGGTAAGTTCATGAGTGCATGCATTGTGAGTCTTGTTCTTGAGTGTAGCTAGTTTTTCTTGCCATGTATGGGGGTTATTTTTGGTGGTTTGAGCCTTGGGAATGTTTCTCTTTCGTTCTCTATGCTCTCCTTCCTCGGATCTTGAGGATTTTGTGGCTTTTAGGAGTGTCTTGTAAGCTTGATTGTGTCTGCCAACTCATATTAAGAACTCAATGTTTTAGCCACCGCATTCAAGTCGCATTGCTCCTATTGTTGCCTTTCTCTTCTGAACACAACGGTCCACCAATCACGTTTAGGTTGCGACAATCTGCATATCACCTTCTCTCTGGTCGTGACAAGATGCATTTCTCCTTCTCAGCCAAAGAACAGGTTGTTTCGTTCGGAGCCATGTTTCTGTTGAGTCTTGATTTGTACAGATTTCCCCAACACCTGTGGCACATGTGTTGTTCTTAATATAGTATTACACTAGTTGGTTCACCCAGTACATGACACGTGAGGACTTGTCCCGTTGTGTTGAGTTGCTACTATTTTTCGAGACCCCCATCCTCGTGAGCCTATGAAAGGAGTGCTCTAGACTACAAACATGCTCAAGTTGGTGTCTCTGAGCTAAGGGAAGAACAGTGTATAGACAACAACATTGAGTCATTTGTAGAGCTCGTCTAGGACATCGAGATGGTTTGGAGTTATTTTTTCGGCATAAGCCAGTTAGTTCCTTTCTCGCTGCCTCACTCTACGTGGTACCGGAACCACCTAGAGGTGACAGGTGTGAGACTGTAGTCCTACTAGACTACGACTGTGGTTGTTGTGGTTTCTTTGGGTTCTACGGACTCACTCTGAGAAGAGGACGGTAGGCCCATATGTATAGTTGGGGGTAAGACGTGTGTGGCGCTCCTTACTAGTTGACTAGTGATAGTTGTTTCTGTGGCTACTGTAATTTGTTTATGTAGACTTATCTCTTACTGTGTTGTAGTGTTGTGGTGGTCACAACATGCTAGTTGCATGAGGTTTCTGGCCGTGTAGTATTTTCTGACCAGTGGCTCTATAGTTAGCCCCTTTCTTCCACACTTTCTTTTAGTAGAATAGAAATATTTCTATTGTTATTTATTTATTTATAAGTTTATTCTACTGGTTAGAACCTATAGCAACATGCTATTTTAAAAATAAATAAATAAATATAAATTTTTAATGAAATGTGAATTAATTAAAACCCATTAAGCAAAAATAAGTGATGGGCTTTAATAAATGGTTCAAATAAGAGTTATTGGGCCAAAATAGAAGTTTTAAAAAATATAATAACAGAAAATATTATAAAATCCGTAACTCCATTATTCCCTAATTAAAAAAGGTAAGTAAATCACTAATATGACTCATATATATCTAAAATAGGAGGATTTATGCTCGGAAGGTTAGATAAACATGGAAATTCGAAGTTAAAAATGGCCGACCCTATTGCTCTACTGAGACTTATTGGATGTGGATAAGAGGCCAAAGGAGGAGGGAATCATGGGGAGAAGGCTTGCTAGAAGATCCACAAGCTTGTTCTTCAAGTTCTAGCCCTAGGAAGTTTAAATCGTCTAAAGGTAGGCAATCCCACAAGCAAAACTCAATTAAACTCGTATGTAGATTATTCTGATCTCAGGAACAAAAGCTCTCTATTTTCCCCAATTTCTTTCGTGTTTATCCTGTCAATTTCATGTTTGAAGTTTTGTTACAAACATGTATCCGACCCATCATGTTCTCTTTAAATCTTTATTTATGCTTGATCTCGTGCCATGAAACTTTTTATGTACATATCACATGATATCAGAAAACTGTTGACATGTTTTTTCCCAATTTCTATCAATTACACTTTTCGAATTAAATCTCTTTCCATCACTATGTCATATTTGTGGATCATCGTGAAAGAAGCTATTCATAGCATGTTGATACCATGATCATATTCTAATTACTCTTTATCATTTATACCTCTGCAAGTCTAGTTTCGTTTAAAACTGGTTTCATGATTTTACATCAAGTATACGTTGAGATTTTAATTTTTAAAAGCTGCAATGTCAAACCCTTGGAAGCATAGACCGCAATCCAAGGAGTTTTGGTTTTCCTTTAAGGCCCTGATAGGGACCTTGAGAATGCGACACATTGACACATCGCCTTCTCATCAAGGTCACGACCAGATTCTTGTTGTGTTCTGAATGTGACATGTCCTGCATCACCTTCTACATGTCTATCTTAAAGGACCCTATCGTGTTATGTTTAATGACCTGTCAGATTCTGGAAGTACCCTATCACGATCCTTACAGTGGTACATCATCTTCTGGAATTTTGCTCTGAAACCCTAGATTTCACTTGTTCTTGTCTTGTTACAGTGTCTCTACATCTTGTTAAGTTCTGAAACACAATAAAGAGGTTATTAATCATGAACATGTAATGACTTTATTAAAAGCCATACACTTGATTTTCTCATATCCATGATTTCTCTATCACATGTATGACTTGCCATGGTATTAAGATATTCCATAATACATCTAGTAATTTACTTCAATATTTTATGTAATTATTTTATTTTTAATAATAGACTTTTCTTCATTTAATGCAACAGACCATCCAGGAGCTTACTCGTGCCCTCCTGCAAGCTGCATAGGGCGGGGGAAATCGCAGGGCAGGTGAACTGCATCGCAACTTTAGAAGCATGAATCCACCTCGATTCAGAAGTACTATTGATCCGGATGAAGCCGAGCACTAACTTAAGGAAACAGAAATAATTTTTCTCGTCATGCAATGTGCGGCAGGAGATAAGCTGCTACTATCTACATTTCAACTTTAGAGAGACGCCCGCACCTGGTGGGGTCTGTGGAAGCGACCAGAGCTAATGGTCAATTCACTTGGAACAAGTTAAAGGAAGCATTCAAATAGAGAGGTCTTTCTATAGCTGAATATGAAGCTTAATTCTTCAGGCTGGCATGCTATGCCAATCATCTCGTTAACACAGAAAGGATGAAGGCTAAGCGATTTCTTAACAGCCTCAAGATGCAATACATAACACAACTAGCCCCTCTCAACATCCAAACTTATGCCGAGATGGTTAAGAAGGCTCAACTTTTGGAAGATGCTACAGATTTCACCGATCACATCAAGGGGAGGTTCATAAAGAAGGAGCTGACACATGGCTCTTCAAGTGCTAAGCCGACCAATGGCAAGAAGTGACTATTCAACAACACGAAAGGGTCAAGTCAGGAAAAGAAGCCAAGGGTAAATGTCCCCACTACTCCAGCAAAAGGCAAATGCAAACACTGTGACAAGTCTGGTCACAATACCGAGGAGTGTTGGAGAAGGTTGGCCCGTGTCTGCCCTGTGGTATCCGAGAGCATCGTATCCTAGAGTGCCCGCTACTTAAAGAACACGAGAAGAGCACCAATATGCAAAAGAAGCAAGGTAGACTGCAAGCCCTACAAGATGAAGTAACCACTAAAGATGGAGGAGTGGTAGATGGTACATTACAAGTTTTGTCTCAATCAACATTTGCTTTGTTTGATACTGGCGCTACACATTCGTTCATATCTCAAAACTTTGTTGATACTCTGAATATTAAACCTGCATCTATAGGTTTTGATTTCCCTGTCACAACACCACTAGGAGAGAAAGCGAAACTGAACAAATATTTCCCATTAGCCGATGTGATGATTGGAGATCTCAATCTAAGAGCCGACCTAGTGCGTATGCCCATGGAAGGCTATGATGTGATATTGGGAGCCGACTAGCTATCCACTTATGGAGCAAGTGTCGACTGTAGAAAAGGGAAGGTTACATTTAGTGAATTGCCTAGGATATCATTCACTGGAATTAGACACAAGAGACGGATGTCTCTAGTCTCTACCATACAAGCCCACAACATGATAATGAAATGTTGTAGTGCTTTCCTTGCAGCCGTAGTGATTGAAAAGAAAGGGACCAAGATAGAAGACATACACATAGTCCAGGAATACCCTAACATCTTCACCGATGAGTTGCCAGGAATTCCTCCTAAACGAGATGTAATTTTTTCTATCTATTTGATCCCTGGAGCTGCACCGATGTCACTTCAACCCTATAGAATGTCACCTGTCGAGTTAAAAGAACTAAAAGCACAATTGATGGAGTTATTAGAAAAGGGTTCCAAGTACCTCCCCATGGGGAGTACCTGTTCTATTTGTCAAGAAGAAGGATGGATCTATGAGGTTATTCACCGACTATAGGCAACTGAATCAATTAACAATCAAGAACAAGTACCCATTGCCTCGAGTCGATGAACTCTTTGACCAGATATATGTAGCTCAATACTTCTCCAAGATTGATCTCAGATCTGGCTATCATTAAATGAGAACCAAGGATGACGACATCTACAAAACGGCCTTCAAGAGCAGGTATGGACATTATGAATTCATCGTTGTGCCCTTTGGTCTAACCAATGCTCCTACAACTTTCATGCAACTGATGAATAGTATGTACCGGCCATATCTTGATAAGTTCATGGTCATCTTCATTGATGATATTCTTATATACTCTAAGACCAAAGAAGAATATGAAGAACATATGAAGATAGCCCTATAGATCTTGCGCGACAATTAGCATTATGCTAAATTAAGCAAGTGCAAGTTCTGGCTTGAAGATGTGTAGCAACTCAAATTTTTAATTTCGATAAATAAAGTTAAATTAAAAGAAAATGTGAATAATTAAAACCCATTAAGTAAAAATAAGTTATGGGTTTTCACTAATGGTCCAAGAATGAATTAATGGGCCCAAAAGCTAGAGCCCAATGGTGGATTAGAGATAATTAAGCCAAATTTCATACCTTAATTATTAATAAATTAAGAAGGGTTAAGATAATTATTATTTTAACTCATAATTATCCTAAAAAGAGTCCTAGTCCTATCCTAACCCTTTGGCCATGGATCTAGAGCCCACCCCATGTCAATTAGATGGATAAAGGCTAGGAAAAAGTGGGATAATTATTGAAAATTTGGAGTTGGAGGAGGGGAAAGAGTTTTAAGTGTTTAAGAGACTTGTAACATACAAATTCTTATCCATTTCATCTCTAGCCTGTCCTATTGAACCATTGGAGGTGGGAGGACAAGGAGGAGGAGCTCTTGGACGTGGAGAAGAAGGCTAGGAACAAGGGATCTTCAAGTTCTTCACGTTCTTGCCCTAGGATGACTAAAGCACTCAAAGGTAGGCAATCTCTCAAGTAAAAACCAATTAAACTCGACCCTAGATAATGCATAATCCCATCTTTGAAACTCCCATATTTTCCCCAATTTTGATCATGTCGTTGATGAGTATTTCATGCTCAAAGTCCTGTTAAGAACATGTACCCAACTTGACATGTTCACCTTAAATCCTGCTCATGCTTAACCTCGTGCCATGAAACTTTTATTATACATGTTGTTTGATGTCAGGAATCCAATGACACCGTTTCCCCCAATTTCTATCAAGTACCCTTTTCGAATTTAATCATTTGCCATCACTATGTCATATTTTAGGTTCATCGTGAAGAACCTATTAATAGCATGACCATACCCTGTCAGAAATCTAATTACTCCTTATTGTCAATATCCCTACATGTCTAGTTTCATTTAAAACTGATTTCATGATTTTTTTATCAAGTATGCAAATTGTTACGAATTTATAAGGATCCCTGTGTCCAACCCTTAACTACATGGACCGCAGTCCAAGGAAACATGTGCAAGTTCCTCAGCTCGGGATGAGACCCTGAGAATGCGATGACCAGATAGTTCACATTCTCAACCAGGTCGCGACAAGGCCTCACGTCGCATTCTTAACGTGACGAGACCCTGCGTCGTGATCTTCTGATCACGTCGGTCTCGACCTGAACGCGTTGCCCCAACACGTCGCGACGAGGACCTAATCGTCGCATCGGTGTCTCGGCTGAACTGAATCGCGTTGACCTGACCTGTCGCGACCAGATCATGGTCGTCCCATCGACCCAGCCTATCGCGACCTGAACACGACGCTGGCCGACATCGCGACCGGACTGTCTGTTTCCAGAAACCCTACATCACATGCAAACTATGATAATCCTACTTTGTAATCATGGCTTAACCCTGTAATGCACTGTTATGAACAGTAACAACATGTTAGAGTATTTTTGATAAAATTCACATGATTTTACTAATTAAAAATGTGTGCACAATCCTTTCATGCTATCTTTGATTTCCTCTCATTTGCACACACTAAACGTGAATTTTGTCATGAGACTTTACAGAAATTACTCAATAATTTATCTGGTAATTAAGTACAATTATTCATGTAAATTTCTTTATTTTATTAAATAGACATGTCTTCGATTTATTCGAGTGATTTAATACCGTTATCGTGCCCCTCTGTCTTCGAGCACTCGAGGCAAGACGGACAACGTTTCTATACACACTTTAACTTGGCTTGGATGACCTCTCCATTGGGAATACTGCTGATAGGACCAGGAACTCCTTGTCGAGGCCTCCATAAGACTCATTGACTTTGGCAGACGTCCATTGCCGATGAGCAGATTGTACCATCAATACCTATTTTGCACTTAGAGATCAACATGATCCAACGGTCTTAGTTTGTTCTCTCTTACCTTGAGATCACACCGGACCTCTGGCCTGTGTTTCATAGCATGGCTATTGGGCGGTTGTGACATCTATCAGACTGTTGGCACACGACCGTGTGTGTTGTGCAACTGTTACTATCGCGATGTTATCGTCGATTTATGGTTACGACCCTCATTCTCATCTACTCCCTTTACATTCTCATCTATTCACGATCTCTCTATACTCTCACCTATTCTTCAATTTCTCTCATCTATTCTTGGTACTTATTTGGCCATTATTTGATTGTCTAAGATAACAAACATAATCATGCCAGGCAACATTAAAAAGGGCCCGATCTGGTCCTAGGAGATGCGCCCGAAAGGCTATTAACTTGCGGGGGTTCAATGATCAGGGTGTACAACATAACATCCAAGTGCCATACTATCAAGATTTAATCTAAGACAATCAATCACAATACTATGCTATCTCGATTGACAAGAAGATCGACAAACGTTACATGCTATCTCGACTAGTGCACTTTTGTGCAACGTTACATGCTATCTTGTTATATGGCCAATCCTTTATCATACTAATTTTGCAATATTTTTTTTAAAAGTACTACCATTCTCTTGCTATCATGTGCTATTACTCTCTTGACTATACTTGATCGCTCTCTCTAGTTATCCCACTTTACAAGACATTAATCACTTAAAACATGTCTGTTTACACGAGATATTAAGTCCTACTGAGCATTATCGCTCATCCTGTGCTATTTATTTCATGTGTTTCAGGTGAGCCTAATGGGGACTACCACACGCACGAGGATGGGGATGAGGAAGTGCAGGAGTGACCAGTCTTTTCGGCAACCAATGCTTTTAATAATTAGTTAGATAGTTTAGTTTGTTTTGAATAAAGTACTCTGGGCCCATAGTTTTGGCTCTGAATTAGTGAATGTAATAGAATTAGTGGAATTATCAATAAAGATGGTTCATTTGGCATTATTCTAATTTGTGCAATGGTTTGATGTCTACTTCTTGCTCTATACTATTTATTTAACTGTTTATCGCTCTGATATTCCACGTTGGGGTGTTACAAGATGTGTCCTTCTTAGCCCATGTCATCTTTAAAGATGGTATAGCTATTGATCCCTCCAAAGTTGAAGCTGTGTTTAAGTGGGAGATCATGTACTTTTGAAGATATCTCCTACTCGTGGAATTCAAAGATTTGTAGTCAAAGGGAAGCTAAGTCCAAGATTCAATGGCCCTTTCGAAGTGCTCGCAAAGGTTGCTGAAGTCGCATACTGACTGACATTGCCTCCACATTTAGCGTTCGTACATAATGTATTCCATGTCTCTATGCCCAAGAAGTACGTGTACGATCCTACCCATATTATATATGCCATGAGGACTTAGTGCTGCAAAAGGACTTGACTTATGAAGAAAAGCCAATCAAAATATGGATTGGAAATTGTAACAACTCAAGAATCGGTCTATACCTGTGGTAAAGGTTCCATGGAATAACCGTGGGGTAGAAGAAGCTACTTGGGAACTTGAAGCAACAATAAGGCGAAACTACCGTGGAAATGGATTTTTTTTATTTAGATAATCCATCGAGAATTATCTTTTTAAAATTCTATTTATCATGTTTTCTCATGTTCTCATGGATGGATGCATATTGCAAATTCAAGTCTCGTCGAGTGCTACTCGAGCGGTAGTGACGAGAGATGAATCGGCAATCGCATAGCACAGGCGTGCCAGTCACCGAAGTGACAACATGTTCTGCCTCCAAGAGTCGAAGGACTTTAGGTCTATTTGTGCACCATTTGACTTCGTCAAACGAAAGTGGAGATCGGGTCGGGACCAAGATCTCGTCGTTGCCTAAGCGCAACGACGTTAATTACATCTCTCTGAGAGAGAAAACCCTTGATTAATCGCCAAATTAGAAAGTCTCACACTACAAGAAAATGTGGGATTTCTGACTGACACCATCCGTCGAAAATCTGACGACAATCCGTCAGAAACAGAGACTTCCGATGGCTTTCCGTCGAACGGTTGTCGGAAATGATCCGTCGGAAACAACTGGTCAGAAATTACCGACGGCAAAAAATTCCGTCAAAAATATGTCGGAAATACTGACAGAAATATCTGTCGGAAAATGGGTCGTAAATTTCTGATCGAAACCGTCGGAAAGCTTTGTCGGAAATTTGGTCAGTATTTACTGACGGACTTTGTCGGAATATCTGTCGGCATTTCCATCGGTAAATTATGACCAACAAATCCGTCAGAAAACAAATTCGTCAGAACTTTAGACAGAAATTGACGGGTGATTTCCGTCGGTAATATAATTTTCGATGGACTACTATCCGTCGGAAATTTCGTCGAAAACGTTTGTAAATTTTTTTTTTAAATAGAGAAATAACAATGATTTCAAACCTACTACAATATTTATAAATTTCCCAAATACTCACAATCAACATAAAATCATAAAATAGAACAAATATAAAATCATACACAATAATAAATACAAAAAATCAAGACAGATCTGTTGGATCGTCTGCTGTCCCCACCTGGTGATCGTCAGGTGTCGGAGGTGGATCCTATATTAAAAAAATTAATTTGAGAAACATTAATAAAAATTAATATAAATATATTATTTTCAAAATTTAAATTTAGAATTTGTGATTATTTCTCAAGTTGAATTAGAAACTATTTTTATACCCATCGTTTCTTGGGTTTTTTTAGATCCGTCATTTCAACGCCCAACCCAATCCGGGAATCCAAATTGGATTCCGTCAGTTTGCACACGTCAATTGAGCCCACCCGGTCGTGTCGGAGCGAACGGCATGCCGATTAGATCCCTATTTAGGATTTTGGACCCCCGGGTTGTGTGTTTTAATCTTTTAGACTTGGGTTTTTTTTTAGATCTGTCATTTCAACGCCCAACCCAATCCGGGAATCCAAATCGAATTCCGTCAGTTCTTACACGTCACTTTAACCCACCCGGTCGTGTCGGACCAAACGGCACGCCGATCGGATCCCTATTTGGGATTTTAGATCCCCGGGTTGTAGGTTTTGACCCTTTAGACTTGGGTTTTTTTTAGATCCGTCATTTCAATGCCCAACCCAATCCGGGAATCCAAATTGGATTCCGTCAGTTCGCACACGTCACTTTAACCCATCCGGTCGTGTCGGAGCAAACGACACGCCGATCGGATCCCTATTTGGGTTTTTGGACCCCCGGGTTGTGTGTTTTGACCCTTTAGATTTGGGTTTTTTTTAGATCTGTCATTTCAACGCCCAACCCAATCCGGGAATCCAAATCGGATTCTGTTAGTTTGCACACGTCAATTGAATCCACCAGGTCATGTCGGAGCGAACGACACACCGATCATATTCCTATTTGGGATTTTGGACCCCCGGGTTGTGTGTTTTGACCCTTTAGACTTGGGTTTTTTTAGATCCGTCGTTTCAACGTCCAACCCAATCTGGGAATCCAAATCGGATTCCGTGAGTTCGCACACGTCAATTGAACCCACCAGGTCGTGTTGGAGCAAACGGCAAACTGATCAAATCCCTATTTGGGATTTTGGACCCCCGGGTTGTGTGTTTTAATCTTTTTGACTTGGGTCTTTTTTTAGATATGTCATTTCAACGCCCAACCCAATCCGGCAATCCAAATCGGATTCCGTCAATTCGCACACGTCAATTGAACCCACCCGGTCGTGTCGGAGCGAACGACACGCCGATCAGATCCCTATTTGGGATTTTGGACCCCCGGGTTGTGTGTTTTGACCCTTTAGACTTGGGTTTTTTTAGATGCGTCATTTCAATGCCCAACCCAATCTGGGAATCCAAATCGGATTCCGTCAGTTCGCACACGTCAATTGAACCCACCCGGTCGTGTCAGAGCAAACGACACACCGATTGGATCTCTATTTGGGTTTTTGGACCCCCGGGTTGTGTGTTTTGACCCTTTAGACTTGGGTTTTTTTTAGATCCGTCATTTCAACACCCAACCCAATCCGGGAATCCAAATCGGATTCCGTCAGTTCGCACACATCAATTGAACCCACCTGGTCGTGTCGGAGTGAACGGCATGCCGATCAGATCCCTATTTGGGATTTTGGACCCCCGGGTTGTGTGTTTTGACCCTTTAGACTTGGGTTTTTTTAGATCCGTTGTTTCAACGTCCAACCCAATCCGGGAATCCAAATCGAATTTCGTCAGTTCGCATACGTCAATTGAACCCACCTGATCGTGTTGGAGCAAACGGCACGCCGATCAGATCCCTATTTGGGATTTTGGACCCTTGGGTTGTGTGTTTTAATCTTTTAGACTTGGGTTTTTTTTAGATCCGTCATTTCAACGCCCAACCCAATCCGGGAATCCAAATTAGATTCCGTCAGTTCGCACACGTCAATTTAACCCACCCGATTGTGTCGGAGCGAACGACATGCCGATCAGATCCCTATTTAGGATTTTAGACCCCCGGGTTATGTGTTTTGACCCTTTAGACTTGGGTTTTTTTTTAGATCAGTCATTTCAACGTCCAACCCAATCCGGGAATCCAAATCGGATTCCTTCAGTTCACACACGTCAATTGAACCCACCCGGTCGTGTCGGAGCGAGCGGCACGCCGATCAGATCCTTATTTGGGATTTTGGACCCCCAGGTTGTGTGTTTTGACCCTTTAGACTTGGGTTTTTTTAGATCCGTTGTTTCAACGTCCAACCCAATCCTGGAATCCAAATCAGATTCTGTCAGTTCGCATACGTCAGTTCGCACACGTCAGTTCACACACGTCAAGAGGAAATGGTGGAAGAGAAGAGAAGGATAGGTCTTAAATAAATGTCTTCAGCAGCAGGAGGAAAATAGAAATTGGGCGAGCTGAGAGACAAGGAGGAAGAACAATTGAGGGGTTGATGGGTGTGAAAAAAGTTGTATGAGGTCCCCTAATCTCTCCTTTTTAGGTTTGGGCATTTTTAGATTTCTTTTCTTAAAGGCGAGAGTTTTAGAATTGAAAGTGTGATTTTTTTTCTGTTTGGTTATTAATTTCCTTACATTTCCTAGTTCGATGTAGGTGCTCTTCTTTTTGTGAGTTGTGGCTATATGGTAAATAGTAATTAAAAGTCAGAGCAATTTTTATTTCTTCTGTTTGTGGTCGACTCTCAATGCATGGACCTTTCATGATATTAATCTGCCAAATGCCCAGAAAGACACTAGCAAATGCTTTCATTTCCTGGCATAGTATTAGTTTTGATTTTTTTTTCTAGATTCTATGAATGGTTGATGAGTGGGTGGGTGACACATTCTATTAGGAATCAATTAATAATATTATTCATCCGATACGTAACATTTTCTTCGAGAAAATGTTATCCATTATAAATCCAATGACAAGTAACATAGATATGCTGTAAATCAGGTGCTACTTCATTATCGAACTGTGGCTGCGTAGTTTAGGGCCTCTCTCATGGGAAACAAGGAATATTATACTCAAGATAATTATTGACGACCGTTAATCATTGCTAATTGTAGGTTATTGACGATGGTTTAAAATTATTTATAATATATTTATTGATGATTCAGAACTGTCCTCAATATAATTATTGACGACCGTTAATCATTGCTAATTGTTTATGCGTTAACAATAAAGGCACATAAAATATTAATGAAAGTAGTCGAAGGTATTGTTCCTATTGACGATATGAATGTTAGAGTTCTACTTGATCCCGGAGCACCATTCTTTCATTTATTTCCAAAAAATTTGCTGGCTTGTTAAGAGATAGACAAATAATAGAAGCATGGGAAATGTTTATTAGTACATCATTAACGAGAGAAATTGTTAGAGCTACTCGTGTTATTCTAAATATTGATATCATGACTGATAAAAGAAGTATGCTAATGTGTGTGTATGTCCTAGATATGAATGATTTTCATCTCGTCTGGGAATGAATTGGTAAGATCAAAACTATACGTTGTTAGACTGTCAGAGGAAGAGAGTGACTTTTCAGAAATCTGGTGAACATATATTTTCTTTTTTACTAATGTCTGAGGCATTATTCTAGCAGAAAGTCTATTTCAGCACTTAAATCTATAAAGTGGATAACAAGTGGGTGTCAATCCGTCTCCAATAAGTACATTGGGATATCCGTCTCAATATTCATATTAGCAATGGTTTTATGTCGTCGCCAATAATATGATTGAGGATAGTTGCAGCCATCCTGACTATGAGCATTAGGGATGGGACGTCTATCCTTAATTATATTATTAGAGACGGTTTTAAGCTGTCACCAATAAATATATTATAAATAATTTTAAACCATCGTCAATGACCCACAATTAGTAATGATTAACGGTCGTCAATAATTATATTGAGGACAGGTCTAAATCATCAATAAATATATTATAAATAATTCCAACTTGGGAGGGGGAGGGGGCCAGGTGGGGGGCTTGGGAGGCTGGGTGGGGGGGGTGGTAGGGGGAGGTTGGCTGACAGGAGGGGGAAGGGGATTGTCCAAAGGGGGCCGGGTGGGGGGGTTGGGAGGGGGAGGGGGTTGACAGGAGGGGGAGGGGGATCACCCAAAGGGGGGCCAGGTGGGGGGTTGGGAGGGGGAGGGGGGCGGGTGGGGGGTTGGGAAGGGGAGGGGGGCTGCCAGGAGGGGGAGGGGGACCGGGAGGGGGGTGCAGAGGTGGGAAATGGAGGGGGAGGGGGGGCAACAGGGGGGGGGGGGCTGGGATGGGAGGGGGAGGGGGTGGTCATCGAAGGGAGGTGGTGGGGGGGGGGGGGTTGCCAGAGGGAGGTGGTAGGGGTGGGGAAGAGAGGGGGAGGGGCAGCCGACAGGGGGGGGGGGGGTCGCCGGAGGGAGGTGGCGGGAGGGGGGGGGGGGGTTGTCACCAGAGGGAGGTGGCGGGGGTGGGGAAGAGAGGGGGAGGGGGGATGCACATACCCGGCAGTATGGCGGCACCAGTGGTAGAGCACAGCGATGGCGGCGGCGGTCAGGGCGGCGGCAGTGGCGCAGCGGGCGGCGAAGGGCGGACGCGGCGGCGAGCGGCAAGCGTGAGAGAGAGGGAGAGGGAGAGAGAGAGAGAGAGCGGGAGAGGGAGAGAGAGGGTGGGTTTCACGGGAGGGGGGAAAAGGTGTTTTTACCGATGTATATTCTGATGGAAATATGTCTGTCGAAATATCCGTCGGTAATATTTCAGTACCGAAGGATATTTCTGAAGGACATATTTCCGTCAGAAGTTCCGATGGATTTTTTAACGGAAATATGTCCATCGGAATATCCGTCGGAATTACCGACGGAAAAGTATCCATCGGAAACATCCATCGGTAATGCCGCATTTTCTTGTGGTGTCATGGCCTAAAACGGAAACATCCGATAAAGGTGTGAAGTGCATGCTGAAGTGAATCCAAAAAGGAATCAAGAAAGATGTCTATTTGATAGCATTTGACTCATTGTCATCATTATCATCTTCATGTACAATTGTTGGATCTTTTATTCATTTATTCATATGATATTTATAAATTAATGCCAATGTGTTCTCTTAGTTTCATTTGAAACATGATAATCATAGCTATGTTGGTGAGTCGGCAGACTACTGAGTCGGCGGAGCTTAGCTGAGTCGGCAGACTGCTGAGTCAAGGAAGCTGGCAGAACCCTGCTGCAACAATGAGTCGGCAGACTGCTGAGTCAGGGCATGACTGAGTCGGCAGAACCCTGCTGCATCAATGAGTCGGAAGACTCTTGAGTCAAAGCATGACTGAGTCGGCAGGATTCTGCTGAGTCAGTGAGTCGGCAGACTATTGCAATACTATTGAGTCACCCAACTAGCATGGTTATGAAGTCTTTTAATCACATGAAAGGTGTGAGAAAAATTCGGCAGCACCTCCCCTTACTCATAGTAAAAAGGGAAGGTCGCGATACTTGTCCACCATGATGGAGATGGCACCAAAACAAGGTGTTCACCATATGCAGCGTCACCCAAGTGGTACATGGTACCGATCCCCGAGGAGTGCCTATGAGGGAATCGATGAGTACCGAGACCGAAAACAAGTATTCTCATCAACCAAGGCTCATCGGCTCATCATATATGAGGCCTGCCGACTCACTGGTTCAAGTCTCTTCACTGATTCAATTTGTTGGCAGCCTGTTGAGTCCTTGCTGACTCACCAACCAGAAACACTTAACGGTTTAAAACTCACGGGAAAAATTCGTCAGCATCTCCCCCGAGCTCATGAGATGTGGGGGAGTTCGCGGTATCCATCCACCGCAAAGGAGATGGTACTAAAACGGGGTGTTCGCCACATAGGGAGTGACCCAAATGGCACACGATATCGATTCCCGAGGTGTGCCTACAAGGGAATCGATGAGTACCGAGACCAAAAATAGTCCGGTTGACGATCCAACAATGTTAGAATCTAGGAACTTAGGCATAGATATCATATTATCTAACCCGGGGTCTCATAGAGTCTCATTTCCAGGTGAGTCGACGGCAGACTATTCTGCATGCATGAGTCGGCGGCAAGCAGTTCTGCCTGCATGAGTCGGCAGCACCCATTTGTAAAGGGATGGCACTCGACTTACTGCGAAAAGGGGAGAAAATTCACGGGAGGGACTGAGGTGTATCCCGGTCAATTTCAGACTTTTAGGCGGGCGAAATACCATGTCGACCGGTCTTAAAATGCCGAAAGCTCACTACCCAAGTGAGTCGGCAGCAAACCTTCAACCAAGATTCGATTATTTACATGGTTTTAGCCCCAGAAAACAGGACGAGTGCGGTATACATACGATGTTGGGACTGATTACATCTCATTCAAGTCCTAAGTAGGGCATGGATATCACATTATCCAACCCTTTGTGCTTGGGCTTGAAATCACAGCGATTCGGCAAGCAATATTCAAGCCTAAAAACTCATAAAATGGGGGGAATCCTTACTGCCAAGGGGAAGGCAGCACCCCCATGATGGATTGGAGGGCTGTTAGTCCCACTTTGGAGCTCCCACAAGGAATGGGCATCGATTTGCCCACCCTTGGGCGCCCTCAAGCTCACATCCAGGTGAGTCTGCAGGGTCCCTTCAAAGATGAAGCAGTAGAAAACGCAGCAATGAGGGGTTCTTCTTGGGGAGAAGACCCAAATCTCTTATAAAAAGGATGCATGAGGAAAGGGGCCATGTACTTGCACAATAAATGAACAAAAGAGAACATTTACATCATATGCATTAAATAAAAGGCCACATGCATCTCACTCCTCTCATATTCTATTCAAAAGAAAATGGGGCATTAAATGCCATTCTCATCACATGTGGGGAGAATGGGAAGAGACAAAAAGTATAAACAAATGCTATGATGGGTCAAGAGATGGGGGGAAGAGAAATAAACAAAAGAAAGAAAAAACAAGGAAGAGAGGGGGGCAATGGCTCTCTCTTCTTGGGAGCTCTCTTCCTCTCTTCTTCTCTTGCACACCTTTTAAGAAAAAGGCTTCTTCAAAGCTCTCCTCCTCCCACGTAGCAGCCTCCCCTCCTCCCTTGGGAAGGAGAACTCCTTCTCTTCTTCTCTTCTATTCCTTCTCTTTTTTCTTCTTGGAAGCAGCTCACGAACAACCCCTTCTTCCCTTCCTCTTTTCTCTCTTGCTCTCCCCTTTTCTGCCTAGGAAGAACCAGGAAAAAAACCCCTTTTGGTTGTCTGCTTTTGGATGGCCTCCTCCCTCTTTCCCCTTGCACATGAAAGGTGCTTTTAAGGGGATGGGAGAATCCCCTTTACCTCTTTGCCCTCCAACTTTTCTTCTATTTTCTTTAGGGGCAACTTGTTGTGGGCTTGTGCATTTGGGCCTGCATAGGGCCTTCACCTTTGGGCCTGCTCAAGGCCAGCACATGGGCTGCATATTGCTGCGCATTTGGGGTCTATTCTGGGCCTGTTTTGCTGCTTCTTGGGCTTGCACATGGGCTACACTTCTTGTGCATATGGGCCTGCACAAGGCTGTGCATGGGCCTCGAATGGCCTGTACATGGGCCTCATCTTTTCTTTTTTTTTCTCTCTCTCTTTTATAAACGTCCACAAATGCCCCCCACCCAGGGGTGGTGCAAGCGAGGGTAGAGCGGCGCAGCACCCGTGGGTGAACTCGTACGACGTCAACTGAGTCTCATTTGCAATTTGGCAGTGAGTCAATTTGTTAGCACAGATGATCGGTGACTTGTTGTCAGGCTGATAGCCTCATAGTCTGTTGCCGTATTGACGGTCTCTTGGCTTTGTCTATTGAGTTCATGCTAATGTACTTAGCTTGAGACTGTTGACGTCAATGCGAATCGGCAGCCCCTGGGCTCGCTCGCGCGATAAATGGACTCTGATAGTCAATCAGCAGATTTAGGGAGTCGACAAACTCTTCATTCAGTAGCACCTTGAGTGGACAGACTACCTGAGTTAGAAGACCTTCTATTTGATGTCCTGGGGGATCAATAGGACTAATGTGTCGGCGATCATTATGATTCGGTGGCCGTCCTCTTCGCCAACTTGACGACTTGAAGGTCGCGTGAGTCGGCGTAACCGTGAGTCGGTGGGGACCACAAGTTTGGCGGGCGTTGCAATTCGGCAGCCATCCCTCCTTACTGACATCACGACTTGTCAGCTTCATGAGTGGGCGGAACCACGAGTAGGCAGAGCCGCGGCTTGGCCTAAGTTGGTGGGCCCTACGAGTCGGCAGTCGGCTCGAGTCAATGAAGAAACCCAATTGGGTAATGAAGACCATTGAATTGACAAGCTACTTGAGAGCCTGTGGCCTTCATGAGTCGGCCAACCATTGTGTCAATTGGATTGTGTTGGCCTATTGTATGAGCTAATGGGGCATGCTGGCTTGCTATATGATCTGGTGGCTCCTTCTAGACCTAGTAAGTGACCTTGCTGCTTCCTTTCTTCTGAACCATCTTACTGACTGGTCACATTGAATGCACAACAATCTAAGCATGTTGTAGCATTAAGGTCTTAGTAGGAGGAAGTAGACCACTTCCACATCGTTGTCACCAATTGTGATAACCAGACTGCCACTTTGGAGATCTTGTAGCCCTCATCAATGTCGCTTTGCTCATAGTTAGATTAATGTGCTCTTGTCTCTTTTGCCTTTTGTTGTGTCTGGGTATCGACAGATTTCTTCCACAAAATTGGTTCTATGGGTGTCGACCGACTTAGCCATTTGTCGACACCTACTCCATGAGGTGTTGACAGATTCAATTAAAGTCTATCATGTGTCGACACCTGTTTCTCTAGTTATCGATTGACTTTGTCAGGGATTTTCTTCTAGAGACTTGAAATTTGTCAGAATCCACTCCGTGTATGACGAAGCGATTCACCACAGATGAGGTAGGACTCTGACTGGCATGAAGATAAAACTTTGACTATTCCGAAGATAGGTTTTGATGGGCATTAAGATAAACTTCGGCTGGTGAGTACCACTTTTGTTAGGATTTACTTTTCAGAGACTTAAAGTCTACTTGTCTTTGGCATGTGTTTTTATTTTATTTTATTTTCTCCTTATCGAATTGAGCGCCCTTTCGAGTTTTCACTCAACTTGACCCCCTCTTGCTTTTGCCTACGTGCCCTTTTGGGTTTTCACATAGCGAGGTACCCAATTTTGCTCATGGTGCCCTTTTGGGTTTTCACCATGACCGGGTCTAACTCTTTTTACCCTTGTCCAGGGGAAACCTAGACAAGTCCAGCGAGGCACCTCTATTTTAAGCCTTTTTTTTTCATACATATATATATTATGAAGAGGAGTTCATGAGTGAAATATAACTCAACCACCAATCATACCATGATGTTGGTAGATGGTGTGAGGTTATTATTTAGGTTGATTGCAAAATGGTAACCTAGAAAACCTATGTGCTGGCTTCAACAGGGGTTCTAAGGGTAAACATCTATTGGTCAGCCAAGGCAAGAAGTCGAGGTTGGGCTTTATTTGGAGTTTTGAAAAGGCAGTGGTTATCTAAACCTAGGGTCCTACTTGGCGAGAGCAAGTATATATAAGCGTGAGGTGTAGATGGCAAGAGACAACTTGTCTAAGTTTTAAGGGTTTTTTTTTTTTTTTTGACCAGAGAGTGCATAGCTGGATTCAAAGAATGTATAGAAAAAATGGGATTTCTTGAAAGAGCAGGGATGGAACTCCCCCTTCTTGCCATTTTGACATTTTGACTTCATTCATTTTCATTTTTATTTACCACATTACTGACCCAAGCGCCCTTTCAGGTTTTCACCCGAGTCAGCCCCTTCTTGCTTTTGCCTACATGCCCTTTTGGGTTTTCACGTAGCAAGGTTCCCAATTTTGCCTACGACGCCCTTTCGGGTTTTCATTGTGGCCGGGTTTTTCTTGTCCTTTTTACCCCTACTTGGCAATGAAACCAGAGTAGGTCTGACGGGCATCTCTATTTTGAACCCTTTTGTTCATCATTTTTTTATTTTATTTTTTTAATACAGAAATGTCGTAGGATATGCACTGCGAGCATATATTCAATAGTGTACCCTCAGAGTTCTTGAACATGAAAGACTGGAGGGTGTATGTCTTCGAGGCAATGTCGAATTTAGCTCCATGAGTTGTTGAATCCTCCTAACGTTGAAGCATAATGATGCCATCTCAAACCATCGACCAATGTGAAGGTGGCTCCACCATATTGACTTGGGGGATCTTGGGCATGGAATGTCAAAGCTCAATGTTAAATCTCCCGGACCGCCGTAAAAAGGAACGTGATAATATATGACTCCTGGAAAATAATCTGGTTATATAAACATCAAACATGGCAACCTGATATTAACTCTTAAATTCTCAGAGATCTCACGTGGCAATGGTCCCATGGACTGAGAACGAACTACAATGCTTATCTTGTAGTTGCAGCTCCTCGGAGATGGATGTTTATACCCTTAGAGACCCCAGATGTGGGAGATATTCCATAACTGAGAATGGATTACGACACTTATTTCGAAGTTGCTGCTCCTTTGAGATTGGTTTGTCTTGTATCCCTAGAGACCCCAGACGTGGGATATATTCCACAAATTGAGAATGGACTACGACACTTATTCCGCAGTTGCTGCTCCTTTGAGATTGGTTTGTCTTGTATCCCTGGAGACCCCAGATATGGAAGATATTCCACAAACTGAGAATGGACTACGACACTTATTCCGCAGTTGTTGTTCCTTTCAGATTGGTTTGTCTTGTATCCCTAGAGACCCCAAATGTGGAAGATACTCCACAAACTGAGAATGGAGTACGACACTTATTCCTAAGTTGCTGCTCTTTTGAGATGGATTCTTATATCCTCGGAGACCTCAGATACGGAACTAATCCCACGAACTGAGGCTGGACTACGGTATTTATCCCATAATTGCAGCTCCTTGAAGATAGATTCTTATATCCTTGGAGACCTCAGACGCGGTATTGATCCCACGAACTGAGGGTGGATTACGGTATTTATCACGTAGTTGCAGCTCCTTGAAGATTAATTTTTTTATATCTTTGGAGACCCCAGATGTGGTGACATTTCACGATCTAAGGCTGGACTATGGTACTTTTCCCACAGTTGCACCTCCTGGTAGATTGATTAAGAGTTCGAGTATGGGAGCCCAACACATGGGCAGAGAGGCCCGACTTCTTAAATCAAATGTTCTTTTTCTTTTGTGCATTTTTTTTGTCATGTTCATTTTCATGATTAATTTTCTCTTTTCTTTTCTTTTTTCTCTTTTCTTTTCTTCTTTTTCTTTTTTTCTTTATTCCTTTTTTCTTTTTTCTCTTTTTTTTGAACGAAATTTCATTCCATCCTCTCTTTTTAATCATTTCATTTTTCCATTGATCATTTTTTGACTTTATTTTATTATTTTATATTCATTTCATCTCTTTTTTTTCTTTTTTTTTATGTATGTCTTTAGAGACCTCAAATGTGGTAAACGTTCCATAAAAAGAGGCTGGATTATAGTACTTATCCCGCAGTGACTATTTATAGGAGGTCAATTTTGATTTATATCTTTGGAGACCTCAGAAGTGGGAAACATTCCACAACTGAGAATGGACTGCGATATTTGTCCCGCAGTTGCTGCTCCTTTGAGATCAATTTGTCTTATATCCCTGGAGAGCCAAGATGTGGAAAATATTCCACAAACTGAGAATGTACTACGGCACTTATCCCACAGTTGCTGCTCCTTTGAGATTATTTCGATTTGTATCCCTGGAGACCCCAGATGTAGGAAATGTTCCACAAACTGAGAATGGACTACGGCACTTATCCCGCAGTTGCTGCTCCTTTGAGATTAATTTAATTTTGAATCCCTGGAGACCCCAGATGTAGGAAATGTTCCACAAACTGAGAATGGACTACGGCACTTATCCCGCAGTTGCTGCTCCTTTAAGATTAATTTAATTTTGAATCCCTAGAGACCCTAGATGTGGGAAATATTCCACAAACTGAGAATGGACTACGGCACTTATCCCGCAGTTGCTGCTCCTTTGAGATTAATTCGATTTGTATCCCAGGAGACCCCAGATATGGGAAATATTCTACAAACTGAGAATGGACTATGGCACTTATCCCGCAGTTGCTGCTCCTTTGAGATTAATTTAATTTTGAATCCTTAGAGACCCCAGATGTGGGAAATGTTTCACAAACTGAGAATGGACTGTGGCACTTATCCCGTAGTTTCTGCTCCTTTGAGATTAATTCAATTTGCATCCCTGGAGACCCCAGATGTGGGAAATGTTCCACAAACTGAGAATGGACAACGACACATATCCCGTAGTTGCTGCTTTTTTTAGATTAATTTGTTTTGTAAAGTTCTTTTGCTTGAAATGTCATTTTTAGTATGTTTTGGAGATGTTGGGCACAGGGGCCCGATTTGAAATCGTGAGGGCGTGGAATCCCGATATTTTGAAATTGTGAGGACACAAATATCCGGTTTGAAAACATGAAGGTGTGGAAGCCTGATTTTAAAACATGTGGGTCCAAAGACCCAGTTTTGAAATATGTGAGGACGTGAAAGTCCAATTTGAAATCATGAGGACGTAGAAGCCTGATTTTGAAATTTGTGGACACAGAGGCCCAATTTGAAAACATAAAGGCGTGAAAGCCTAATTTTGAAAATTGTGATGACGCGAAAGTCCGATGAGGGCGTAGAAGCCTGATTTTGAAAGATGTGGACACAAAGGCCCAGTTTGAAAACATGGGGGCGAAGAAGTCCGATTTGAAATTGTGAGGACGTGAAAGTCCGATGAGGGCATAGAAGCCCAATTTTGAAAGATGTGGACACAAGGGCCCAGTTTGGAAACGTGGGGGCGACGAAGCCCAATTTTAAATATGTGAGAACGTAAAATTCCGATGAGGGCGTAGAAGCCCGATTTTGAAAGATGTGGACACAAAGGCCCAGTTTGAAAACATGGGGGCGAAGAAGCCCGATTTGAAATTGTGAGGACGTGAAAGTCCGATGAGGGCGTAAAAGCCTGATTTGATAATGTGGACACAAAGGCCCAGTTTGAAAACATGGGGGTGAATAAGACCGATTTGAAATTATGAGGGAGTGGAAGCCCAATTTTGAAATTGTGAGGAAACGAAGGTCCAATTTGAAAACATGAAGGCGTGGAAGCCTGATTTTGAAATATGTGGACACATAGGCCCAATTCGAAAGCACGAGTTGGATTTGTAACATGGGTTTCAACACGTGGTTGACAAATATGAATTTTGAAATACGATTGGCAAATTGTCAATTTTGAAATATGACTTTTGAAACATGATTGGCAAATTGCCACTTTTGAAATATGACTTTTGAAACATGATCGGTAGGTTGCCAGTTCTGAAATATGGCTTTTGAAACATAATTGGCAAATTGCCACTTTTTTTTTTGAAATATGACTTTTGAAACATGATTGGCTAGACACCATTTTTAAAATATGGCTTTTGAAACATTATTGGCAAATTGCCACTTTTGAAAAATGACTTTTGAAACATGATTGGTGAGATGCCATTTTTAAAATATGAGTTTTTTTGAAATTATGAGTGACAGACTTGCCGATTTTAAAATAGAGTTTTTTTAAAAAAATATGATTGGTGAGACGCCACTTTTGAAATATGAATTCTTTTGAAATCATGAATGGCAAATCTGCCAATTTTAAAATATGAGTTTTGAAAACATGGTTAGCGAGACGCCACTTTTAAAATATGAGTTCTTTTGAAATCATGAATGGCAAGTCTGTCAATTTTAAAATATGAGTTTTGAAATCATGGTTGGCAAGACGCCACTTTTAAAATATGAGTTCTTTTGAAATCATGAGTGGCAAGCTTGCCAATTTTAAAATATGACTTTTTGAAAACATGACTGGTGAGACGCCATTTTTGAAATATGATTTTTTTTAAAATCATGAATGGCAAGCTTGCCAATTTTAAAATATGGGTTTTGAAAACATGATTGACAATTTGTCAGTTTTTTTTAATACAAATGACATCTGAATAAGGATAAATCCTTCGGCAGCTTTATTAGGGGTCCGGAAAAAGAATATGTATTGAAATCTGATGAGAAACCCCATGTAGGGATATGCACATGAGCGGTGAAAGCCCAATGCGGTACGATCATGCGGGCTCATATCATCGCCCTTCAAAGAAACATGTTATTTTGTTAAGGTATTATTCGTCTCGGAACCATAGTCCGGCTAGCGGTATAGTTGGCCTATTTTTTATTTTGCTGCTCGTCATTGACGATAATACCTCAGGTGGCCCTAAAAGAGCCAATTGAGACCGCCTCGATGATCGGGTCTCATGTTGGGTGGCCAGTGTGACTACCTCAGCAAGATGCTTTCTTTATTCTTTTTTTTGTCATTATTCTTTTTTCTTCTTATTTTTTTGAGTATTTACATGAATGGACATTACACGTCCGACTGGCGTCTGCCCCAAAATAACTCACTCTTAGCGAGCTAGCTCTTATTTATTTGCTTGTGATGGGCCGAAGATCTTAAGGTTTCTCCAAGATACGTGGATTTCCTTCATTCATTGAGTATCTTGAGCTATTTATGCTCTCCTGGCTCGAGTATCATAGGTTGTGTCTGCCCCCATGTTGGCTGGCCCATCTGCCGTATGTTCTTCTTTTCTATTGCATTGGAGTCCCATGAGGGCGCGGCGGGTCCACCTTGTACTTGCCCACTTGTAGTTCCTCTTTTCTTATCAATGCTTCAATTTTATCTTTGAGGACATAGCAGTCCTCTGTAACATGCCCCGACAGCTGATGATATAAGCAGAATTGGGGATCGTCTTTCTTCTTGATGTCCTCTGTCCTTCTAGGCTCGGGTGGGATGATTTTGTTGTGCCGACGCCCCCATTCAAAAAGGGTTTGTGCCTTATCTTGGAAAGGAGTATGGCTTTTACATCTTCTCTTGCAATGAACCCCTTTTATTTCACTTCATTCGTTTGGAAAAAAGAGAGCCATTTTCACTCTTTTGTTGTGTAAAGGCTTTCAGGTTCACAGTATGAACATCTATAGGTGTTGGCCTTTTCCCAAGCAATATATTTCTTGACTTGATGCATAGGCAGAAGGATATTTGGAAAGGAATTGTTCGATCTCGGCCACAACTTTATTTAGCCATTCGAAGGACTTGATCTCAATGCCGATCATCTTTTCTAGGACATGCCTGCTCAGGTTTTGCTTGCATATTTGAACGACGTCCTCTGGGTGTAGTGGTCGTCTGCATCTCATGCTGAGATCTCTCCACCTTTTGATATAATCCACACCTGACTCATTATCTTGTTGCCTGATTGCATATAACTCGACCAGTGTGATTTCTCTTTCAGCAACATAGAATCTTTCTGTGAACTTCCTTTGCATATCTGGCCAGTCTATAATGGACCCGACTGGCAAATTTGAATACCATTCGAAAGCCAGTCCAGTCAGGGAAGACCCAAAGAATTTGAGCAAATATGACTCATCTGTGGCCAGATCTCCCATTACATTGACATAGTGTGCAACATGTTCTTTTGGCGATCCTTGCCCTTTGAACTTTTCAAACTCGGGTTGCTTGCTGATGCCAAGAGGTAATCTCTTTGCAACATGGCACATAGGGTATGGTACCCGGTACATCTCAAAAAGGGCTTGATCAGACTTGTCCATTCCAGATAGTTTTGTTTCTATGATCTATTCCAACATTTGTCTATTCAAAATCGGTGTTTGAACCATGTTTGGACGAGGAGGATTCGATTGTATTTGAGCCATGGTGGCAGGCCCTTGATGTGCTACTTGGCGGACTATGGGCTGCTTTGGAGCTATTTGACATGGGTTGCCCCCAGCAGTGCCTGATGTTGGCAAGAGTCTTGTTGGATGCAATAGAGTGCCATGGAAGCTAGTGTCAACTTGTGGGGCCCCCATCATGCCCCCTACTTTCTATAATGTAGGAGTGTGGGCATCGCTTTCTTCAATTTGTCTTTTCAACATTTCAATCTCATGCTGGTATCTTTGTAACAATGCAACCACAGCGGGATCATATGTATGAGTGCTAGGGATATCAGATGTCACTTCAGATGAAGTCCCTCCTAGAGGGGTAGGTGTCAGATTGCTGATATTATCAGTTGCTATTATATCTGCAGCCCCTTCTTAGGTCACTGAGACTATCGGGGCTTTGCCCTTAGCTTCTTCCCTCCTGACAGGAGGATCTGCCCTTTCATCGAGCCTCGACAATTCATCTTGCTCAGGGGGCATATCCCTATGTTTACCATCCACTATGGTCATATAGCAAGTGTATATTTGCAGAGCTTTGTCTGTTCTTTTGGCTTCTTTGCATTCTACCTCGTTCCTGGGTGGTTGCATCCTTTCAAACCTATCCTTTGGCATCTCCTAGGGTAGCTACTGATATATAGAAATTACATTTATAGCTTTTTGCAGAGCTTCCTGTCGGGCTGGGGCTTCATGTGGGCATGGCGGATCCACCTTGTACTCGCCCATTTGCAGCTCTCCTTTGTTGATCAAGGATTGGGCCACATCTTTGAACACATAGCAATCTTCTATGGCATGGCCCACCACCTAATGGTAAGGGCAAAAGAGTGGATCACCTCTCCTCTTGGAGTCCTCCAGCCTCTTAGGACTTGGTAGGACAAGTTTGTTGTGTTCGCGGGCCAGCTCAAAGAGGACCCTTGTTTTGTTCCTCGGGAAAGATAAGGCTTTTGCAGTTTCTCTTATAGCAGAATCTGCTTGCTTTGTTGGGTTCTCACATTCTAATTAATCAATACAACATGTTTTTGATGATGAACATTGATGAACATTGATGTGCAATGATGTACAATGCAAACAAGTGATAAACAATGTGAATTGAGTTTTAAATGCATGAGATGTTCAAACAATAACTTGCCATAACAACTTGGTACAATACTTGATTTTATGCTCATAATATCTCACTAATTATGTGTACTTTTGTAGGAGATATACCATGTAAGACATGTGCCAAAAACAAGCTTGAAAGATCAAGTAAAAGTTAAAAGACAAGGTACCTGTCGACAGCAAGCAAGGACCTGTCGACAGATACAAACAGTCAGAAAGCAGCCTGTTCTGCCAAGGCATTGCCTGTCGACAGCAGGAGTGACCTTGTCGAAAAATGCAACCAGTCCGAAGATCAAAAGCTCTGGAAGGCCTGTGCCTGTCGACAGCAACAGAGCACCTGTCGACAGATGCACACAGTCAGAGCCTTCAGCCTTCTGGTTCTTCACAAGCTGTCTTCGCCTGTCGATAGCAGGTGCAAGACATGTCGACAGACAAGCGGAAAACATAATACGGGAAGTTTTGCAAGTTGCCAAACTTAGTGTTTCTATGGAGTACGACTCTCTATATGTTAACACTCATATATAAGCAATCTTTTGCAACAAATCTCGTACACAAGCAGCCTCCAAGCAAAAACCCTAAAGAGTTCTCACAATAAGCCTTGTTCTGCTACTCTGCTTCAACCTACCGCCCAGAACCAAGAACGGAAGACTCTTGCAGCGGAAGGTGAAGTCCGGACATCTTGGATTCAAGCATCTACATCAACATCTGATCTCAAAGTCGAGGCTTGGACTCCAGGAGGACGTTCAGAGGAAGAGTTTGCTTATTGGATTTGTTCTTCAACTCTCAAACCCTTCCCTGTTCTTTCTATTCCATACTTGTGTGTGTGTGTGGTGTTTCAAGCGGTTGTTGTGCTTGATACACGTGTGTGTGTTAATCTGATCGTGGGTTCACATCAGATAAACACGTGTGTGAGTTGTAGTTCGTGAACTAGCTCATAAGCAGGTGATTCTGCGTGTGTGTGTGGCCCGTGGATGTAGGATACACGAGTTGTGTACTCCGAACCACGTAAAATCTACGTGTCTCGTGGTTTGCACGAATTTGCATTAGATGTTTGGTAGGCACGACACATTAATACACATTTGAGTACTTGCTTATCCATCTATCAATCACTCACACACATCCACACATAGTCAGATCATTGCTAACACCTTAATTGTCTGTGCTATTGCAAAAAGAGGGCGTTAAGCTTTTAAATTGTCCGTAATCTATTCAACCCCCCCCCTTCTAGATTACCATTTAGGGAATTCCGCATCTCTTCAATTGGTATCAGAGCCGAGTTTCTCCGATTTACTGCTTTATCTGGTTGATCCTACGATCAGGAGATTCACGGTCAAATGGAATCTAACAAGGGGTATATGGCCGAGGGACACTCAGTGACCAGGCCACCCTTCTTTGATGGCACTGACTATCCATATTGGAAAAATCGGATGCAGGTTTTTCTCCGCGCACAAAATTTCGAACTATGGAAAATAGTCAAAAAGGGAGCATACGAACTGCCTCAGGACGAGGATACCTGGACCAAGGACCAGATCGCCAAGGGGACACTCAACTGGAGCGCCCTCAATATGATGCAGTGTGCGGTCCATCCGAAGGAGTACTCAAGAGTCTCCACATGCACCTCAGCTAAGGAGATGTGGGACAAGCTTGAGCTCATCTATGAAGGTACGTCCGAGGTAAGAGAATCAAAGGTAAGCATGCTGGTTTAGAATATGAAATGTTCAAAATGAATCATGATGAAACCATTTCAGACATGTTTCTAGATTCATGATAATCATAAATGGATTGAAAGGTCTCAAAAAGGAATATTCGGAGAGTGACTTGGTGAGGAAGATACTTCGGTCTCTTCCATCCTCTTGGAACACCAAAGCCACTGTCATTGAAGATTCCAAAGACCTCTCAAAAATGAAAGTGGATGAATTAATTGGCTCCTTGATGACTTATGAGTTGAATGTTAAAAGAAAAGAAACTGAAGAAAATCCTAGGAAGCCACTTGCCTTGAAGGCTTCCAGGAGGACTTCTTCAGTTTCCAAAAAGGAATTAATTAGGAAAGTGAAGTCAGTGAATCGTCTAGTGAGAGTGACAATGATGAAATGGCTATGCTCACTAGACAATTCAAGAAATTTCTGAAGTTCAAGAGGAGAGGTACAGGTAACTCTAAACCTTTCCAAAAGAAAGACTTTTCTAACAAGTTTGATTCTAACAAAAAGTCTGAAGTTGTTTGCTATGAGTGCAAGAAGCAAGGGCATATGAGAGGAGAATGCCCCGAGCTCAAAAAGAAGCTTAAGAAGACAAATTCACCTTCAAGAAGGCCAAGGCAATGGTGGCCACTTGGAGTGATGAGGATGACGACCAGAACAGCCAAGCTACCTCCGGAGATGATGAAGTCCACTGTCTCATGGCGAGAAGTGATGACTCGAATGAGGTAAATTCTTCCTTTGAAACATACTCTATTATTCAATGGGAAGAAGCTTACACTGTTCTATTTGAAAAATACTGTGAATTCAAGTCTGAAAATAAAGCACTCAAGAAAAAATTCAATTCCCTTGTTCATGAGTCAAACAACCATGATGAAATTGAATCCTTGAATAAGGTAATTGAAATGATGAAACTTGATGAACAAACACACAGTGATGAATTGGACAGCATGAAACTTAAATTTCAAGAAGTTCAAAAGGAAAGAGATGATTTAATGAACTCTCTTGAAAGCCTTAATAGTGAGCATGAAAAGCTAAAGGAGAAATTGGAAAAAGCTGAAAATGACTTAAAAGGTAAGTCAAAAGATTTATCTAGTTTTGTCAAAAGTAAGCAAAATCTGGATGCTATTTTAGGTTCAAATGTTTATGTGCTAGACATGGGATTGGGTTTCAAAAAGTAAAGCCAAAGGAAATTGGCAAAAATTGTTAACAAACTTCATTGATACCAGCCCAAGTTCAAGCAAACGAACCCCTTCAAAGAATAAGAAAAATCCTTCCAAGGGAAAGAAACAAGAATAAAATGGTCAAGTTTGCTCCTGGCCAATCTAAGGAATTTGCAACAAGCTCAAGACAGGACAAACAGCAAACTCCTAAAGCTAAATTTACAAGGCAACAAAAAGGAAAAATGCCAATGCATGCTCCCACAAAGGTAAAGCTCAATGTTGTTCAAAAACCACCATCATGCACATATGTAAAAAGGTTGGGCACACTGAAAAACAATGCTGGAATAACCCAAATCAAATGAAAATCAAACAAGTTTGGATTCCTAAGCATTTGTTATTTGGCATGAATGATACAATGGGACCCAAAGTAATTTGGGTACCAAAACCTCTCGTCTGATCCACATGTGCAGGAATGCCTAGCAGCCCACAATCAAAACAAATGGTACCTGGACAGTGGCTGCTCGAGGCATATGACGGGCGACAAAGCTAAATTCAGTTTGCTCGTGGAAAAAGACGGAGGTCAAGTGATCTTTGGAGGTAACAACAAAGGCCAGATCATCGGCTCAGGTAAAGTTGGTAAGTTTGCCTCTAACTCTATAGACAATGTGCTACTAGTTGATGGCCTTCATCACAATTTGCTTAGCATAAGTCAATTGTGTGATAAAGGTCATAAAATTGTCTTTGAATCCAATTCATGTCAAATTCTTGATAAGGAAACAGGAAGCCTAAAATTTTCTGGAAAAAGAATGAATAACATCTACATGGTTGACTTAGATGATCCAGAAAATAACAATTTGTGTCTTGTAGCAAACAAACAGGACGAGCTTACATTGTGGCATCGTAGGCTCGGTCATGCTAGTTACAATGTATTGCACAAGATCATGAGGCTTAAGTTGGTAAGTGGTCTTCCTGAAATCTCCTTTAACAAGAATGAAAATTTTGTGATGCATGTGCACAGGGAAAACAAACCCGAAAATCCTTCAAATCAAAGGCACCGGTAAGTACTTCCAAAGCCTATGAACTCTTGCACATGGACCTATTTGGACCTACGAGAACACTCAGTCTCAATGGCAAGCGTTATGGTTTTGTCATTGTGGATGACTTTCTAGGTTCACTTGGGTAAAATTCCTGGCTCACAAGAATGAAGCATTAAATGTTTTTGAAGAATTCTTCAACAAAATTGAGCATGGGAATGTCAATAAAATCTGCTCCATCCGCACTGATCACGGGGGAGAATTTGACAATCATTCCTTCTCCGAATTTTGCAGGAACCAAGGTATAGACCACCTGTTTTCCTCCCCGAGAACTCCCGAGCAAAATGGAGTTGTGGAGAGGAAGAATAGAACCTTGGTGGAGATGGCTCGTACGCTTCTGGTCGAGAATCAATTAGCACGAACCTTTTGGGCAGAAGCGGTAAACACATCTTGCTACATCCTTAACCGAGCCATGGTAAGACCCGTATTCAAGAAAACTCCTTACGAACTTCTGAAAGGTAAGAAACCCACCATTGGGTACTTTAAAGTTTTTTGTTCAAAGGTGTTTATACATAACAATGATAAAAATGACTTGGACAAGTTTGAAGCCAAAAGCGATCAAGGTATTTTTCTTGGATACTCTGAACATTCTAGAGCATATAGGGTGTTCAATCTGAAAACTAGAACTGTGGAAGAAACTCCACATGTCATTTTTGATGAATCTCAAATCAAGCCTAACAGTGTAAATTCCTACAGGTTTGATGACATGGAAGGAACAACACTTGAGGAACTTCAAAGAAAAGAAAAAGGAAAAACTCAAGAAGTTTCAAAAGGAAAGAGTGGATTTCTTCGCAGGTACGATGATGAAGATGACGGTTGTTTGATCAGAAATCATGATGAAGTTCCTGCTGAAGATCCACAACAAGAAGAACAACCTCAAGATGAAAGTCCTCCAGCCACCCCTCCTCCAGAACATCCTCCTCAATTGCAAGATCAACCCGGGCCTTCAACAATCACTAATGTGAGGTACTCTAAAGCTCATCCACTTGAGAATGTCATAGGTAACATAAATGATTCAGTTCAAACTAGGTCTCAGGTAAATCAAATAGTTGAACAGGATCATTTAGCCTTTGTATCTCAAGTGGAACCCAAAACTGTTGAAGAAGCACTAAAAGAAAATTCTTGGATTGATGCCATGCATGAGGAGCTTGGGCAGTTTCAAAGAAATAATGTCTGGAGTTTAGTTCCTAGAACCCCTGAAATTTCTGTCATAGGGACGAGATGGGTCTTTAGGAATAAACTAAATGAAGAGGGTAAGGTGGTTAGAAACAAGGCTAGACTAGTTGCAAAAGGATACAATCAGGAATTTGGTATAGACTTTGAAGAATCCTTTGCACCTGTAGCTAGACTAGAAGCAGTTAGGATCTTGTTAGCATATGCATGTTCAAACAAGTTCAAATTATTTCAAATGGATGTCAAAACTGCTTTCTTGAATGGCTACATAAAAGAGGAAGTCTATGTCTCTCAACCACCTGGCTTTGAGGACCATGATAAACCAAACCATGTATTTAAATTGCACAAAGCTCTCTATGGTTTGAAACAGGCACCCCGAGCTTGGTACGACAGGCTGAGTACCTATCTGGTAAGCAAAAACTACTCAAGAGGTAAGGTGGACCAAACTCTCTTTACAAAGAAAGTTCGCAATCACATAATTGTTGTTCAAGTTTATGTGGACGATATTATCTTTGGTTCCACTAATCCCACACTGTGTGAAGAATTTTCACAACACATGCACAGTGAATTTGAGATGAGCTTAATGGGGGAGCTTCAATTTTTTCTTGGTTTGCAGGTCAAGCAGCTTGAAGATGGATTCTTTATAAACCAAGAGAAATATGTAAAAGAACTGCTCAAAAGGTTTCAGTTCGAACAAGCCAAGCCCGCTTCAACACCAATGAGCACAAGCATTAAGCTAGAATGTGATGAGAAAGGTAAACCGGTAGATGCCAAACAATTTCGAGGTATGATTGGCTCACTCCTTTATCTTACTGCAAGTAGACCAGACATACAATTCAGTGTTTGCCTTTGTGCTAGATACCAATCTAGTCCAAAGGAAAGCCATTTAATTGCAGTCAAGAGAATCTTCAGATATCTCTCAGGTACGCATGCCTTGGGTCTTTGGTATCCAGCTGGTAGTAGTTTTGAATTGATTTCTTATTCTGATGCAGACTACGCTGGTTGTAAAATTGACAGGAAAAGCACTAGTGGCTATTGCCAAATGCTTGGTGGTTGCATGGTTTCGTGGGCATCCAAGAAGCAACACTCGTTGCACTCTCTACTGCAGAGGCAGAATATGTTGCTGCAGGGAGTTGTGCAACACAAGTGTTGTGGATAAAAAGTCAGTTGTGTGACTATAACATCGATATTGGATGCACACCTATCCTATGTGACAACACTAGTGCAATCAATCTATCAAAGAATCCCATTCAACATTCCAAGACGAAACACATAGAAATTCGTCATCATTTCTTGAGAGATGAGGTAGCCAATAGATCATTGGAAATCAGTTTCATACCCACAGAGAAACAATTGGCTGATATCTTTACCAAACCTCTAGCTGAAGATAGATTCACCACATTGCGAAGAGAGTTGGGGTTGTGCAAATTGCAATGAAACTTAACACAATGTTAAGCATATGTCCCTTGTGTGCACTAACTGTGAGGTATATCAAATGGTGATGTGTGGAAGAACAAGTCATGCTTGTTTGGAAACTCTCATTATGCGTGAGAAATATTCTCCGCCAAGTATCCATAGTCATGTGACATAAAAGGGACATGTACTCTACATTTGGAATTAGTTTCTTTATAATTTTGCCTATTCAAAACTCTCTTTAAAATTTTGAAAACACTTGTTGGTTTGTCTTTCTACATGCTTGGTGTTCTTAATTGCTTGGTCTTTGTGTGCATATTTGTCTTCATGAACTTGAGTCCTTTTGTATCAAATGGCACACATTATGGGGGAGCAAGTTAGGGTTAGATGAATGCAAATGTGAAGGAAATTGTTCAACCTTTGTCCATCTCAACTCCCTCACAACCATTAATCATTTCAGACCTTCATTCTACCCTTAAAACTGCTTTGAACATGTCCCTGTCGACAGGCTACAAGGGCCCTGTCGACAGCTCAGCCCAGACAGACCTCTAAATCTTCTGTCTGTGTACATCTGTCGACAGGCCCTCTACCTGCTGTCGACAGATGCACACAGTTTTTGCCTCCCCGAAATCTCCAACTTCTGTCTGTGTACTCCTGTCGACAGGCCCTTTCTCCCTGTCGACAGATACCCTGAATTTTGGAACTTCATGTTTATTTCTTCACCCATTCAGTGAGCAACTTCATGATTAACATATAAGGTGTCTATAAGGTGTTAATGCATGTTTGACCACACTATATACAAATGATATTTAAGCTATTCTTTATACCACTATGATTTTCACATACTATTCATGTTTGGATTTAGGTTCTATCATTTTGGAAACATTTCATAACTCTAAAGGATATCCACCTCACTCCTCTAAAGCAATTCTTTGTGGGCAAACATAGTCTCAATTTACTTGATAAGCCTTTTGGTCATGAAAGTGCATGTCTAATATTGATAGGTAATCATATCACCTACTTGATATTGGCTTTTACAACAATACTTGGAGAAAAGCTACCTATTTCTGAAAAATACTTCACAAGGAAAACAAAAAATATATATATATAGATAATGAAAATCAACTTTACATTGGGATGAATATAGAGCAATGTTGGGTTATGCTGAGTAACCAGGGTGATGGGCATCACAAATGTCTGCCCTCGCGTCAAAAGGCTAACGCATCATCTCTATACAACGATATGATAGAAACTTCCACTAAGTAACTTGGGGTATGGGCACTTGTAATGTTTATCCTCACGTCAAAAGGTGTGACGTCTTCTTAAGTACCATTTCCTCCCATTGTTTTTATAAATTACACAAAAAAAAAAATAGTGTGTAGCCTCCACTGAGTCATAATTTCCAAGGTCATTGGTCTTGTGATTGTCTTGACATATAGATATCATTTCATGCATCATTTGCCTATCCACAAAATGGGGATTGTGTTGTCTTACATTGTATTTATACAACGCAGGGTGAGTGTGCATTGTTCTTTATTTAAGTGAGTATTTTCTTAATGCTTTAACCTTAAATTCCTTGGGTATTATGTTAAAACCATTGAGGAAAATGATATGGTTTATTATATCCTTGTATATGGTAGGTTAACATACATGATTCACCTCTTATACACCTTCATCTAACACCTGGAAGACATTGCTCAGAGCTTCAGTTCAAAAAATCACCAAAAATCACAAAATTGGCCATTTTCTTAAAGTGCCTGTCGACAGGCACCAAGGGCCCTGTCGACAGCAGACGGCCAGACCCAAACGGGAAGCCCAAAGGGCCAGGGTGTAAACTGAGTTTTTGTGGGACCAACCTTTCAAATCATTTCTAAACTCTTTAAAAAGGATCCCACACCCCTTTCCCCCTTCTACCTCCTTCCAAAAACCCTTTTCCTCCTTCCACCCAAAAAACCCTCCCTTTCCAGGGCGCAGGCAGAGATCCCGCCTCTCTTGCGGATTCTCTCTGTCTCGTGTCTCTTCTTACTCCACCCTCTCCCTCCTACACGAGGATCAACATCTCATGGCTCCAACGGCGAAGAAGATTGCATCTCGTCGCCATGCAAGATCTCCCGAACAAGGCCAGTGCTCTAGGGCGACCTCTGAGCGTCGCACGAAGCACCGGGAGGATCGCATGCCGGAGCTCATGATCCCGCCAAATCTCCAACTCCTCAACATCCATGGAATCTTCACTAAAGTCACGCAGCCCCGCTACGTCGACTTCATCTCTTTGGAGGACATGTTTCCCGGCCTTCTGCCTCTTTTTGATGTCCAGGGTTGGTCACCCTTCTGTTACGATCACAAGCGGTACTCTCCCACCGCTGTGACGGACTTCTATACCAATCTTCGCTTGTCCAAAGATGACAAGCTCATCACCAAAGTCAAAGACACTCCCTTCTTTGTAACTCCAAACCTTTTATCCACTGCCCTTCAAATCCCCAATACAGGAGTTGACATCAAAACCTTTCATCCAACTCCCGAGGAGTTCCACACTCTCGTCGTTCGGCAGCCCTACGACCCCACCAGTCGTATGCATTTGAATGCCAATTCTTTCCCTCCACTTCATCGCCTAATCCACCACATCTTCACCACACTAATTGTTCCAAAGGATGGAAGCCGTGAACTTGTGACCTCTCTTCACAAATCTCTGCTTTACCAATTCCTCCAAACTGAACTCATCAACCTTCCACTCCTCATGGTCTCTATCTTTCGCTAGTGTGTTCGAAGTTCAAAGAGATCAATGCCCTATGCATGCCAACTCACATCTCTATTCCTCTTTATTGGCATCCACATCCCACAGGAGGAGATGACGGACCATTCTTCCCGTAGCTCCTATGACCTCACCGCAGCTCAAAGGATGGGCTACAAGTTAGTTGATGGGGTAGTTTCAAGAGATCTCAAGGGCAAGGGAGCAGCTGTAGCTGAAGAGATTGGTGTTGGTGTTGAAGAGGTAAATGAAGATCAAGATGAAGCTGAGGAAGATGCTGAAGATGAAGATGACTCCCACACTGAGTCGTTTGATGCTCCGGGAGATGTCACTGTTGGTGCTACTGAGCCATCCATCCGTCAATTGCTAGCTCAGTTGCAACTTCAGATGACCATTGGTTTTGAAAGCCTCAATGCACGATTGGATACTGTGGAATCTAGCATTGCAGCTCTAGATTCACGCCTGGACCACGTTGCTCCTGAGCGTCATGCTGATCAACCGGCTCCTTCACAGCCCGCTGATGAAGATGCTTAGAAAGCTTAGTTGTCTAGGATTGGGTCTAGTCCTGTAGTCTAAGTTTCATTTTATTCATGTCATGTTTAATGTACTTTTGATTTTACTATGGTCATCATGCCATGACTTTCCCTTTATTTCTTATTTCCTTTCATTAGCACCCAATGTCATGTGTATGCACTCATGAAAATCAATGAAAATCTTTGCTATGTGCATTCTACTTGTGTCTATGGTGTGCTTTTGGATGTTGTCAAAAGGGGGAGAAAAACTCAATTATGCATTAATTGATTAATTTTGTCATCATCAAAAAGGGGAGAATATTGGGTTCTCACATTCTAATTAATCAATACAACATGTTTTTGATGATGAACATTGATGAACATTGATGTGCAATGATGTACAATGCAAACAAGTGATAAACAATGTGAATTGAGTTTTAAATGCATGAGATCTTCAAACAATAACTTGCCATAACAACTTGGTACAATGCTTGATTTTATGCTCATAATATCTCACTAATTATGTTTACTTTTGTAGGAGATATACCATGTAAGACATATGCCAAAAACAAGCTTGAAAGATCAAGTAAAAGTCAAAAGACAAGGTACCTGTCGACAGGAAGCAAGGACCTGTCGACAGATACAAACAGTCAGTGTAACACCCCATATAAGAATATGTTAAATGGACTAAATCACTAGACTACCAACAACCCGGACTAGTCATTTTCAGAGCTCGAGCAGGAAAAGAACTCTGAAGTTAAGCGTGCTCAGTTGGGAGTAGTCCCAGGATGGGGTGACCTTCCTGGGAAGTCTACCAACTGGCACGGTTGTTGGGCCAGTTTGCTGGTTGGGTCGTCACAAATGGTATCAGAGCCTTGCCCAGCCGGAAGTGCAGGAACTAAGTGCCACACATGGCAAAGTGCTACGCTATGGGAGACACCTCTTGAGGCCATAATGGCGCAAAGTGCTACATAGTGGGAGCCACCTCTTGAGTCTGTGGGGGCCACCTCTAGAATCCTGCCTGCCTGGGGTTTGATTGTGTGCTATATGTGAGCAGCGACGAGGACGTCGCTTATATAAGAGGGGTGGATTGTAACACCTCATATAAAAATATGTTAAATGGACTAAATAAGTAGACTACCAACAACCCGGACTAGTCATTTTCAGAGCTCGAGCAGGAAAAGAACTCTGAAGTTAAGCGTGCTCAGTTGGGAGTAGTCCCAGGATGGGTGACTTTCCTGGGAAGTCTACCAACTGGCACGATTGTTGGGCCAGTTTGCTGGTTGGGTCGTCACAGTCAGAAAGCAGCCTGTTCTGCCAAGGCATTGCTTGTCGACAACAGGAGTGACCTTGTCGACAGATGCAACCAGTCTGAAGATCAAAAGCTCTGGAAGGCCTGCACCTGTCGACAGCAACAGAGCACATGTCGACAGATGCACACAGTCAGAGCCTTCAGCCTTCTGGTTCTTCACAAGCTGTCTTTGCCTGTTGACAGCAGGTGCAAGACCTATCGACAGACAAGCAGAAAACATATTACGGGAAGTTTTGCAAGTTGCCAAACTTAGTGTTTCTATGGAGTACGACTCTCCATATGTTAACACTCATATATAAGCAACCTTTTGCAACAAATCTCGTACACAAGCAGCCTCCAAGCAAAAACCCTAAAGAGTTCTCACAAGAAGCCTTGTTCTGCTACTCTGCTTCAACCTACCGCCCAGAACCAAGAACGGAAGACTCTTGCAGTGGAAGGTGAAGTCCGGACATCTTGGATTCAAGCATCTACATCAACATCTGATCTCAAAGTCGAGGCTTGGACTCCAGGAGGACGTTCAGAGGAAGAGTTTGCTTATTGGATTTGTTCTTCAACTCTCAAACCCTTCCCTGTTCTTTCTATTCCATACTTGTGTGTGTGTGTGGTGTTTCAAGCGGTTGTTGTGCTTGATACACGTGTGTGTGTGTTAATCTGATCGTGGGTTCACATCAGATAAACACGTGTGTGAGTTGTAGTTCGTGAACTAGCACATAAGCAGGTGATTCTACGTGTGTGTGTGGCCCATGGATGTAGGATACACGAGTTGTGTACTCCGAACCACGTAAAATCTACGTGTCTCATGGTTTGCACGAATTTGCATTAGATGCTTGGTAGGCATGACACATTAATACACGTTTGAGTACTTGCTTATCCATCTATCAATCACTCACACACATCCACACATAGTCTGATCATTGCTAACACCTTAATTGTCTATGCTATTGCAAAAAGAGGGCGTTAAGCTTTTAAATTGTCGGTAATCTATTCAACCCCCCCCCCTTCTAGATTACCATTTAGGGAATTCCGCATCTCTTCATGCTTGGCTTTGACAACTTGGTCGGTGGGGAGCTGGCCACCCCCTTAGCAGTTGCTAAATCCCTGGGCTGTCTTTTCTCTTGGTTTGCCTCATCGACAGAAGAATACTTGGCGAGGAATGCCTCAATATCAGATGCAACATTGCTTAGTCGGCTGAAGGTTCTGATATCAATTCCGACTGTTCTTTCTGGGATTTCCTCCCGCAGGTTGTACTTGCACATGCGGACAACATCTTCTTCACATGGTGGTTGTTTGTACCTTCTATTAAGGTTCCTCCACCTTTGAATATAATTATGTGTTGATTCATCATGCTCTTAGGTAATGGCAAAGAATTTTTGTTGGGACTTCCACCTCAACCACATAGGGGTCTGCTTTGGACATTGACCACCTATCCGGCTGGTCTATTCTAGATATGGTGAGGGAATCCAAACATGTATACCCAATCGATGAGGATCCAGGAGACTTTGGTCAGCATGGTGCATCAAGAGTCAAGCTTCCCATCGCATCGACGCAGTGCGTATCATGACGTGTAGAGTATGGAGTCTGGTGAGCATTAGGTATGGTAGCAGAGTTGTTGCCCTTTTTTGCCAGCTCCATCAAGCCACATATTAGTGTTGGATCTGCAAGATTCGGATGGAGATGGTCCGACTGCATGGTTGGCCTTTTTGCTTGTGACCTCCTAAAGAACCCTTGGCATGTTGTTGGATGTGCCCCTAACTGCTCTGGAATCATTTGACACGGATGGAGGAGCGGGATGACCCCAGTGCGACCTGGATGGGCCATTGTTGGTAGAGTTCAGGGTGGAATGGTGTTGCCTTGGGGTGCTTCGACCATACCTGGGCTTCTTTTGGTGCAAAGGTGTGAGCACCTCTTTCTTCAATCTGCTTTCGCAACATCTCTATTTCCCGTTGATACTTTTGTAGCAGTATTATCACACCAGGGTCACATGTAGGCATTCTAGTTGCTTCAGTCGTTGTCTGGGTTGAGGCCCCTATAAGGGAAATAGTGGCCACTTGTTGTCTTCTTTAGACATTATCGATGCTGCAGTCGCTCCTGTGACTACTAGAGTGTTGCCGGCAATCTTTCTCCTTCCGGGAAGAGAATCTGGCTCTTCAGTGAATTTGGGTGGTGCCCCTTCTTCTTCAGAGAGAACCCCACACCGGCTAGACATGCTAGCCATATAACAGTGGAGAATGCACAATGCACCATTTTCTTGAGCCAGTGGCTCACCACAATTTCCTCTTTCTCTTTCTTTTTCATTTCTCTTTTCAACTATTTTTGCCCTTTCTTTTCTTTGCATTTTCTCATTTTCTTTCGATTTTTTCCTTCTATTTCCTTTCTCATATTCTTTTCCTTTATCGCTACCTTTTCCTCTTCCTTTTTCTTTCTCATTTTCATTTCCATCTTCGCAACATGATAGACCACCCTGGGCCGCTTCAAGGGAAGGTTTTGCCAGATCATAGAAATGACTGGACATAGTCTGATTAACCTCATTTGATTCTCACATAAATGAAGGGACAAATATTAGACCCCTCCTCTGCAACAGGGGCATGTGAGCCAAACACTCCAGATTGGCTACCTTGTTGTGGTATGCAGTGTAGCAGAAAATAGTCCCTTACCATGCATAAGATTTGAACTCTGCGACGGGAGGTGCTGGAGCTAGGCCCTTTGCATTTGTTTCATTGTCTTTATCATGTTGTTGCTTTCTTGGTAAAGGAGTCTGGGTCTTCTTAGGCACCCAAATTTGATTGAATTTGATTTGCTTTGGGGCCAATTTACTTTTGAAGGTGTTATACATCTCTTTCTTTCCCTCTAACGCTTGGAAGGAATTTCTTGTTGGAACAGTTGGCACCACTTGATTTTGTTCTATCACAGCATGGTTGCTTTGTAGATGAATTCTAATGTTGCCGACTAGCATGCTCTTTCCAGAGCCAGAGACACATGCCTTGCTGGAAATAGTAGTTGTAGCCTTCCCAAGACTAGCTTGGTGCCCCATGGGTCCCTTGGCTTTCCCAGCACTAGCTTAATGCCTCCTGGGTCTCTTGTCGATTCTTCCATTGCCGCAGTCAATATGATGCACCTGACAGTTGACTGTCTTTGGTGTCTCTTCAGCTATCTCATCAGTGTTGTTGTGCAGTACTCGGACGAAAGCCACCCCCAAGAAGTTGGGGAATTCGACCACCGGAGGAAAATCTCCAAAGCGAGTCGGCACAGCAAGATAGCCATATCGGGCATGATCCCGAACAATCTGAGGTCCGAAACGTACTTCAGCCATAAGTCTGTTAGTCACCTGCAAGTTAGTTCAAACCAACAGTCAGTATGGAGTATAAAGGCCATAAGGCTTTCTATTCTGGCGAAGAGATGAAGGGAAGTTTGGTCCCACTGGGCGTGCCACGCTGTGGAAATGGATTTTTTTTATTTAGATAATCCATCGAGAATTATCTTTTTAAAATTCTATTTATCATGTTTTCTCATGTTCTTATGGATGGATGCATATTGCAAATTCAAGTCCCATCGAGTGCTACTCGAGCGGTAGTGACGAGAGATGAATCGGCAATCGCATAGTGCAGGCGTTCCAGTCACCGAAGTGACAACATGTTCTGCCTCCGAGAGTCGAAGGACTTTAGGTCTATTTGTGCACCATTTGACTTCGTCAAACAAAAGTGGAGATCGGGTCGGGACCAAGATCTCGCCGTTGCCTAAGCGCAATGACGTTAATTACATCTCTCTGAGAGAGAAAACCCTTGATTAATCACCAAATTAGAAAGTCTCATGACCTAAAACGGAAACATTCGATAAAGGTGCGAAATGCATGCTGAACTGAATCCAAAACGGAAACAAGAAAGATGTCTATTTAATAGCATTTGACTCATTATGATCATTATCATCTTCATGTACAATTATTGGATCTTTTATTCATTTATTCATGTGATATTTATAAATAAATGTCAATGTGTTCTCTTAGTTTCATTTGAAACATGATAATCATAGCTATGTTGGTGAGTCAGCAGACTGCTGAGTCAGCAGAGCTCAACTGAGTCGGCAAACTGCTGAGTCAAAGGAGCTGGCAGAACCCTACTGCAACAATGAGTCGGCAGACTGCTGAGTTAAGGCATCACTGAGTCGGCAAAACCCTGCTACATTAATGAGTCGGCAGACTCTTGAGTCAAAGCATGACTAAGTCCACAGGATTCTATTCAGTCAGTGAGTCGGCAAACTATTGCAATACTGCCGAATCACCCAACCAGCATGGTTATGAAGTCTTTTAATCACATGAAAGGCGTGAGAAAAATTCGGCAGCACCTCCCCTTACTCATAGTAAAAAGGGAAGGTCGTGGTACTCGTCCACCATGATGGAGATGGCACCAAAATAAGGTGTTCACCATATGCGACGTCACCCAAGTGGTACATGGTATCGATCCCCGAGGAGTGCCTACGAGGGAATCGATGAATACCGAGACCGAAAATAAGTATTCTCATCAACCAAGGCTCGCTGGCACATCGTATATGAGGCCTGCCGACTCACTGGTTCAAGTCTCTTCACTGATTCAGTGAGTCGGCAGGCTGCTGAGTCCTTGCCGACTCACCAGCCAGAAACACTTACGGTTTAAAACTCACGGGAAAAATTCGCCAGCATCTCCCCTGGGCTTATGAGATGTGGGGGAGTTCATGTTATCCATCCACCGCAAAGGATATGGTACCAAAACGGGGTGTTCTCCGCATAGGGCGTCACCCAAATGGCACACGGTACCGATTCCCGAGGCGTGCCTACGAGGGAACCGATGAGTACCGAGACCAAAAATAGTCCGGTTGATGATCCAACAATGTTTGAATCTAGGAACTCGGGCATAGATATCATATTATCTAACCCGGAGTCTCATATATAGAGTCTCATTTTCAGGTGAGTCAGTGGCAGACTGTTCTGCATGCATGAGTCGACAGCAAACAGTTCTGCCTGTATGAGTCGGCAACACCCATTTGTAAAGGGATGGCACTCGACTCACGGCGAAAAGGCGAGAAAAATTCACGGGAGGGACTGAGGTGTATCCTGGTCAATTTTAGACTTTTAGGTGGGCAAAATACCATGCCGACCGGTCTTAAAACATCGAAAGCTCACTGCCCAGGTGAGTCGGCAGCAAATCTTCAACCAAGATCCGGTCATTTTTTAGCCTCGAAAAACGGGACTAGTGCGGTATACATACGATGTTGGGACTGATTACATCTCATTCAAGTCCTAAGCAGGGCATGGATATCACATTATCCAACCCTTTGTGCTTGGGCTTGAAATCACAATGATTCGGCAAGCAATATTCAAGCCTAAAAACTCAGAAAATAGGGGGAATCCTTACTGCCAAGGGGAAGGCAGCACCCCCATGATGGACTGGTGGGCTGTCAGTCCCGCTTTGGAGCTCCCACAAGGAATGGGCATCGATTTGCCCACCCTTGGGCACCCTCAAGCTCACATCCATGTGAGTCGGCAGGGTCCCTTCAAAGATGAAGTAGCAGAAAACGCAGCAATGAGGGGTTCTTCTTGGGGAGAAGACCCAAATCTCTTATAAAAAGGATGCATGGGGGAAGGGGCCATGTACTTGCACGATAAATGAACAAAAGAGAACATTCACATCATATGCATTAAATAAAAGGCCACATGCATCTCACTCCTCTCATATTCTATTCAAAAGAAAATGGGACATTAAATGCCATTCTCATCACATGTGGGGGGAATGGGGAGAGATAAAAAGTATAAACAAATGCTATGATGGGTCAAGAGATGGGGGGAAGAGAAATAAACAAAAGAAAGAAAGAACAAGGAAGAGAGGGGGGCAATGGCTCTCTCTATTTGGGAGCTCTCTTCCTCTCTTCTTCTCTTGCACACCTTTTAAGAAAAAGGCTTCTTCAAAGCTCTCCTCCTCCCACGTAGCAGCCTCCCCTCCTCCCTTGGGAAGGAGAACTCCTTCTCTTCTTCTCTTCTATTCCCTCTCTTTTTTCTTCTTGGAAGCAGCCCACAAGCAACCCCTTCTTCTCTTCCTCTTTTCTCTCTTGCTCTCCCCTTTTCTGCCAAGGAAGAACCAGGAAAAAAACCCCTTTTGGCTGGCTACTTTTGGCTGGCCTCCTCCTTCTTGCCCCTTGCGCAAGAAAGGTGCTTTTAAGGGGATGGGAGAATCCCTTTTACCTCTTTGCCCTCCAACGTTTCTTCTATTTTCTTTAGGGGCAACTTGCTATGGACTTGTGCATTTGGGCCTGCATGGGGCCTTCACCCTTGGGCCTGCTCAAGGCCAGCACATGGGCTGCATATTGCTGCGCATTTGGGGTCTGTTCTGGGCCTGTTTTGCTGCTTCTTGGGCCCGCACATGAGCTACACTTCTTGTGCATATGGGCCATGGGCCTCATATGGCCTATGCATGGGCCTCATCTTTTATTTTTTTTCTCTCTTTCTCTCTCTTTTAAACATCCACATTCCCCAACATATTTGGTAAGTCATTCTCCATGTTATGATCATATGAATTTGGGGATCAAAATCTTTTTAAGAGAGGGAGGATGTATCAACCTACTATTTTAAAAATAAATAAATAAATATAAATTTTAACGAAATATGAATTAATTAAAACTCATTAAGTAAAAATAAGTGATGGGCTTTAATAAATGGCTCGTATAAGAGTTATTGGGCCAAAATAGGGGTTTTAAAAGATATAATGAAAATACTATAAAATTCGTAACTCCATTATTCCCTAATTAAAAAAGTGCAAGTAAATCACTATATGACTCATATATATCTAAAATAGACTTCTAGCCCAAACCTAACTTACTAGCCATGAAATTGGAGTCACATCTTAACTCAAATAGGAGGATTTATGCTTGGAAGGTTAGATAAACATGGAAATTCGGAGTTAAAGGGAAGTTAGAGTTATCTTAGGAAATAACAATGTTAGATGTATAAATAAACCTCTAAACCCTTCATGGCCGACCCTATTGCTCTGTTGAGACTTCTTGGACATGGAGAAGAGGCCAAAGGAGGAGGGAATTGTGGGGAGAAGGCTTGCTAGAAGATCTACAAGGTTGTTCTTCAAGTTCTAGCCCTAGGAAGTTTACATCATCTAAAGGTAGGTAATCTTACAAGAAAAACTGAATTAAACTCGTCTGTAGATTGTTCTTGATCTTAGGAACAAAAGCCCTCTATTTTCACCAGTTTTTATTGGGTCTATCCTGTCAATTTCATGTTTGAAATTATGTTAAGAACATGTACCCAACCCATCATGTTCTCTTTAAATCCTTATCTATACTTGATCTCGTGCCATGAAACTTTTTCTGTACATGTCACATGATGTCAGGAAACTGTAGACATATTTTTCCCCAATTTCTATCAAGTACTCTTTTTGAATTAAATGTCTTTCCATCACTGTGTCATATTGTCGATCATCGTGAAAGAACATATTCATAGCATGTTGATATCATGATCATATTTCAATTACTCTTTATTGTTTATATCTCTGCAAGTCTAGTTTCGTTTAAAACTAGTTTCATGATTTTACATCAAGTATACATTGAGATTTCAATTTTTAAAAGCCACTGTGTCGAACCCTTGGAAGCATGGACCGCAATCCAAGGAGTTCTGGTTTTCGTTTTAGGCCCAGACAGGGATCTTGAGAACGCGACGCATTAACACTCCGCCTTCTCATTAAGGTTGCGACCAGATTCCTATTGCATTCTGAACACGACATGCCCTGCATCGCCTTTTGCCTGTCTATCCTAAAAGACCCTGTCACATTCTATTTAGTGACCTATCGCGTTCTGAAAGTACCCTGTCGCGATCCTTACAGTGGTACGTCGCTTTGTGGATTTTTGCACTAAAAGCCTAGATTTCACTTGTTCTTGTCTTGTTACAATGTCTATACATCCTTTTAAGTTCTGAAACACAGTCAAAGAGGTTATTAATCATGAACATGTAATGACTTTATTAAAAGCCATACACTTGATTTTCTCATATCCATGATTTCTCTATCACATGCACACATTAGAAACCATCAAATATGACTTGCCATGATACTAAGATATTTCATAATATATCTGGTAATTTACTTCAATATTTTTCGTAATTATCTTATTTTTAATAATGGACTTGTCTTCGTTTTCTATTGTTGTTTTGGAACATTGTTACTGGTGCTCCACTGTTCTAGAGATCCTCTAGAACGTCGAACAAATATGTTTCAACACTTTTTCTTAACTTGGACAAACTCTCCTTCGGATATTCCTTCTGCTGGACTAATGAATCCTTGTTCAAGGCCTCCATAAATCACCTCTATCCATGGATTCCCACATGGTCGACGAGCTGGTTGCACCATTAACACCTATAAGCCTTTTGGGGTTATGTTGGACCTGTACAGTATACTCCAACCAACCATAGTATTGATTTTGACATCACGTCACTCTTTTGACCGTGATATTTGTTGGGTTTTCATTCTAACATTTATAACAACATGTTTTTGATGATGAATAACTGCAATTGAGGTTTGACACATGTAACACATGAAAAAGAAACTAATGCAATACTTGATTGTTTGTGTATTCAAAATACTTAATTTTACATGTTTCATCATGTAGGTACAAATGCACAAAGTCAAGCTCTCTCCAAACAAGTGAAAAAGATCACAAAAAGCAAAAAAAAACAAGGTCACCTGTCGACAGACACAAAAGACCTGTCGACAGATCTCACAGGTGTGGTCTGCCAGAAGACCCATAGTTCAGAAAGTCTTCATCTGTCGACAGATGACAGATCGGCTGTCGACAGATCTCACAGTCCAAAACATCCAGACTTCTGTCGTTTACACAAAAGAGCACATATGTCGACAGATGGTCTTCGACTGTCGACGGATCTCATAGAGCTGAAGATCCATACTTCTGTTTTACTGTCGCCTGTCGACAGATGGCCAAGACCTGTCGACAGACGGAGTACAATTCAAACTACGGAAAGTTTCTAAGTTATCCTAGGAGGTGTTTCCAACTCTCACGTTTCTCCATGTGAGAACTCCTATATTTAAACACCTCTTTGAAGGAAATTTCATAGAGAAGCAGCCACAACCAAAAACCCTAGAGCTACTCCAAGTTTCACAAGAGTTGCTGCTACCCTGCTTCAGACTGCTGCACAGAGCCCTAAAGATCCGTCGATCCAGTAGTTCTTGAAGGAAGAACGTCGAGGATTCAACCTTCTCCATCGACTCAAAGCATTCAAGTCGAAGATTGAACTTCCTCCAGGCGTTCTCAGAAGAGTTCTTCACCAGGATTTATTCTCTCACTCAGATCTCTCTCTGTTTCCGTATTTCTACCATTTGTGTGTGTGTTGTGGTGATTCAAGCGACCCTTGTTCTTGAGATCACGTGTGTGTGTTGTTCTGATCGTGGGTGCACATCAGAAAACATGTGTGTGTGAGTTGTAGTCACTGAACTCGCTTATACGCAGTTTTCTCTACGTGTGTGTGTGTGTCGTGGATGTAGGATACACGATTTGTGTACTCTGAACCACGTAAATCTTCGTGTCCTGTGGTTTGAACACTTTTCACGTTAGATGCTTGATAGGCACGTTGCATTCACACACTAGATAGATTGCTAACTCATCTACACATCGTCAACACATCTAAGTCTCACGTTGTTCCTACAGAAAATTCAAAAGATTTTGTTGTGATTGAAAAAGGGTTGTTTTCAAACTTTTAATTAGTAGTAATCTATTCAACCCCCCCTTCTAGATTACCATATTGGGATTCCGCAAACCTTTCAATTGGTATCAGAGCCGAGTTTCTCCTATTTACTGTCTTGTTTGTTTGATCTTACGGTCAGGAGATTCACGGCAAATGGAATCTAGCAAGGGATTCATGGCCGAGGGTCAGTCAGTGACTAGGACACCATTCTTTGATGGAACTAATTATCCCTATTGGAAAAATCGCATGCAGGTGTTCCTGAGAGCACAGAACTACGAATTGTAGAAAATTGTCCACAAGGGTGAGTATACCCTTCCTGAAGACGAGAGTACCTGGACCAAGGATCAAATCGCAAAGGGGACACTCAACTGGAGTGCCCTCAATATGATGCAATGCGCGGTCCATCGCAATGAGTACTCGAGAGTTTCCACGTGCACATCGGCAAAGGAGATGTGGGACAAACTCGAACTCATTTATGAAGGTACGTCTGAAATAAGGGAGACAAAAGCAAGCATGTTGGTTTCAGAATATGAGATGTTTAAAATGAATTCCACTGAAACCATCTCTGACATGTTTGCAAGATTCATGTTAATAATTAATGGTTTGAAAGGCCTGAAAAAGGAATACTCGGAGAGTGACTTGGTGAGGAAGATTCTTCGGTCTCTTCCATCCTCATGGAACACCAAAGCCACTGTCATTGAGGATTCCAAAGACCTTTCAAAAATGAAATTGGATGAACTCATTGGCTCACTGATGACTTATGAAATAAACATGAAAAGAAAGGAAACTGAAGAAAATCCTAGGAAGCCACTTGCCTTGAAGGCTTCCAGGAAAAATTCCTCAGCTTCCAAGAAGGAAGTCATTCAGGAAAGTAATGAGTCTGAATCGTCTAGTGAGAGTGAGAATGACGAAATGGCCATGCTCACTAGACAATTCAAAAAATTCCTGAAATACAAAAGGAGAGGTTCAGGTAACTCGAAACCTTTCCAAAAGAAAGAATCTTTCAATAAATCTGATGCTAACAAAAAATCTGAGATTGTGTGTTATGAGTGCAAAAAGCAAGGCCACATGAGAGGAGAGTGCCCTGAGCTCAAGAAAAAGTTGAAGAAAGACAAGTTCACCTTCAAGAAAGCCAAGGCAATGTTGGCCACTTGGAGCGATGAAGACGAGGATGATCACAGCCAAGCAACCTCCGGAGATGAGAAAGTCCACTGTCTCATGGCGAGAAGTGAAGACTCAAATGAGGTAAACTCTTCCTTTGAAGACTACTCAATTGATGAAAGGGAAGAGGCTTATACTGTGTTATTTGAAAAATTCTGTGAACTAAAATCTGAAAACAAGGCACTCAAAAAGAAAGCTAACCATCTTGCCAATAACACACAAAATGATGAGCAAATTGCATCATTGATGAAAGACATTGAAATGATGAAAATTGATGAGGAAGCTCACCATGAGGAGTTGGATAATTTGAAACTGAAATTCCAAGAGGTTCAAAAAGAAAAAGTTGATTTAATGAACTCCTTTGAAACTCTTCAAGGTGAGCATGAGAAACTGAAAGAAAGATTGGAAAAGACTGAAGAAAATCTAAAAGGGAAATCAGAATTTTTGTCAAGGTTTGTTAAAGGGAAACAAAATCTTGATGCAATCTTGGGGTCAAATGTCTTTCTTCCAAAACATGGGCTTGGGTTTCAACCAGTTAAACAAAAGAAAATTGGTCAGAATTTGATAACATCCTTTGTTGAAACAAGCCCAAGTACAAGTAAGAGCACCCCCTCAAAGAACAGTAAGAATAAGGTTAAGGGAATGCAATCTCAAACCAAGGCAAAGAAGCCTAATGCTGGTACAGGTTCAAGATCTGTTGACAGCCCCAAGGAGAGCTGTCGACAGGTCAGGAAAACCAGTCCAAAAGAAAAATTGACAAGGCAACAGAAAGGTAAGATGCCCATGCATGATCCGAACAACATCAAGCCCACTGTTGTAAACAAACCATCTTCATGCAAGATCTGTAAAAAGATTGGACACATTGAAAAACAATGCTGGAATAACCCAAATAAATAAAAATTCAAACAAGTTTGGATTCCAAAGCATTTACTGTTTGGCATGAATGATACCTTGGCACCCAAAGTGATTTGGGTACCAAAACCTCTTGTCTAATTCACATGTGCAGGAATGCCTAGCAGCTGCTCGACACATCAAAACAAAAGGACGGAGGTCAGGTTATATTCGGAGGTAACAACAAAGGCCAGATCATCGGCTAAGGTAAGGTCGGTAAGTTTGCCTCTAATTCAATAGATAATGTGCTACTTGTTGATGGCCTTCATCACAATTTACTTAGCATAAGTCAATTGTGTGATAAGGGTCACAAAATTATCTTTGAATCAAATTCATGTCAAATACTTGATAAGGAAACAGGAAGTTTGAAGTTTTCTAGAAAAAGGATAAATAACATCTACATGGTTGACGTAGATGATCCATAAAATAATGATTTGTGTCTTGTAGCAAACAAACAGGACGAGCTTACATTGTGGCATCGTAGGCTCGGTCATGCTAGCTATAATGTATTGCACAAGATCATGAGGCTTAAATTGGTGAGTGGTCTTCCTGAAATTTCCTTTAACAAGAATGAGAATTTCTGTGATGCATGTGCACAGGGAAAACAAACCCGGAAATCCTTCAAATCAAAGGCACCGGTAAGTACCTCTAAAGCATATGAACTGTTGCACATTGACTTATTTGGACCTACGAGAACACTTAGTCTCAATGGCAAGCGTTATGGCTTTGTCATTGTAGATGATTTCTCTAGGTTCACTTGGGTAAAATTCCTGGCTCACAAGAATAAAGCGTTAAGTGTTTTTGAAGAATTCTTCAACAAAATTGAGCATGGAAATGTCAATAAAATTTGCTCTATCCGTACTGATCACGGGGGAGAATTTGACAATAATTCCTTCTCCGAATTTTGCAGGAACCAAGGCATAGAACACATGTTCTCCTCCCCAAGAACTCCAGAGCAAAATGGGGTCGTGGAGAGGAAGAATAGAACCTTGGTGGAGATGGCTCGTACGCTTCTGGTCGAGAATCAACTTGTGAGAACTTTTTGGGCAGAAGCGGTAAACACGTCTTGCTACATCCTTAATCGAGCCATGGTAAGACCCGTATTCAAGAAAACTCCTTATGAACTTCTGAAAGGTAAGAAACCCACTATTGGGTACTTTAAAGTTTTTGGTTCAAAGGTGTTCATACACAATAATGACAAAAATGATTTGGACAAGTTTGAAGCCAAAAGCGATCAAGGTATTTTTCTTGGATACTCAGAACACTCTAGAGCCTATAGGGTGTTCAATCTGAAATCTAGAACAGTTGAAGAAACTCCACACGTTGTTTTTGATGAAACTCAACTCAAGCCTAACATTTCAAATGCTTACAGGTTTGATGAATCTGAAGGAACAACGTTTGGGGAACTTCAAAGTAAAGGAAAAGAAAAGTCTCAAGCTGGTTCAAAAACTAAGAGTGGATTTCTTCGCAGGTATGATGATGAAGAAGATATTCTTCCGTTCAACAATTCAGAAGATGTACCTGACAAAGATCCACAAGAGGAAGAACAACAACTTGAACCACCTCAAGCACTTCCTCCTCCAGAACAACCTCCTCAAATGCAAGATCTTCCAGGGCCTTCAACAGTCATGAATGTGAGGTATTCAAAAGATCATCCTCTTGAGAATGTGATAGGAAATTTAAATGAGTCGGTTCAAACTAGATCTAAGGTTAATCAAATAGTTGAACAGGACCATTCAGCTTTTGTCTCTCAAGTGGAACCCAAGAATGTTGAAGAAGCCTTAAAAGAAGATTCATGGATTGATGCTATGCATGAGGAGCTTGGGCAATTCCAAAGAAATAATGTATGGAGTTTAGTTCCTAAAACCCCTAAAATGTCTGTCATAGGTACAAGGTGGGTCTTTAGAAACAAACTCAATGAAGAGGGTAAAGTGGTGAGAAACAAGGCTAGACTGGTTGCAAAAGGATATAATCAAGAATTTGGTGTAGACTTTGAAGAATCCTTTGCACCTGTAGCTAGGCTAGAAGCAGTTAGAATTTTGTTAGCATATGCATGCTCAAACAAATTTAAATTGTATCAAATGGATGTCAAAACTACTTTCTTGAATGGCTACATAAAAGAGGAAGTCTATGTCTCTCAACCACCGGGCTTTGAAGATCATGAGAAACCTAACCATGTCTATAAATTGCACAAGGCTCTTTATGGTTTGAAACAGGCACCCCGAGCTTGGTACGACAGATTAAGTACATTTCTGGTAAGCAAAACCTACTCAAGAGGTAAAGTAGACCAAACTCTCTTTACAAAGAAAGTTCGCACACACATCATTGTTGTTCAAGTTTATGTGGACGACATTATTTTTGGATCTACTAACCCTTCACTATGTGAGGAATTTTCCAAACACATGCACAGTGAATTTGAGATGAGTCTAATGGGGGAGCTTCAATTCTTTCTTGGTTTGCAGGTCAAGCAAATGGAGGATGGCTTCTTCATAAACCAAGAAAAGTATGTCAAAGAGCTACTAAAAAGGTTTCAATTTGAACAATCAAAGTCTGCCTCAACACCCATGAGCACAAGTATAAAACTTGAAAAAGATGAGAAAGGTAAACCGGTAGATGCCAAACAATTCCGAGGTATGATTGGCTCTCTCCTCTATCTTACTGCAAGTAGACCAGATATTCAGTTCAGTGTTTGCCTCTGTGCTAGATACCAATCTAGTCCAAAGGAAAGCCACTTAATTGCAGTTAAGAGAATTTTCAGATATCTCTCAGGTACGTTTGATTTGGGTCTTTGGTATCCAGCAGGTAGTAGCTTTGACTTGGTTCATATTCTGATGCTGACTATGCTGGATGTAAAATTGACAGGAAAAGCACTAGTGGCTATTGCCAAATCCTTGGCAGTTGCATGGTTTCGTGGGCATCCAAGAAGCAACACTCGGTTGCACTCTCCACTGCAGAGGCAGAATATGTTGCTGCAGGGAGTTGTGCGGCACAAGTGTTGTGGATAAAAAGTCAATTGTGTGACTATAACATTGATATTGGATGCACACCTATCCTATGTGACAACACCAGTGCAATCAACTTATCAAAGAATCCCATTCAACACTCTAGGACAAAACACATAGAAATCTGTCACCATTTCTTGAGAGATGAGGTAGCCAACAAAACCTTAGAAATCAGTTTCATACCCACAGAAAAACAATTGGCTGACATCTTTACCAAATCTCTAGCTGAAGATAGATTCACCACTTTGAGAAGAGAATTGGGCTTGTGTAAATTGCAGTGAAACTTATCCATATACTGAGCATATGTCTCTTGTGTGCACCAACTATGAGGTATATTAAATAGTGTTTGTGGAAGAACAAGTAAAGCTTGTTTGGAAACTCTCATTATGCGTAGAGGAAAGATCCTCCGCCACGTATCCATAGTTGACATGCATGTAAGGGGTATGTACTTTATATAGGGATGAGTTTCTTTACAATTTTCCCATTCTCCACTTCAGTGAAACATTGAAAATCTTAACAATCTGTCTTCCTGAAAGCTTGGTGTGCTCACATGGTTGGTCTAGTTGTAATAGTGTGTCTTGAATATTCAATTACCTGTTTTCACATGAGCACACACTATGGGGGAGCTAGTTTAGGTTAGATGTCCTTCATGAGAGGAGAATCACTCATTCCATGTGTATCTTCAATTCCCTCACTTATCATGATCATCTCACTCTTCATTCTAACCTTAAACCAGTTTTGCACAGGCATCTGTCGACAGCTCCCACTCCATATGTCGACAGATCAGGCCTTACAGAACTCTAATTCTTCTGTCTGTGCAATCTGTCGACAGACGACAACTTATCTGTCGACAGATCTCACAGGTTCTGCTCTGCCCGAACTGGCCTATCTTCTGTCTGTGTGATCTGTCGACAGGCACTTCTCTAGCTGTCGACAGACACCAACTCTTCAAGCAATTCATGCCTATTTCACATCCTACTTGTTGAGCAGGTTCATGTACTTTCACTAAGGTGTTTATTGGGTGGATATACATGTTTAACTTCATCATATACACATGATATTGATGCTATCCCCTAAACCACCATGATTTGGACATACTACTCATGCTTGGGTTTATGTTACATCATTTTGAAAACATTGAACTATCTTAGAGGATTAACACCTAAACTCCATTGAATAATTTCCTTGTAGGCTCACACCATTCTCAATACAATTGAAAAATCTTATGGTCATTGAACTTTATGTTTTGAACTGAAGGATCATCATATACATCTCATTGATCTTAAGTTTAAGCTAAAATGGAGAAAACCTACCTATTTCAGAAAAATATATACAACGTCATTTAAAAACAAAAATTAGGATAAAGGTAGAGCTATGATGGGTCTTGCTGAGTAACCGGGGAGACGGGCATCACCAATGTCTGCCCTCGCGTCAAAAAGCAAACTCATTATCTCTATACAACGGTATAATGGAAACTTCGACTGAGTAACTGGGGGTACGGGCACTTGTCATGTCTATCCTCATGTCAAAAGGTGTGAAGTTATCTTGAATATCACTTTTCCCATTGCATTCTTTTCTTGAAAGCAAAAAAAATGAAATAGTGTGAAGCCTCCAAAGTGTCTCAAATCTAAAGGTCATGTAGTGTCTATGGCCATCCAGAAGTTTAGACATTCATTTCAATCATCATTTGATCCTCATAAACTTGGGATTGTGTTGTTCTACAATGTCCTTAATCAACCAAGGGTAATGGTGTCCTTTCTCAACGAATGGAAAATGTTCTCTTAATGCTTTAACTTTAAGTCCCCTGGGTATTATGTTTAAACCATTTAGGTAAGTGAGAGAGCCTTAATGTCCATGACAATGATAGGTTACAATATGTGTTTACCCATCTTACACCTTACAAATATGCCTCATGTAACCAATGCTCTCATTTCTTTCTTCAAAATCCACATCAAAAATCACTGGCAGAAAATCTACAGGATCTGTCGACAGATCCCTTGTCATCTGTCGACAGCCGGCGGCAGACCCGGTTTGGGAAGTCCAACGGGCACACCGTTTGGGGCTTTTTTGGTGGGGCTTGCCTTTTAAAATCCCCTCCTCTTTCTATAAAAAGGCATCCACAGGACCCCTTCCCCTCCTACCACCAAAACCCCTCTCCACCTCCCCTCCAAATCTCCATCCCCTGTCTGGACGAGAAAACCCTACCTTCCTCCGGTCTTCCTTCCTCTCATCCGAGCCCTCACCCACGTCTCTCTCTCACGCTCATCCTTCTTCTTCTAGCCTTCTTCATGTCTTCCAGGCCATCAAAGAAACTGGCTTCTCGCCGCGTCCCTCCTCTTCTCAGGCCGACGGGGCTGAGGCTGAGCGCAGGATAAAGCATCGGGACGATCATCTTCCCGAGCTTGTGGTGCCTCCCCATCTTCACCTTACTCACTCCAAGGGGACGCATACCAAGTTTGTCCAGCAACAGTATGTAGAGTTTGAGTCCTTGGCCGACATGTTTCCTAATCTCCAACCCCTATTCGACAATCAGGGCTGGACTCTGTTTCTCTACCATCACAAGCGGTATTCTCCTTCCGCCGTTCGTGACTTCTACAACCACCTTGGCTACACTCCAGATAATCGTTTCTTTACCACCGTCAAGGGCACAACTTTTCAACTCACTGAAAATCTTCTTTGCATAGCCCTTCAAATCCCCAATTCTGGAGTTGATATCCTAAGCCACAAATCGGATGCCTCTGTCTACTACCCTCTCCTCACACTTGAGGATTATGATGGCACCAAGAAAATCTCTAAACTCAATGCAAACTCATTTCCTCCATTGATCAGGATGATCCACCACATATTCACTACCATGATTGCGCCTAAACATGGCAGTCGGAAGTTGGTCACCGATGTTCACAAATCTCTCTTCACCTTCTTCCTCAGATGTGAACTCATTAATCTCCCACTTTTGATGCTTAGTCTTATCCAAAAAACATTCTACCAACCCCGGAGGTCGATGCCCTTTGCCTGTCCACTTACCTCCCTGATGAGGTTCATCGGCATTGACATTCCAGACAGCGAGTGCATAGAGCTAAATTCTCGCAACAGCTTTGATCTCACTGCAGCACATCGCATGGGATACAAGCTTGTTGATGGAGTTGTTACCCGGGAGCTTAAGGGTAAGGCACTTGCTGATGCCGTAGGGGAGAATGTTGAAGACGAAGATGAGAATCTTACTGATGATGCTGAAGATGATGAGGATGAAGACTCCCAGTCTGAATCACATGGTATGTCGGGCGTTGAGATTGCTAGTGATGCTCCAGCTCAACCATCCATTAGAGATTTGCTTGCACAGTTACAGCTACAGATGTCCACTAGATTTGAGAAGCTGAATACAAGATTGGACACAGTGGATTCGAGTCTGGAATCACTTGAGGACACTCAAGTCCAGCTCCAGCTCCGTATTACAAGGCTTCAGACAGAGATGCATGACACTCGTCAGGCTCCAGCTCCGCCTACAGATGATGCTGCCTAGATAGGCTTTATGTCTAGGAATGGGTCTTCATGTAGTGTCTATGTCCTGTCTTGTCTGAGTCTTATGGTCTTTTTATTTCACTTTATGGTCATGTATTTTCTTTCCCTTTCATGTTTACTCTCAGTCAAACAACTTTTTGTACTGTGTATGCCTCCTTCACATCAATGAATTCACAGTGCCATGTTCCATGTTTGTCTATATGTTTGTCTGATGAATGCTTTTAGATGTTGTCAAAAGGGGGAGAAACCTCATTGTGCATTAATTGATAAATTTTGTCATCATCAAAAAGGGGGAGAATGTTGGGTTTTCATTCTAACATTTATAACAACATATTTTTTATGATGAATAACTTCAATTGAGGTTTGACACATGTAACACATGAAAAAGAAACTAATGCAATACTTGATTGTTTATTTATTCAAAATACTTAATTTTACATGTTTCATCATGTAGGTACAAATGCACAAAGTCAAGCTCTCTCCAAGCAAGTGAAAAAGATCACAAAAAGCAAAAAAAACAAGGTCACCTGTTGACAGACACCAAAGACCTATCGACAAATCTCACAGGTGTGGTCTGCCAGAAGACCCATAGTTCAGAAAGTCTTCATCTGTCGACAGATGACAGATCGGCTGTCGACAGATCTCACAGTCCAGAACATCCAGACTTCTGTCGTTTACACAAAAGAGCACATATGTCGACAGATGGTCTTCGACTGTCGACAGATCTCACAGAGCTGAAGATCCATACTTCTGTTTTACTGTCGCCTGTCGACAGATGGCCAAGACCTGTCGACAGACGGAGTACAATTCAAACTACGGAAAGTTTCTAAGTTATCCTAGGAGGTGTTTCCAACTCTCACATTTCTCCATGTGAGAACTCCTATATTTAAACACCTCTTTGAAAGAAATTTCGTAGAGAAGTAGCCACAACCAAAAACCCTAGAGCTACTCCAAGTTTCACAAGAGTTGCTGCTGCCCTGCTTCAGACTGCTGCATAGAGCCCTAAAGATCTGTCGATCCAGCAGTTCTTGAAGGAAGAACGTCGAGGATTCAACCTTATCCATCGACTCAAAGCATTCAAGTCGAAGATTGAACTTCCTCCAGGCGTTCTCAGAAGAGTTCTTCACCAGGATTTATTCTCTCACTCAGAACTCTCTCTGTTTTCGTATTTCTACCATCTGTGTGTGTGTTGTGGTGATTCAAGCAACCCTTGTGCTTGAGATCACGTGTGTGTGTTGTTCTGATCGTGGATGCACATCAGAAAACACGTGTGTGTGAGTTGTAGTCACTGAACTCGCTTATAAGCAGTTTTCTCTGCGTGTGTGTGTGTGCCGTGGACGTAGGATACACGATTTGTGTACTCCGAACCACGTAAATCTTCGTGTCCTGTGGTTTGAACGCTTTTCACGTTAGATGCTTGATAGGCACGTTGCATTCACACACTAGATAGATTGCTAACTCATCTACACATCGTCAACACATCTAAGTCTCACGTTGTTCCTACAGAAAATTCAAAAGATTTTGTAGTGATTGAAAAAGGGTTGTTTTCAATCTTTTAATTAGTAGTAATCTATTCAACCCCTCCTTCTAGATTACCATATTGGGATTCCGCAAACCTTTCAATATTGTCACGACTAAGTGGTAGACGACGATACTCACCATACTGCTTGTACTCGATGGTACTGTGCAACGATTACTATCGCTTGTTGTAATGACATTTTACGCGTATGAATTTATAGTTCTCATCTATACTCACTTATTACAACTGTCTCATGTTCTGATATTCTGCGTCGGGGCATGATAGAACCAGTGCGAGATTGATAGTCTCCACTGGACTTCTGTTGTGAAGCTCATTCTCTCCTTTTCTTAGGCTCTATAGCAGTAGTAGGTTGCACGATGATCGGAGGAGACGGAGGATTAGTCTCTAGCTTTGTTCTTAGCAATGTCCCCTTTCCTTAGTATTTCACCCTTAGGACATGTCCCATAAGGGTTTTGTCTTCCTTTTTACTTGTACTGTTGTGGTTGGAACTTGTATGTAGATTTGTACTTTACACTCTTATTGCCTACTTTCACTTCTACGTACAATATTTTTAGTACAATAGTTGTTATTTGTTTCCTTTACATATTCTGTTAGATTGTTCTTTCAATCCTTCCGGATCCTTAGATCTATGGGTGGCAGTGTCAGAAATTGGATTCTCGATGGGGGACCGAGGGTCTAATTTTCAAGGTCGCTACACCATGAGAGACAAATATCCAGTTATCAAATAAAGCCTTAATGTCTAGATTTGAGGTTTCTTTGGTAATTTTTTTTTTCTTTTCAAGTGTCTAACTTCAACATGAAAATACAAAATGATAAAAATTAATGTATCTAGAATTACAAAATCATGGGTTAAAGTTCTTCTCTCGTACACAGTCCGTTTAGTACACAAGATAAGGAGTTCCATTAAAGAGTTTAAAAATCCAATGTGTGATATTTGCAGACAGTAGTCTAAATCTTCTCCTTTTCTAAATAGCTGGACTGGAAACTATGGACAATAGTTAGATTAAAGTAGGTACTTTAGTCGGAAGTGGCTCACCAAACACAAACGCAGCCGATGCAGATGATGGCTACCAGACACAAAGGGAGAAGGAAATATGTTGCAGAGAAAAATATAGCGGATATCCTGTAGTCTCAATTCGGAAACTGATTTTAATTTATAACACACAATGTATACAGAGTGCATTTGACATGAGATACATGACAAAAAGTACTATATATATATATATGCCAGTGTCTATGGATTAGAAATTTGACCTTATTTTTGCATGTAACTTATCCTAAACAAAGATCAAATTTTCAATTCGAATAATAGGTTATTTCAACAATAATGTTAAATTTCATAGGAGGGAGGACACATTCAACTGTGCGCGCAGAATTATCCGTATGGATATTTGAAACCCATTTCGATATATCAATGTCCAAACTGGTGGATCAGATCAAATTTCTTAATTTTCAGGATAACTTATGTTCCGATCTATAGGAAGTACAGAGGAATACTATTTCCTTCCATAAATTTATGAATCATATTGAATTCTGCAGATCTAAAATTATAAAGTTAATATTGCAGAACGAGCTCGCAGCATTCTGAGGTGAAAAGTGCATGTTTATTTGTTTGGTAAAGTAAAAGCAAACAGAAGTCCTCGTAAGAAGTATAAAAACATGGAAATTAAAATACCCTGTCTAGTAGCTCGTTTTTGTTTGTTAACACAAGGCTCCAGCATGCATAACGCGCACTGGATATATAACTTCTTCGCCCACCTCGAGGTCTATTGGGCCTTTGGATTTGATTGGACGGGCCCAATAGTGGTGGTGACAAATCGGTACGTATCTCTGTGTCTAAATGCTGCATATATAAATGAAACAAGAAACTAAAATGTATCTCTGTGTCTAAATGCTGCACATATAAATGAAACAAGAAACTAAAATGTGCTGAGTTGTCCTATTAAATTTGTTTAAGAGTTTCAAGCAATACACAAAGCAATGCAGTTGTTCTACATGATTCTTCACTACCACAATTGGGTGTTGTGCGACGAGGGGTTGATTAAACCTTATGTATATAGATAACTAATCTTGTAAATAATTATCAAACTTAATTGTGCCAATAATGAATTTAATAACGTAATACACTTTAGGCTCAGAAAAATTGAACAGGAAAAGTACTTACTAAGAAAATATACATGAGAAGAATGTTGAAAACTTGAGAGGGAGATTAAACTTCCAAACATGAGTTGCCCAATGATCTCCATGTTGAAACACTATAAATCTACAGTGGAAGCATATCTGGATCCATGGGAAGTGATCTTCCAATCCAGTCTGGTGTTTCTCCAACAACGTCTCCTTTGGTGATGGGATGCTAGGGAGAAGGAGATGTTCCGTATGGATTGGGGACCATGACCCCCTTTTTTAATAAACAACCAAGAGGCGGTTGTTGTGTCTTTTGGTGTCTTTTTCTATTTTAGCCCATCATAAAAATGGAAATGACACCCTGGTCTCTACACAATTAAATATGACCCATACTTTTTTTTTAAGATGCTTAAATCCCCAAATAACATATTCCTTAATTAATCACATTAATAGGGATAAACTTTATGATAGCCAATAATATACAATTATATATATGTACGCCCATAATTAGATTAAATCTAACAATCTCCCACTTGGGCCACATATATATCACTTTATAATTGTATATCATAACATAACTTTATGAGCCCAAAAGATTTGCTATCATTACCCAAAGCATCTCCAATGAATCCGGTCCAACAATCATATCAACATAGGACTAAAGACGTTTTCATTAACGTAACTCAACCCATCAATAATCACAGATGTTAATATAACGAATGACATGGATCAAGCATGGATGTGTAGCATGGAAATTACATGCAATGTGATTCAATTATGTCTATTTCCAACTGGTCCAACTTTATTCTTTAGTGAGATCAACTTTAAAACAAATAGAGTGCAAAACAAACTGAATTTTTTATTTCTACAGAAAGTATCATAAACACTAAATGTTTCCAAAAGAGAATTAGCATATAAATACAAACTCCCACTAAACTAACATATCATCATATGATACAACACCCATATTAGCAACATGCTCATGAAAGACCTTGGGTGGAAGTCTCTTAGTAAGTGGATCCGCAATCATAGAGTTTGTACCAATATGCTCTATAGATAATTGACCACTTTGCACTCTTTCTTTAACAACTAGGATGTCTATATGCTTAGACTTCGTAGAGCTCCTGTTGTTGTTGGAATATAACAATGTTGACTTATTGTCACAAAATATCTTAAGTGGTCTTTCAATTCCATCCACAATTCGCAACCCGGTGGCAAAATTTCGCAGCCATATTCCATGATTTGATGCCTTATAACATGCTATAAACTCCGCAGCCATGGTGGAAGAAGCTACAAGTGTCTGCTTAACACTCTTCCATGAAATAGCTCCTCCAGCCAATAGGTAAATATAGCCTAATGTGGATCTCCTATTATCTTGGCATCCAGCAAAGTCAGAATCAGAATATCCAATGATCTCCAACTGATCTGATTTTCTATATGTGAGCATGTAGTCCTTTGTTCTTTGTAAATAGCGCATGACTCTCTTGGTTGCTTTCCAGTGATCCACTCCTGGATTACTTAAGTATCTACCCAACATTCCAACAATGTACGCAATATCCGGACGCGTACAAACTTGAGCATACATAAGACTTCCTATGGCTGATGCATAAGGAATCTTATGCATCTCTTTAACTTCAAATTCATTTTTGGGCATTGATTGAGGCTAAACTTGTCACCTTTAACAATTGGGGTGTCACCTGGTTTACAATTCTGCATGCCAAATCTTTTAAGAACCTTTTCGATATAGTTCTTTTGTGATAACCCAAGGATATTTCGAGAGCGATCTCGGTATATCTGTATGCCTAACACAAAAAAGGCATCTCCAAGATCTTTCATCTAAAATTTTCTTGATAGAAACTTCTTAGTTTCACATAATAATCCTATATCATTACTGGCAAGCAGTATGTCATCAACATATAAAACTAGAAAAATATGTTTACTCCCACTGAACTTATGGTATATACAATCACCCACTATATTCATCTCAAAACCAAATGGAATGATAACTTGATGAAATTTGTAATACCATTGACGAGAAGCTTGCTTAAGTCCATAGATAGATTTCTTTAATTTACAAACCATTTTCTTTGGGTCTCCCGACACAAAATTTTGTGGTTGCACCATATATATCGTCTCATCAATGTCTCCATTGAGAAACGCAGTTTTCACATCCATCTGATGTAACTCAAGGTCAAAATGTGCCACTAATGCCATTATTACTCTAAAAGAGTCTTTAGATGAAACCGGCGAGAAAGTCTCTTTATAATTGATGTCTTCCTTCTGAGTAAAGCTCTTTGCAACAAGACGAACCTTATATCTCTCCACATTACCCTTTAAATCCCTCTTGGTTTTAAATATCCATTTGCAACCAATGGGTTTCGTGCCTTTAGGTAATGGGACAAGATCCCAAACATTGTTGTCTTTCATGGACTTTATTTCCTCATTCATAGCATCAATCCACTTTTGAGAATTAGAGCTTTGCATGGCTTGATGGAAGTTGATTGGATCATCTTCCACCATCCTAATGTCAACCTCATGTTCTTGGAGAAATGTGACATAATCATCTGGAATTGCATTTCTCCTTTCTCTAGTGGATCTTCTTAACGGCATTGGTTTTTGAGAGTGTTGAGTTTGTTCTTCTGAAATAATCTCGTTATTTTGAGTGGGAGATACTACAATATTGTCTTGATCTGGACTTGCTTATTGAACAATGTCAAGCAAAGAAACATGATCCTGGTCATTGTCAATAGCAATTGGAGGAATAGTAATATACACCTCCTCAAAGACAAAATCTCTAATCTTATTCCCCCTCGCAAACTCAACATCCTCAAAGAACCGAGCATTTCCCGTCTCAAAAATGGACTTAGTTGTGGGATCATAAAACTTGTAACCCCTTGACCTTTCAGTATATCTAATAAATTAGCTGCTAACTATTTTGGAGTCTAGTTTCCTTTCATTAGGCTTGTAAGGCCTTGCCTCAGTTGGACAACCCCAAATGTGCAAATACTTCAAACTAGGCTTCTTACCTATCCAAAGCTCATAAGGGGTCTTCACAGTTGCTTTTGTTGGAACCCTGTTTAGTAAATAAGCTGCAGTCTTTAATGCTTCTCCCTAGAGAGATTCTGGTAAGGTAGATTGACTAATCATACTCCTTACCATATCCTTAAGCGTCTTATTTCATCTTTCAGCAACACCATTCATGCTAGGGGATTCTGGCATGGTGTATTGTGGGACGATACCGCATTCCTCTAGGAATTTAGAAAAAGGTCCTGGACGTTGTTCACCTGATCCATCATATCTACCATAGTATTCTCCACTACGGTCTGATCTAATGGCCTTTATTCTTTTGTTGAGTTGATTCTCAACTTCAGCCTTATATTTTTTGAACACATCCAATGACTAAGACTTCTCATGAATGAGATACAGGTAGCCATATCGAGAATAATCGTCTATGAATGCAATAAAATATTGTTGACCATTCCAAGAAGGTATAGGAAATGGTCCACAAATATTTGTATGTATTAATTCTAGGACGTCTGAATCTCTATTAGCTCATGTTCTCCTTATGTTTGTTTGTTTTCCCTTTATATAATTGACACACATGTCAAAGTCTGAAAAAATGAAGGGAGTCAAGAATACCATCAGACACAAGTTTCTCAATTCTTTGTTTAGAGATATGACCTAATCTCTTGTGCCATAGTGTAGCGGAATTCTCATTGGTTAATTTTCGTTTTGTACCGTGTGAACTTATATGCAAGGTTTCATTAAATGAGACTACAATATTAAGTAAATATAGGTTATCATTAAATGACAAAGAATCGGTACCAACAAGATTTGAGCTTTGAAAAAGACTAAACTTACTATTTCCAAATGAACAAGAATAACCAGATTTGTCCAACATAGAAATAGATATCAAATTTCATCTAAAAGATGGTACAATAAAAGTCTCATTCAAATCCAAATAATGACCAGTCTTTAACAATAACCTAGAAGTCCCTATAGCCTCAACTTTCACACTTTTGCCATCGCCTACATAGATGTATCTTTCACCATCATTCGACCTTCAGCAGTGGAGGCAACCCTGCATCGACACACTTATGTGAGTAGTAGCACCAGAATCTATCCACCAAGTGTATCTGGGTACAGAAGTTAAATTAACCTCTGAACAAACCAAAGTGAAAAGTGTACCTTTCTTTACACGCCAAGCATTCCTTTTTGTGTCCACCAAGTTTGCAAAAGAAACATGCAGATTCCTTATTTTGTTTCTTTTGTGATGGTCCACTTGCAACTTCATTACCCTTTTGTCTTTTCTTAAGTTTAACCTTGTCTTTAGAGGTTATCGACAAATGAGCACTTTCTGTCTTCTCTTGCCTTAGCCTTTTCTTTTCTTGCACACAATGTGAGATGAGCTCATTAAGGGACCATTTGTCCTTTTGACAATTATAGCTCACTTTAAATTGACTGAATTGTACTGGAAGAGAAATTAAAACTAAATGCACAAGTAGATCCTCAGATAATTCTAACTTAAGTGCCTTTAGTTTTGAAGCAAGATGAGACATCTCTATGATGTACTCCCTTATGTTTCCTTTTCCTTTATATCTCATGGAAATCATATTTGACAAGAGTGTACTAGTTTCAGCCTTATCATCCTTGGCAAATCTTTTCTCAATTTCCTCAAGGAAACCCTTAGATGTAGTAACCTCTTCAGGTATAGTGCCCCGGAATGCTTCTGGAATGGCACGCTTCATGATCATAAGACTCATGCGATTTGAACGGTCCCACTTTTCCATGTCCCTCTTTTCCTCAGTAGAGTTGGATTCTGTAACCTCATTAGGCCATTCAAGTCTTAATGCAATGTCTAGATCTATAACACTAAGAACGATCATTACGTTCTCCTTCCATGTCTTGAAGTTAGTACCATTAAGCATAGGAATTGAATTAATGCTGGCAGAAATATTATTAGCAGAATTTGTAACTGTAAGAAAACAAAACAATAGCTCACATAAGTTTCACATTATGTTGAAAATAATTTTCAAATAATGGTACAACCCATCACAAGATATCTAGCACAACATTAACATTTTGTCTTTGGACAAAAACATTAACTTGCAAGTGATACTCTTGGTGTAACAGTCAAATATTGACAATAAATTCTGTCAAACAATAAGTCTTTCTTTGGACTGACTTATTATCAAATAATTGTCACATATTTACTGTTACAAATATGTATATATGTAATTCTTTCAAATATTAACTATCCTTTGGGCTAGTAAATATTCACATGAATTATAGAAATACAATCATCTTGATATCCCAAAATAAGTTAATTTACATAAGAGAGGCTACTTTGGTAGCATGTTGCTTTAATTAATTTATTTCAGAATATTAGACATCAAAAATGTACCAAAATTTGATGCCAAAAGATTATCTAGATTTATCTTGAAATAAATCAAATGCACTCAAAGTATATAACCATTGAGGATTTAAATATGATAAAAATCGCTTTCATTGAGTGCCTTCCTTATAACATGAACATTTAAATAATATATAAGAAAAATGTTCCATGAACCATGTGCATAAAGGAAGGTGGCAATGGGTGCATCATCCCTTTTACTGTACGCGCATGCATATACAGAAAGGTGGGGAAGGGGTATTCTGGTATGTAACATAGCTGCAAATAAACAAAGTTGGAGTTGAAAAGAAAAAACTCAAATGGTTCGTGGGTCCTTAGGTAGCGATTGGGAAAAGAAAATTTTCCTCCCCAAAGCGCCGCACAGAAGCCTCCCTTTTCCACTTCTTTTCCGGCGCCAGCAACGTCCGCGGTGGCCACGGGTGTTGCACAGATTGGCTTTTCCGGCGCCAGACGCTCCCGGGCCCCGGCGCAGTGATTGCGTAGGTGCCCTGCGGTCTCCAAAGCGCCGCAGGAAGGCTCGCCACAGAAAGGCTTCCTTCCGGCACAGTGATCACGCACAGGCCCATCGCGTAGTGTTCGCGCGCAGCATCCTGCGGAGCGTCCCCAAACGTCGCCATTCGACCCAAATGCCGGGAAGAAATGAAAAGAGCATCATTGTACTGTCCAATTTTTCGTAGTAACAGAACAATACCATCATGGTATTGCAGTAACGAAAAATTCGATTTTTGTTGTTTTAACATGGATTTAAGGCTCTGATACCACTTTTTAAAAATTTGAGAGGGAGATTAAACTTTCAGAACATGAGTTGCCCAATGATCTCCATGTTGAAACACTATAAATCTATAGTGGAAGTATATCTGGATTCATGGAAAGTGATCTTCTAATCCAGTCCAGTGTTTGTATGGATTGGGGACCATGACCCCTTTTTTTAATAAACAACCAAGAAGCGGTTGTTGTTGTTTCTTTTAATGTCTTTTTCTATTTTAGCCCATCATAAAAATAGAAATGACACCCTGGTCTTTACACATAATTAAATATGACCCATACTTTTTTTTAAGATGCTTAAATCCACAAATAACATAATGCTTAATTAATCACATTAATAGGGATAAACTTTATGATAGCCAATAATATACAATTATATATATGTACGTCCATAATTAGATTAAATCTAACAAAGAATACTAGAATATTAAATCTAATTAATCGAATGGACAACAATGTCTTCATGCCCTATAGCCCAATCGTGGGTCAAAAGTAATCTTTTGCTGCACCTGCAAATGATTCAAAATTAAAAAGGTGATTTCTGCATAATCTGATTTCTGACAAATTTTGAGAATAGTGCAGGTTATTTGGTATAGAGAAACACTTGTTGCAAACCGCCATCATGGCGGTTTGCAACAAACTCACCCTCTCATTGGAGAGGGTGAGGTCATTGGGGGTGGGCTCCCCCTTGGGGTTGTGCCCACCCCCAATGGGCTGCTAGTTTGTAGCCACGCTGGTTGCAAACTCCCTTGGGAGTTTGCACCAAGCGGTTCTCTTTGGTATATATGATGATGTTGGGCGTGTGCCCATTTGGGCCCCACGAGGGGCCCGCCTCCACCGCCTCGGGCGGGTGGAGGGGGTGTCGCCAACGCGCTCTACGCCAGCGCGCAGGGCGCGCTGGCGGGCGGGCACCTCGCCAACGCGCGAGGCGCGCTCTGCCGCTTCTCGCGGCAGAGGCAGCAGGCTGCCGCCTCTCCTTCCCACTCGCTGCCTCACCCTCTCTCCTCCTCATTCCACCTCCTCTCCCTATAAATACCCCATGAGGGGTGAAGGAGAGAAGCCATCCCAGTGAATCCATCCTTGAGGATTCCATTGGCATGCGTGTGTGCATGCAAGTGTATGTGAGAGAGTGAGTTTGCAAGTGTGTCTTGCAGGTGTGGCCTTCTCTGTGTGAGAAGGTACTGTCCCAGGTATGGGACATCTGGTATTCTCTATCCGGTATCGACTGACGGAGGTATGTCATCGCCATTCCTCGGATCTAAGGTGTGGAGCTGTATAGCGACTCTTGTAGCCGCCTATCTACTTCTGTGGGATCTTCTTATTATTACGTTTCCGCTGCGAGGTATGTCATCTTCCCATTTTTATAACATTAGTATCAGAGCCATTGGTTGGTTCTGATTTTCTCTTTCTCTTGTGAGTTGTATAGATGGCAGGTTCCCCGGCAGAGTCAGACCTTGAGTTAGTGGATCATTTCGAGGATTGGTTCTCAGATGTAGATCTGACGTTGGTCGATGTCAACTCTGGTGTGCTGACAGCAGACTCTGGACAGGCGTTGGACCTGTGGACACTGCAACTAGCAGGACGAGTGTACCGAGTTCAGATGCGCAGGCAGTGGCCAGCGGCATAGCTGACTCTAAATTCCAAGTGGTGCCTTCACTTCTTAGAATGGACACATCGGATAGTCTGAGTGTCTATACACCTTCTCCTCTGACTGTGTCAAATCCTTGGTCCCCACCTGTTTCTGAATAGATCCCTTGGGAACCATTGCCGGTAGTATGGGAGCTACGTGTGCCAGTTGTGCCCCTCCCTGCACCACCTCTCACTATCACCCTTAGGACTACCGAGGGAGATTTGGTGGTTGCAGAGGATTATATACAGCTTTTATAAAGAGATAGAGATATGGTCATGTATTGCGCTAGTTTTTTAAGCGCAATTTTGTTTTCCGTCTTTGCGCGTGAGTATGTTCACGCTTGCAACGGAAGTCGTACATGTAACATTTATATGTTTATATATAAATATATTTTATGTATAATCAAATATGTTTAAAGTTAGTATGTTTTGTACATATTTTCTTGCTATGCAAATTAGTTTTGCATATGAGATATTTGCTCGAAATCATTTTAATTATATTGACTTATCTTATATAAGTAGGAGATGATTGTAATTACCTAGCTTTACTTTCGATTTTATTATATAAGAAATGTTCAATGTAATTAGCTTGGATTTCTAGAAGCAAATAGGAATAATGTGTAAATTGATGTCAAAACTTCTTTTCTTGTAGTGGTAATCTATGGCTGCCAAAAACGTTATTGCTGATCTCACTAAGGGTGAAAAGTTAAATGGCACGAACTATGATATATGGCATCGTAAAATGCAATATTTGCTGGATGAACAAGATGTGATTGATCATCTTACGATGTCCTTGTCACCGCCCATTGAGGGCAGTAGCAAAATAGACGAAGAAGCTTATGTAGCTTGGTTTAAGAAAGATCGTAGTGCGCACTTTACTTTGTTAAGCGCAATGGCCGACGATCTTATTGGCGAGTTTGAGAACTGTGCCACTACTAAGGATTTGTGGAATCAATTGAAGTTCATTTTTGGTGAGACCTCAGTCACCCGATTAAGGGCTCTCGTTTTGAAATTTGAGACCTATCGGATGGACTCTCGCCACACGGTTGGTGAACACCTTAGGGTGATTTCATCTATGGTCCGTGATTTGAAGGCTGCAGGTCATGATCTCACTGATGAACAGTAGGTGCAGGCGGTGATTCGATCATTGCCAGATGCTTGGACCCATTAGAAGCAAATTCTAACGCATAATGAGAATATCAAAAATTTTATTGATATATCTCGGCATGTGGAGTTAGAAGCTGAGCGCGAGATTGTGCATCGCGCTGTTACTAATGTCGCTCAGAGTAGCAGATGCTTCAAGAAAAAAGGGTCGCAAAAGAAGGACAAAGGATCAAACACTGCACCAGATTCCACCATGGATAAATCTTTCAAGCGCCAACGTGGGAAGCGTGGCGGCAAGAAAGACAAAAGCCGTCTAAAGTGTTTTAACTGCAAAAAGTGAGGCCATTTCGCTCATGAATGTCCTGAGCCGAAAAAGGTAACTCACTTCCCTAGCTCTCCATGTACGTTTTTCTGTACACATGTTTTGACTGCTCATCCTAATCCTGTGTGGATCATGGATTCAGGAGCAACAAAACATATAACGATGGATCGAGCGAGTTTCGTGGATTATCATCGGATTCCAGAAGGCATGCAAAGAGTCTTCATGGGTAATGGTGCCAGTGAAGAAGTCCGTGGAGTCGGTTCATACCAACTCTATTTTGTGAACGGATGTACGTTACTTTTAAGTGATGTACTCTATGCGCCTAGAATCCAATATAATCTTTTGTCAGTTTCAACTTTATCAACAATGGGCTTTTGTTTATCCTTTTCTAGCAATCTTGTAACCATTGTCTTGGATGACGTCCTTTATGGACATGCATTGCTACGTGATGGTTTTTATATCTTAGATTTGATTGACAACTTTCTTAATTCTTCTTCTATGTTTATGCCTGTGTTAGCTCAAAAAGATTTAGATTTTGTGACATGGCATGCTCGTTTGGGCCATATTGGATAAGATAGAATGGCTAGATTAGCTAGAGAAGGCCTTTTAGGGTCGCTCGCTAAGGTCAACTTGCCCATATGTGAGCCCTATTTGGCAGGAAAAGCATGTCGTAAGCCTTTTGGAAAAGCTGTTAGAACCTCCGAACCATTGGAATTGATCCATTCTGACGTCTGTGGACCCATGAGTGTTAAAGATCGACATGGATATTACTATTTTCTCACATTTATTGATGATTATTCACGGTATGGATATGTCTATTTGATTACTCATCGCTATGAAGTGCTAGATTGTTTCAAACATTTCTTAGCTAGAGTTGAAAATCAAAAGGAGAGGAGTGTCAAAGCTCTTCGGACAGACCGTGGACGCGAATATTTGTTGGATCAGTTCCGAACATTATGTGAAGAAAAAGGTATTCGTCGGCAACTCACTATTCCATATACGCCGCAACAAAATGGTGTTGCAGAATGAAGGAATAGAACAATGCTAGACATGGTTAGGTCAATGATGGCGTAGGCAAATTTGCCAATCTCCTTTTGGGGAGATGCTTTGTTAACTGCTGCCTACATTCTTAACCGAGTGCCCTCTCAATCAGTTCCTTCTACCCCATATGAATTGTGGCATGGCCACAAACCGGACTTAAATTGTTTATGTTCATGGGGATCAGCTGGATATGTTCATTACATGACGAGTAAGTTTGGGAAACTTGGCCCTAGAGCTCAAAAGTCTATCTTTCTGAGATATCCTGAGAGCTCAATATGTTATGTCATGTATGGACATCATCCAGATGGAGGAATGATAGAGCGTGAGGTCCGAGATGTTGTCTTCTTAGAGAATGAATTTCCTAGTCTTGGCGACAATGAGAAGAATCTTGATCCTTTTGAAATAGATGAACAATTGAACATCCTACCATCTTCTGATGAAGGGAAGGAATGTGTTCCCATACCAATGTCTGCCGAAAATGATAGAGATATTCAGTCTAGTGGGAGTGCGTCCAGTGGGAGTGCACCAATAGACAGTCAAGATCCTTTACGTCGTAGCAAGCGTGGGAATGTTCCTCGTCGATTTTTTGAAATTGACAGTGAGGTACTTCTTTGTGAACCCACGGATGATGAAGAGCCTAGATTTGTTCAGGAAGCTCTTGCGTCATCATCTAGGAAAGAATGGGAAATTGCCATGCAGGAGGAGATTCTTTCAATGGCACAGAATGAAGTCTGGGAGTTAGTGTATCTTCCACCTGAGCGTAAGGTGAGTGGAAACAAGTGGGTTTTCAAGCTTAAACACAAGGCTGATGGGACTATTGACAAGTATAAAGCAAGACTTGTGGTGAAAGGTTATACCTAAAAAGAGGGTATAGATTATGATGAGACCTTTTCACCTGTGGTAAGATTCTCATCTGTTCGCCTCATTCTGGCCATTGTCGTGCATCTTAATTTGGAATTGTTCCAAATGGATGTAAAGACTACATTTCTCAATGGAGAACTAGACGAGGAAATATACATGGCTCAACCAGAAGGTTTTGAGACTAAAGGCGAGGAGCAAAAAGTTTGCCGCCTCAAGCGTTCAATCTATGGATTGAAACAATCGTCTAGATAGTGGTATATGAAATTTCATAAGGCTATTATCTCATATGGTTTTGAGATGATTGAAGAAGACCACTGTGTGTATGTTAAGCGAGTGGGAGATAGTCTCCTCATTTTATCATTATATGTTGATGACATTTTAATGGCTGGAAATGATATGGAGTTAATCGCTGCCACTAAGAAGTGGTTATCTTCCATCTTTGAGATGAAAGATATGGGTGAAGCGAGCTATGTGCTCGGAGTAAAGATTGTGTGGAATCGCTCGGAAAGGTCACTGAGTTTGTTTTAGGAGACATACATTAATAAGATCCTGAAGCGTTTCCGAATGCACAATTCTAAACCCATTAATACTCCACTTGATAAAGGATGTGTCCTAAGTACTTGTTAATGCCCCAAGAGTAAAGAAGAAATAGAAAGTATGTCTAGAGTGCCATATGCCGTTGTGATTGGAAGTCTAATGTATGCTATGTTGTGTACTCGGCCAGACATTAGCTTCGTAGTGGGTTTGGTAAGTTGTTACCAAAGTAACCCTGGTCTCGCACATTGGAAATCCGTTAAAAGGATTTTACGGTATTTACGAGGAACAACAGATTATGCACTACGTTACAAGGGTGGCAACCTGAAAATCATCGGCTATGGTGATGCGGATTGGGCTGGTGACCGAGATGAGCGAAAGTCCACTTCAGGCTTTGTGTTCCTATTGGCTAGTGGAGCTATCTCGTGGAGTAGCAAGAAGCAGTCTTGCATTGCCCTATCCACAATGGAGGCCGAATATGTTGCTTGTTCTGCTGCTAGCTAAGAGGCGATTTGGTTGCAAAGTTTGTTGCAGCATTTGGCGATTACACCTCATCAGAATGAGGGTGTACTGTTATATGTTGACAGTACCTCGGCATTGGCCTTCGCCAAAGATCCCAAATTTCATGGTAGAACGAAGCATATTGATATTTGTTACCACTACATTAGGGATTTGGTGGCAAAAGGGTTAGTGGTGCTTCGTCAGATTAGTTCTGTTAGAATGATAGCAGATCCACTAACGAAACCTTTAGCCAGAGAGAGTTTTGTGACCCATTGTGGATCTATGGTTCTCTCATAAAAGTTTTTGTTCATCATAAAATGTTATTTTATGTGAACGAATGATTACTTTATACATTGTTAGAACCAGGCTAGGATCAACCCTCTCACATGGGTGATCCGCCTTTGGTGCTTATTGATAGCGAGCAAAGATGAGGCACTTGATGTTGTGGATCTCTAGATGACTAGAGGTCGAACACAATATCCCGAGTTTTGTTAGTATGCCGCCTTGGCTGAGGCCGAGATGAAATCTGAATTAGTTCAGATTGACCATGTGGATTATTGATATAATCTTGTGAAGCCTGTTATATCTGGATATGTGAGTCGCAAAAAGGCGCTAAATGAGAGCGACTGGTTTGTGAGACTCTGGTCAGTTGTATTTGTCACAATTGGACTTGTATCCGTGCGATGTTGTTTGACACGCCCATATGAATGGAGGAACATCGCAGCATGTGAATCATACCACATGTGTAATATACAACCGCATATGAGAATGATGAATGGTTCTCTCTTCATCATTGTGTGAGCTCATGAATCACATTTGTCAGTGATTCCCGATGTACCCCTAGTGACCTGCAGCGCTGTGCCATGACAAGGAAGCTTGATGTCGCTACTTTAGCATGTTACTTAGGGCGATGGATGATACCGTTCAGCGGAACATGTCTAGGAAAGTGTTTAAGACAAATTGAATTGGCATGAGCAGCATAGGGAAGGTATCTTGTTATTTCACCATACTTAATTACTCATATCCTGGGAGGCTCAGTTGCCTATGCGGTAATAGAGTCATGAGTGTTACACTTTTTGGATTCGATACTGCCTTCTGAGAGATCCGGAGTATCAGAATCAGGTAAATATTAAGAGCCTGAGGTACATATTGAGAATAAGTGTTATGTTAGTAAGATGACGACTTAATGGAATGCTTGTTGGTGACTCGGCAAAATCTCACAGAGGTTGCACGCCTTATTTACGATATGATCGTTGATGTCGAATGCCATAGAGAACGTTGGGTGCACCGTCAACCCTATGTGGGTAAATGGGCTGTCAACCCTAAATAGGCAAGTGGGAGCTTGTTGGGCGTGTGCCCATTTGGGCCTCGCGAGGGGCCCGCCTCCACTGCCTCGGGCGGGTGGAGGGGGTGTCGCCAATGTGCAGAGCGCGTTGGCGACGCCCGGCCATGCTAGCGCGTAGGGTGCGCTGGCGGGCGGGCACCTCGCTAGCGCGGGAGGCGCACTGGCGAGGGGTGCTAGCGCCACAGCCTCTGCTACCTCTCGCGGAAAAGGCGGCAGGCTGCCGCCTCTCCTTCCCACTCGCTGCCTCACCCTCTCTCCTCCTCACTCCACCTCCTCTCCCTATAAATACCCCATGAGGGGTGAAGGATTCCATTGGCATGCTTGTGTGCATGCAAGTGTATGTGAGAGAGTGAGTCTGCAAGTGTGTCTTGCAGGTGTGGCCTTCTCTGTGTGAGAAGGTACTGTCCCAGGTGTGGGACATCTAGTATTCTCTATCTGGTATCGACTGACGGAGGTACGTCATCGCCAGTCCTCGGATCTAAGGTGTGGAGCTGTATAGGCGACTCTTGCAGCCGTCTATCTACTTCTGTGGGATATTCCTATTATTACGTTTCCGCTGCGAGGTATGTCCTCTTCCCATTTTTATAACAGATGAGAAGCTACAGAAAATCCCATCTGGAGAACTTGGTTATCCACTAGATTGCTAGGTTCGTCTGGATTTACTGTAGAAGACCACATGCATGGTTTTAATGCATGCAGGGGGAGGGGGGGGGGAAGAAAAACAGAAGAGAAGAAAAAAATATTTTCTCTAAAAAATCAGCTCTTTCTCGTAACTTGGTCATTTAGCTTTAGATGATATGAGAACCTTAATTTTTCTTAGAAGTTAATTATATATCTTCATTTACAATAAGGACATACTTTTAAAAGCAAAAAAGACCTGATCCTAAAGAATTTGGTGTGGGGATAAATAGACAAGAGAGAGAAAAAGTTATAAGTTGTAAGCAATTGATCAAGAGATTAACAATTAAAAAAGCTCTAGATTATTATTTAGTGAAGGGCGCTCTCGACGAAGGTATTCTATTTCTTAGTATTTGTGTGATGTCTAAAGATTTCTATTGATATCTTGTAAATCGTGGCATAGCAATTAATAAACTAGCTAGTTTGTATCCAAATCCTTTAATGAGAAGACTTTGAATGAGTTACTAAAATGAGTAATATCTGTTGCATATCATAATGTCCAAATTTTCTTGGTCATCTAGCAAACTGATCATTGGTCCACGTATATAAAGCAACACTCTCGAGTTGGGCAACCGTCACCTCCGATGTTCTTTTGCATCACATGAATAAATCATATAGCTCACATTTCTAATTCATATGATTTGGTAAATTTTCCAACCATGTAGCATCATTACTCTACATAATATCGAATAGCAAAAACAAAATCTTTCTCAAAGGAAAAATAGCCGTTGTTGGTTCACGGAAGCCCAATCCACAATGCACTACAAGAAATAGGATATATGTCAGCGGCTTACAGCCGTTGACAAAAGATCAAAAACTGTTGACATAAAGTTATGTCAGCAGTTTCCAAGTCGTTGACAAATGAGTCATCGACTAATATTTGTCAGCGGCCGCAATTAATCGTTGACAAGTACATCATATGTCAACGGCTGGTGTATGTTGACATATTAGTAATATGTCAACGGTTCCTTCCGCCGCTGACAAAAATTCATTTTTTAAGAAAAAAAAAAAACAGCCCTGCAACCCCCCTCTCTCCCAATCACGGCACTGCCCCCCACCTTTGCCCCCCCCCCCCCCCCCCCAGCCTCCTCCACCACTGCAACTCCCCTCCCCCAGTCCCAGCGCTGCCCCCCCACCTTCATCCTACCCCCCTAGAGGAGGTGGGGGCAGCGTAGGAGAGGATCACGAGGGCCTGCCATGGTCTAGGCCTCTAGGCCGATGAGCATGAAGATGCCGGCATCGATAATAGCCCCGATCCCATACCGGATGAGGTCCCACCAAGAGAAGTTGCACTTCATCTCATGGCCGCTGCGCACCTTCACCTCCGTCAGCTCCTACTGGTACATGGATCTCAGATTAGTGAGATAGACAAGCAGCAAGGGTTGTACACTGATGGCAAGACCAAAGAACTGAACACGCCGTCCACCATCAGATGATAAATACCGTCACCTGGGGAGAGAAGCAGACAGATTTATGCATGTAAGGATGAGTGATGTTCGTTTTAATCTTAACATTCAGATGAAAATTTGGCTTACCCGTGGAAAGATGGGATGAGAGATGAGATTAACACTCACAAATTCGATATATTACAGGAAGACTTTACTGAAAATGGAGGCGGTCGACGGAGATAACACTCGCCTACTCTTGGGGAGGGAAAGATAACACTCGCTAACAGAGATCATGTTACTGATTTTACATGAATTGTCATGTTTTTCTTTAGTCTTCATTTCAAAGTTGGACTTACCTTCAGAAAGAAGCATCAAGAAGCAATCCATTGTTTCGCTTTCAGAACCAGTTCCTCGGTGGTGGCAATGGTCTTTGTTAGCAAACCATCGATCAACCAGTCGCCGACGGCGGAGGATGTTCCGAGATCACCGCCTACATGATCTCTATTAGTGATATACCTAATCAAGTTAACTGAGAGAGCTAGAGAGAGAGATCTACAAGTTAATGTCCACGATTACTCACGGCCGCACTTGCCATTCCCGGCAAGGCGCTGGTGCTACCCATCGCCGTAGAGATGGGAGAAGAGCACAGAGAATGCACAAAAAGCATACGACAAACAAAAGAACTAAACCACAAATTTGGCACTATTGCTGGCCGCGATTAAGCCAAGAATCAAACTCCAAAGCTCCAGTCCGATCCAGAGCTCAGCTTGCAAGATCCAATTCATTGGCCACGTCGGGCAAAAGCCCTGAGCAACTCAGCAAAGAACAACCAAAACCAATTGCGCACATTAAGCAAGGCCATCACATCCCCCCGATGGTGGATTTTGCGGCCCCAAAACGCATCACAGGAATCGGAGGTGGTGGTGCGAAGGAAAGAAACGCAATACCTGAGGGAAGGTTTCGCTCTGCGCCCAGACGCTGCCGTCGTGCCCGATGATGGCGGAGGCCGTGAGGGTGATGCATGCAGGGGACAGAGTAGGAGGGGGGGTGGAAAGAAGGCGGTGGGGGAAAAGTAATTATTTGTCAATGGCTCCTATGAGTCGATGACACATACAATATTTATCAACGGTTACAAAACAACTGTTGACAAATTGTAATTTTTGGAAAATAATTGATCATTTTTTATTTTTATTATTTTATTAATTATTTGTCAACGGGTTGATGAAGCCGATGACAAATACACCATTTGTCAACGGCTACAAGACAGCCGTTGACAAATACTAAATTTTGGGGGGAAATAATTCGTCATTTTTTATTTTTATTTTTTATGTTATTAATTATTTATCAACAACTTAATGAAGCCGACGACAAATACAACATTTGTCAACGGCTACAAGAAAGTCGTTGACATATGTTTAGCTTTTGTCAACGATTTAATTGTATCGTTGACAAATACTAAGTATATGTCAACGGCTACATGTAGCCGTTGACAAATATTATATTTGTCAACGGGTTCATGAAGCCGCTGACAAATGATTGATATGTCAACAATTAATATTAGCCGCTGACATATGTTCGTTGACAAATATTACTTTTGTTGTAGTGATGCCACCTTCGAGGCTAGTCTTGTCAGCGTACTTTGTCCCTTTCTACTAGATTGAGAAAATTAACAATATCTTGGTGAAGAAGCATAGACATGGTTGAAGAAGCTTGGGGCACAAGAACCCTTTCTTCTCTTCAGTCTAGAGATTCCCAAAGATGATGCAGAAGCTTCCCTTCTATACATGGTGTACTGTTCACTCTAAAGATGCCCAAGATGAGGCAGAAGCCTCCACTATGGTTAGTGTCTCAGAGAAGCTTCCTTAGAAGCTAAGTAGTTAAGTAGGCTTCCCAATCCTCATACTTTTGAACCAGTCAAAGATATCACCAATTGGGCATAATCGTTGGTCGCTAAAAGCTGAACCTAATTGTGGGTCAGTCATTGGATTCATGAATAAACTCACAATTGCCAACAGCCCTCCTGCGAATTACTATCAATAGGTTTCACGAGTCATGAATATTCCTGCATGTATAAAACTATGGGCAGCTTTTTTGAAGAATTGTTGTCATGGACATTATAAATTTAACCATCTACTTGAATTGTCCACCCAAGCGCCCTTGGGAGATTGACATGTACACAGGCACACAGCTTGTTCTGAGTGTCAGAAATTTTCACCCAAAGCTGCACATATCAAGATTATGTCTATGGATTAAGGCATTAAAATTGACGTTATTGGACTTTCTAATCACCAAAATCATCTACAGGAGAAGCTGGAGATTAGAAAAGCAGTGTGGATAACTTAATGAGCAAAAAGATGCATATGGGCGCCGTAAAATTAGGATTTAAGCTATACGCAACTAATAAATTAGTCATAAATGAGATCTGACCGGTGGCTAAACTAAGAAATTAGAACATACGTAGATAGCTAATAACTGAGATAATCAAAACTCGAGAATATATATCTTAATTTATATAAAGTAGTTGTAGGTCTATATATGTACCAACTTGCTTATCTACTAGTATGCACATATTTCCTTAACAATCACAAATCTTTTCTGTCTTCTACATTACTTATGAAGGCCGGTAGTGCACAAAGAAAGCCCTCTCTTCCCCAGCAAGCTCGTTAGTTCTCCCACCTCTGACGGCAAAGTTCACCTCATCAACTCCACCCTGCATGCACATGGGAGTGGGGAGAGAGTTGTCCCCTCGACCAAGCAAGTGTGGACAACCCTGAGGAAAACGATGGTTAAACTACCGCATGCAGCTATAGCAAAAGCCAGGAATCTCTGAGAAAAGATAGACCTCAATGGATATATTCAGAAGCTTAACGAAGCCCCAGCAACCGCAAAGAATCCCTAGTAACAGGAGGGGCTTCACATGCAACAACATTAAAGGTATGCAACGAGGAAAAAAGTAGATTGCTTGAAAGGAAGAAAGGGCGAGTTGCCATGGGCAATCCACTTTTGGCGGAGTCCTGAGGTTGGGCCCTGCATCGAGAAAGGAATAGGCCATCGCTGTCTTCTTCAATCTTTTTTTTATCTTTCTCTTGCCTTTTTTTCCTTTCCGTCTCGCTCCTTGGAGGCATCATTAAAGACTATAAATACACAGCCTATGTAGCGCAACAGGCGACTCGTTTAGGACAAGATAACTCTTGTCGATATCCGGATAGGAGATTACCAAGTTGAATGGCGAGCTTCCAAGTCGTTCCAATGCCCAAGGATCACGACGTCCGTCCACAGTATGTGGAGATGAAGGTGCCCCTTTATTCATATGGATGTGAGAAGAAGGTGAAGAAGGCCTTGGCGCAATTGAAAGGTACCCATCTTCTTCCCTCTCTCTCTCGGCTCTCTCCATGCATGTGAGGTGTTAGTTGTTTTGTGGGTGGTGCACCAGGGATACACTCGGTGCACGTAGATTATGACATCCAGAAGGTGACAGTGTGGGGGATTTGCAACCGGGACGCCGTGCTGGCCACCATCAAGAAGAAGAGAAGAGAGGCCCGTTTCTGGGATCACGTGGAGGGCGACAGCAAGTCGCAGGCCGTCTCACGGGTAGCAAAGGAGACGAAGGGCGTGGCTGAGGAGGAGGAGGAGGGGGAGGTCGAGGAGGAGGAGGAGACCAGCACCTGCGAAAAGGCAGCTGCCATGGAGGGACCAGAAAAGGCTGCCGCAGGGAGAGGCTTTAGGAAACGCAGATCATGGAAGAGGCTGTTGCCTCTCTCAATAATTTGAGTCAAACCACGCAACTCTATGCAATTGCTGCGGTTGTATATGTTCTAGTGACGGACAGCCTTCCGTCACTACTAAACGTAGATGAAAGGTTTGCACCCGTCTTGAGGTTGCTTGCGTGTATTTGTTTAACAGTAAGTGCAGAGAAAAAAACAATGCACACTGTGCTCCATTTGTACGAAGGGTGAGGGTGGGGAGCCACTTCCACTTGTAATGGCAAATGTAATGTATATAATAATAAACCATGTTGAAGGTGATGTCTGTGTATACATGGTTTGATGGAGCCCTCATATTTCGTGAAATATATATATATATTCAATTTGTGATAATTAGGGGCGGGTCGTTCGTTTGAGGTGTTCTAATAAAGATGGATATTAATGCACACACACACAGGAGATGAGGGTATCTGCAGGAAGGATGATTGTGCTTTTGATTTGCAAGGTAATTAAGTACTGTGTTAATTATTCTGATTTCAGGGTTAAACTCATGTTTTGCCAAACTTTTTTTAGCAAGTCATTTTTGGCTTTCATTTAACTGATCAGCAACAGAGATATTTATCAGCCAAAATAGGTTAACATCTTTGAAAAAAAAATGCAAGCCAACAATTTTACCAAAGAATCTGATTTTTAATTATCTCGATAAATGTTGTATATGTTTATGGAGCTTTCGATTAAATCTAAAAGCGATCGAAACTGCAATATTTGACGTCTTCTTCGATCAAGATAGTTGGCCCAAACCTTAGATACCTAGAAAAAAAAAACACTTCAAATAGAAGCTGCACTAAAATTATCAGAGAAGTATCTCTAAAATAAAATTGTAGATGTTTAACATGAACGTAAGCGAAATCTATCATCGATTCCTATATCTGAGAAATAAATTAATAAATCATTGTATGATTGATACTGAAAAAAGAATAATAAATTATGCTTAACTACTGAATTATCCATTTTTTTTGTATAACAAGCCGGAGTGATAATATTATCCCAAAGTAAAAAATGTCCATTTAATTATCTAGCTAGCTGAAACAAAGAGATGCACGGTACAAATATGGGTAGGCAATGTGTGTTGCATTGCCACAGAAGAGCAACACCTGGTGCACCCACCCTTTTGAGAAAAATATTGAGGATTTCACTGGAGGCATATGTCATACGGTTTATTTGTTCAGTGGATGGAAAGAAAAATTGTACACTCCAAGGTATAGTTATGGACGAAGAGGGTATACAATGTCTAAGAATGTACATCAAATATTTTCTTTTTCCAAAAACTGTTGTGCCATGAAATTATGCAATGTGAGATATGGTGTCATTTAAATATACAAAGAGTGACTTATAAGTGATTAAAACACTCTTCGTATAATTTAATGACTTAATTTCAAATCCCCATCCCCATATATTATTTATCACAAAAGGATAAAATATAATTAGGAAAATCCCCTAGGAACACTTTTTTCTCCGCGAACCTATTTTGATTAGAAAGAGTACACGCGGCACCCACATGTGTGGTTTTCCTTCCTTCACATCACATCAGCAGTCGTATGCCGAGTAGTGGAATCATAGCTTACAAAACAATTACAAACATATGGATTCAAGTTAGAATGGGCCAATTCTAACACACTTCGCCCGGTCCATTAATGGTGATTCTGCTCACTTGAATTCGAGCACAATTAATACACGTCCTCTTCCAATCCTGCTTTAATTTCACCCCGGTACTCTTCGTAGTTTTTTTTTTTTTTGGTCGGCATCTTCAGTGCCACCCAGCTCCCACCGCACTTTCTGACGGTGACATGTCCCCCCTTACTTGCGGAAAGTACAATTATGCAATTCCCCTCCCCCCCCCCCCCTTATTTTTTTGTATAAGTTTTTTTCTTATTAATTTTTTTGTATAAAATTTTTTCTTATGATGGATATGTGAAGATTTTTTTTTAACTTTATTAATTGCCTCTCCTTGCGTTGAGTACCTATGAATAATTATCTTATTAATTTTCCTCCTAAATATTTCTGACTCCGCCACTGGTTATGGGAAGGGATATATGGTGGTAATTGGTAAATAAATTATTTTAATCATTTACCCACCCCTCATCTTGCGTAATGATTAATGGGTGGAGTGATTGGGTGGTTTAAGGGCCAGATCTCATCTCAATAATCTCATGCATGGTGGAGATCTTTTAATACAAAAAGAAAGCAAAAGGTTGTGCTGCGGGCCTACGGCTGGTGTGTGGATTGTGAACAAACCCAAAAAAAAAGGATTCTGTGGCGGCTGGGTGTTGAGTAGCGAGAGAATTCCGAAAAAAAAAAGGCTTTGTTGCGCACCCGCACGGTGAAGCGTCTAAGACAGGCGGCCAACGGTGGTTTTGTTCCTAGGGGCATTGCCGCATTGGGGCGTGATATCTCGGTCTAGTACGAATAAAACCCCTTACTTGCGGAAAATACAGTTATGGGAAGGGATATATGGTGGTAATTGGTAAATAAATTATTTTAATCATTTACCCACCCCTCATCTTGCGTAATGATTAATGGGTGTAGTGATTGGGTGGTTTAAAGGGCCAGATCTCATCTCAATGATCTCATGCACGGTGGAGATCTTTTAAAACAAAAAGAAAACAAAAGGTTCTGCTGCGGGCCTGCGGCTGGTGTGTGGGTTGTGAACAAACCCAAAAAAAAAAGGATTTGTGGCGGCTGGGTGTCAAGTAGCGAGAGAATTCCGAAAGAAAAAAAAAGGCTTTGTTGCGCTCCCGCACGGTGAAGCGTCTGAGACAGGCGGCCAACCGTGGTTCTGTTCCTGGGGGCATTGCCGCATTGGGGCGTGATATCTCGGTCTGGTACGAATAAAAAATCTTACTCTTTTTATTATTTTTTTCTTCTTCTTTTTCATCTTCTTCCCACCACTCCCACCGCTCCTTCATCTATGTTTTAAAATTTTTCTTCTTCTATTGCGACACTGCGTATAATCTGTTTCTGTGGTTCATTACCTGTGACATCACATGATTTTTAGATATCATAGAATAGTCTTGTATTGGTTAATTATACATCTACTGTTAAACATTTTAGTACAGCTTTCTTCTTGTTCTTTTTTTACAGACATTGTCTCTGAAGAAAAGACTCCATCAAAACAAAAGAATTTTGACATGGGAAAGAAATTAAGTTGAAATGTAGATAGAATATTTTATTTTCAGTAGAGTGCTAAATAATTATTTTTTTATAGATAAATTTTTGAAGAGAGAAGTAACTCTGAAAGAGACACATGACAAAGTAAAAGATAATGATATTATTGAGACATCAAGTTCATCAAAGAGACAACGTCAAGTTGTAGATATTGAAAATCTTCCGTCAGATCCGGGATTGAGAAAACAGATTGTTGATTATCATCCAAATGATCGAGATCAAATTAGAAGAGCATATTTACAGAAATGTCATTTTCGGCCTACGGATATTAAATTTCCACAGACTAAGTTTGGTAAAACAGAACGACAATTTAATCTTACATGGTATGCTGAACACAAAGATTGGTTGAAATATAGCAAAGAGAAAGATGTTGTTTTTTGCTTGTATTGCTATTGTTTTAAACCTGTGAAACAAGAAGGTGGAGGGGATGCATTTGTTGTCGAAGGATTTAAAATTAGAAGAAAAAGGAAAAAATTAGATGCCATGTTAGAGGACATAATAGTGCACATAACGAGGCTAGAAGAAAGTGTGAGAGTTTATTCAAGCAAAATCAGAACATTATGTCATTTATGATTAAGCAATCAGAGCAGGAAAAACATGCTTATCGAACTCGTTTAGAGGCATCAGTCGATTGTGTTTGTTTTCTCCAAAGACAAGGTTTATCTTTTGGAGGACATTACACTACAAGAAAAAGCGGAAATAGCGACCGACAAGTTCGGTCTCTATTCGGTCTTTGTTCGGTCACTGTATGCATCTGCGACCGACTAACCACCGAATTGCGACTGAACAAATCGGTCGCTATATATTGGTCGCTAGCCAGTGACCGATTGTTATCGGTCGCAAAATTTGTCTCTGATAGCGACCGAAATACATCGGTCGCAAGTTTCGTTGCAAATAGAGACCGCCCTTTTTGGTGGCAGGATGGTCGCCCACAGCGACCGATAGTTTGACAATATGCACATAACTAAAATGAAATCACAAATCCTCCGCATTCTATCGATCGCTATTCGGTCGCTAGTTTGACAATATTTTTTTTTTATAAATTTACATAAATGACAATAAATCACCTGATAAATAACAATACCATAAAACCACAATAAATCAACTACACAAATCACAATCTCCACAAACCTCAAATTCATCACATAAAATACAAACACACAAACTAATCATACATCCATAACAAACCTCAAATTCATCACATAAAAGACAAACACACAAACATCAT